>CM056049.1:739099339-739509388 GCA_029574335.1 Rana kukunoris | reverse complement strand
GGTTGGCAGTGCCCCCCCCCCCTTTTCAAATTAATTTATAATGTGAACATTGTCACTAGTTGGCAAGTGCCCCCCCCCCCTTATCAACATTAATATTTAATGTGACATGTCACTGTTGGCAGTGCCCCCCCCCCCTTATCAACATTTTATATATGTGACATGTCACTGTTGGCAGTGCCCCCCCCCCCTTATCAACATTAATATATAATGTGACATGTCACTGTTGGCAGTGCCCCCCCCCCCCCCCTTATCAACAATTAATATTTAATGTGACATGTCAACATTTTGACCAGGTGCCCCAGTGGAGTCACTGTCAGGATCGTCACTGTATTAATGTGACATGTCACTGTTGGGGCTTATCAACATTAATATATAATGTGATGTCACTGTTAGTGTTATTTTGTGTACACGTTTGGTCATTGGGGCACTATGTAGACTGGCAGACGAGCCGTCGACTGTGTGCATGCTGGTCTGTGTTGTGCCTGCGGCATATTTATGTTTTGGTTGCTGTTAGATATCAATCTCAAAGTTAATAAAGATGTTCCTAATTTATGAATTACAAAACACCTTTGCTTCCTTGGACAGGGAGCTGCGTTTGTGCTCCAGGTATCACCTGGGTACTGGTTAAGGCACACACCTGTGACTCAAGACAGTCCCTCTGAACGGGTTTTCCAGGCTCCAATGCTCATGTGCTTATTCATCTAAAGAATGAAAAAACATTAGGAATGTCAAAAACATAACAGAAGTCATTTCATAATACACAGGTTAGCTCTCTCTAAAGAGGACACAAACACCTGACAGCTGTTCTACTCCTTCTCCACTCCATGTCAGAAAATAAACTATGCTTGCCATTTATTTTGGGGTTGTGCTGCCCAGTGGCATCATGTTGATGGCAACAGACTCCATAGAATGCCAAGAACAGGTGACAGATATTTCTTAGTGTGGGTGTCCATGTTATGTTGTAGTTTTTCCATATTCACAACTAGGTAGGATTACTTACCTGTAAAATATCGCCTGATGAGCTCAGCCCGAGTAGCCAATCCTGCCGCAGTGTGCTCCCTCCTGGCAACTGGTGGCTGATGGACCTCAGGCTCCCTCTCCTCCTCCTCAGAAGTCTCCCAGGATTCATTCCTTGCCAAACATATATTGTGTAAGACACAGCATGCAAGAATGATCCTGGCAGACTTCCGAGGAGAGTACAGGAGTTCTCCCCCAGGCCTGGCCAGACACATGAACCGGCTCTTTAATAGCCCAAATGTGGACTCCACAATAGAGCGGGTTTTGCGGTGGGCCCTATTGTATCTGTGTTCTGGCTGGCTCTGGGGGTACCTCACTGGGGCCATCAGCCACGCCAGTTGGGGGGTAACCTGCATCCCCTGCAAAAACAAAAGTCAAAATTAGTACATTTCATGTTTGGGAAGTGACTTACCCCCTACATCACCCACAAAAAGTTTTCCATCAAGTTCAAGGTTTACACTATACATGTGCCTAAGGCTGGCCATACATTATACAATTTTCATGTCTAACTTTCCTTTACATTTTCCATAAACATATAAACACTTCAAATGTGTTTGCAATCAGGCCCTTGCACTATGAATTTTAGAGTGAATCTGATCCAAATTGTTAGTTCTAATTGTATGGTGTATGACCAGCTTATGGCTGATCTCCTCAAAACTTTGGTCAAAGTCAGCCCAGATTTTTTCTATTAGGTTGACCTTAAACAGGTAAGCTGATTGGTTTATATGCAGAAGTGACTTATTTTGCAATCTCCATTTTTTGGAAGATAAGGGTTTAATTTCCTTAAACTGGGGATTGCAATGTCAGCTTTACTTCTGCCTACAAACCAATCTACATCCAGGTTTTAGTGCAAACACTTCTTTCAACAAGCTGAGGTGAGAAGCTGATTGGCTACCATGCAGAGCTGCAACAGATTCAGAGTGCACCAGTTCTGGCTAATACACCCCAATGATGACATTCATGTCAACCTAGCAGAAGTAAATCAGTGTTCATGAACCCCGTCCTCAGGGCCCACTAACAGGCCAGGTTGGCAAGAAAAATGAAATACATGACAGGTGATGTCATTTGCTGCTAAGTGATTGCAGTATTCTAGTCTGCATCTCCCCAAGGTAAATATATAAAGCCTGACCTGTTAGTGGGTCCTGAGGACGGGGTTGATTACATTAAACGGTGTAGATTTGGTTCAGAAAATGTTTTTGCATTATATCTTACCAAGGAGCCATCCTGAGGGCATTTGGCTACTCTCAAACTTTTGATATAGGGCAGTCTGGCGTAGGATGAAAGCATCATGGCATGACCCTGGAAAACCCGTGCGTGCACTCATTATGCGCTGTCTGGCGTCACATACAATCTGGACATTCAGGGAGTGGTACTGCTTACGGTTCCTGAAGTCCACTTCACATCTCCTGGGGGGCCTGATAGCGACGTGGGTACAATCAATGGCCCCCAGGATCTGTGGAAATTCTCCACGTTGGTAGAAAGCCACCTTCACATTATTCCACTCATCTTCACTTTGTGGCCAGTGTATAAATTGGGGCACAAGGTCAAGAATGGCATTAATGACCTGCATAAACACCCTGGACACCGTGGGTTGGCTGATCCCCAAGAGGTGGTTTGGAAGCTGCCACGGCCTAAAATATAAAGCGTGGCCAATAACTTCACCATGCCAGGAACCGCCTGGCTTCTGGCGGTCTGTGGCTCAAGCTTTTGTGACATCAGGCCATATAAGAAATTAATAGCTCCTCTGGTGAGTCGGAACTTTCTCCGGATATCACTGTCCCTCATATCATGCATAATGGCCCGTGGCAGAAACAGCCGAGGCTGTCGTATGTGGGGTGCAGCAACACCCGCTGCCTCTTCCTCCTGTATCTCCTGTAGCTCATGTAGAATGGCCTGTTAAACAAGGCCTATAGCGACAGCCACCACATTCACAACCTCTGCCATTTTATGTCAAAACGAAAAGCCAAAAACCCAGGCGGTATTTATGCGCGCGTGCGCAGGCGCACATATATGCGCTAACGGGCGGGAAATTTTCAGGCGCGGAAGTTACCCGCCAAAATTGCGCGACAAATATTTGAGCCACACCCTGCTCTTGTATAAAAACTCGACTGTTTGCTCTTCATTCTTTGTTCTGGATGCAGAGTTGGCACATGACAAAACTTCTTCTAAAGGTAAGTCACATATATTTCACTCTAACCTGCTTGAAAGAATCCCTTCATTACCATGTGCTCCCACTCAAACTTTCCCTAAACTCTTTTTAGTTGCAAATAATTGAGAATTTGTTTACTAATCCCATGCTGTGTTTAGGAAATCTCTTTTGTTGGGAATTTCCTCTCCAGCCCCTTAAAAAAGTGTGTGTGTGTGTGTGTGTGTAATTAGTCCAATCGCTGCCTGGATTTTACATATTAGCTATGTGGCTTTGGGTTTGTTCCAAACTCTTTGCCCCTACAAATATGCAGACATGCTGGTTAACACCCCATACACACTCTTAGCAAAACCATCTAATATGTGTTTTTGTTGTAAGAGCTAAATTCTGTCGGCAAACACAGGCCCTTGCACTATATACTTGAAGGTAACTCACAATCCCATTTTTGTAGATATGTATGGCCAGACTAATAATTCCTCTATTATTTGTAATGTGAGTTACACCAGTTTGTTCTTTCCTTGAGGGGCAGCCCAGTGACAATCCTTTAACGCTTTTTATTTCATCTCAGAAGTTTCTTGGTAACAGGGTTGCTTTTGTTTGTCCAGCAGCACATGCATTGTACTGCACTGCTCGCTGCGTAATGGCTTTATGGATCCAAATGTTTCCTGCATCATTTCTGCTCTGCAGGGGCTGGTCAAGTGCATGCTGATTCTCAAACACAAATTTTCATGTTTCTTGCAGCAGTTGAGGGGAAGGCTCCATGGAGTTATTAACTTGATTACCCCATGGGTCGCCCTGTCTGCTCCTTCTATTACACCCTACTCGATGGAATTTTGCCTTGAGCTCTATGTATAGCATTGCATTTTAGTTTCTGACATCCCTTTAGAATCACAAACTGTTTAGGAGGGACATGGCACCATCTGCACCCCCCTCCCCCTTAATAGCAGGTTGCTAGCTTTCATCATGTTCTCATTGCTTTCAGAGAACAAATGTTTTTTTGTTTTTTTTTTGTGTTTTCAGATTCCGATTTGTTTAAGGGCCACACTCCACCTAGTGCCTGCCTTGTAAGTTCCTCCTGCAATCAGGTTTCCTAGCTCATCATGTTCTCATTGCTTTCAGAGAACAAATGGTTAATTTTTAAAACATTTTGGGGTTGTTTACAGAGCTAATCTTGTCATCGTGGCCTCCAGAAGGCCCCGGGGCATGAGGCTGCAAGTCCGCAGGGGAAGAGGAGCTGATATGGATCCAAGGCTGCCAGGGGAGGGTTCCTCCCAAAGGCCACAAGGGCGCGCTGCGAAGTTCTCCGAACGGGAAAACCGTGTCCTGGTGACAGAATATCTGCTGCGCCGTGATGAAATTCGGGGCCTTGGCATTTCATCATGTGCGGGTTCTTCCCAAAGGGAAGGACCTATGGCGCCAAATTGCTGAGGCAGTCAGTTCAGTGGGAACCAGTGCTCGCCGTACCCCAGAACAGGTGCAGAAGCGCTGGAATGACCTGGTGGGGCGGCTCAAGGGTTTACTGGCCACATGGGCTCTCGAGGGGTATGTGACGAGGGAAGGTGTGGCGCCATCCCACCTTGCCCGCCTCAAGGACTTCCAGAGGCAAATGCTGGATATATGTATGGTTGTTTACTTACTTTTTCTTTCTTTGTTTGAAATGCAGAGCCCCAGTTGAGTATGGCTGCTGCTGGGGTGGGGGACGATACTGCATCCAATGTGGGGTATGTGTAATTCCCAAAATGGGTGGGGAACATTGAATGGAGTCCTATGTACTTGTAGTAATGGCAAACTTTTTTGGGGTGGTTTTAGGCTTTTGAAGACAATGCAAGGTGGCAAGTTCAATAATGATTCTTCTTTGCCACAAGTGTTTACACAGAACCTTTATATTTTTTGCTTGCCCACACATATACCTTGTCCATTGATCCATCAAGTTGATATTTGGAAATGGAATAGTGACTAATCTTAAGCATCTGGTCATGTCAATTGTATTTGAAATTCAGCTTGTTCCGAACATTTGTTTGAAGTCTCCTGTGCTAAGGAACGCAGCTTGGACAATGTTCTAGTTTTTGGTCAAATGGCACCCACTTTTACTTATGTTTGTGTGTTCAGCAATGCAAAGGATTGCTAATTGAATATTTTTGTTTGTTTCTTTCCAGCCCACATTGGATGCAGCAGAATCAGCACCCCTGCCACCTGTGCAAAGCCAACTTATCAATCTTGGTGAAAGGTTGGCTGCCCAGGCGGATAGATTATTGGAGCAAGGTGGCCCTTCTACACAAATTTCTTATGTAGAAAGGACAGCCTCCTACAGGAACCTCCTGAAGAGCCACCAAGCTCAGGACCGCCAGCAATTGCAAGAACACTTGCAGCGTAGGGACCAGGATCATGCTTCCGAACTTTCCCTGTTGACTACAGCTATTGACAACCAGACTGGAGTTCTCAGGGAAAGTCGTGTTGAGATTCGGGCCCTGCGTTTAGCGGTACAGCAACTAAATGCAACAGTCGCCAGATGCTCTCACAGCAGGGCCAGTAGCAGTGAAGAGCAAGGTGTTGTGTTGCTACAAGAAGAGCCTGTTGCCAGGCCAGGGCCAGAAAGCATGGGGGTGGCTGATTCTGAACTTTCCCCGATAGACCCTCCCTCCCAATTCGATATCCCCACTTCCTCACCTGCCCCCACAGACCCCAACACTCAAAAACACCATACTTCACACATACCCCCACCTGACCAGCCTACAACTTCTCACACAGCACCTACCTCCACCCCACTTTTCCCCTTGCCCTCTGCCACACACACTCAACCTGACCACTCCCCTTATTCAACTTCCACTACCCCTCTTTACGAAATCCCAGATCCACTACTATTAGCTTACGCCAATGCACAGTATCTTCCCCCTAGTATACCCATTTTTAGTTTCCCAGTCACCCCCTAAAATCACACTCCCTCACTGGTTTCTCCTATTATGCAGTTCCCCAATCCACCTCTCACGCCTTCCCCACCACTCTGCCACAACCCCAGGTCACAAACCCACTCCAGCAGAGACCGGCCATAAGACTGACACAACACCAGCGGCAGCATATGGAGACCCTTATGGCCCAGCAGGTGGCCCTGCGGCAGCAGATGACCAGCTCCTCAACCCCCAGGCGGAACAACAACGGCGGCAACACCCTTAAATATTGTTTTTTGCCTTTTACAAATGCACCAATTTTGTTTCGAATTTTTATGTTTGCTTCTTTAAATTAAATGTAATAAATTACCTTTTGAATAGGACGCTTCCCCTTGTGTGTGTTTCATTGAGATATTTCACTTTGTAACTGAATGTCCACATACACATTATTTAGTTGCAAAAAATATATCTAGATATATTTCTATATTATTGGTTATTAACAAACGAGAAGATGAGCACAAAGCTTAAATGGGTTATCAAGGTTTGCTTAGGAATTTCCTAGGGAAAAAATGTTTCCTTGAAGCTAGGGAATTGTTGGTTCACTTCCCTTTTTGCATTCATTGGGTTTTGTACATTTTTTGGGTGTCTGAATTTCTCACTTCCTGTTTCTCTGCAGTAAGGTGTTCAGTAAGCTGTTGTTAAAGCGGATGTCCGCTCAAAATAAAAGATTAAAAGCCATCAGCTACAAATACTGCAGCTGCTGACTTTTAATATTAGGACACTTACCTGTCCTTGACTCCAGCGGCGTCCGCAGCAGAGGACAAGCATTCGCTCGTCACTCTGCTGCCCCCCCCCGCCATCCATGGTGAGGGAACCAGGAAGTGAAGCGCTCCGGCTTCACTGGCTGGTTCCCTATGGCGCATGCCTGAGTCGTGCTGCGCCCGCCGATTGTCTCCCGCTATGTGTTGGGAGCCGAGTGTTCCCAGCGCACAACGGGGGTGACTAAATGCCCACATTTTGCCCGAAAATGCTGGGCTGGAAGTGGGTGCAAATACCTGTCTTTAGACACGTCTCTGCACCCTCCTCCCCCCTGAAAGGTGTCAAATGTGACACCGGAGGGGGGGGGAGGGATCCGATCAGCGTAAGTTCCACTTTAGGGTGGAGCTCCACTTTAATGACTTACTACCGCTCCAATGATGGTGTAAAGCTTACTGAGAAAAAACGGGAAGTGAGAAATTCAAAGAAATTAAGGCATTTGGAAGGGAAATGTAAGGAAAGAGTAGAAAATACTTAACCAAACTCTACAACCCCTTTAAAATTACCTATTTGTATGCAATAGGGCAGGCCCTTACACTACAGGATATGCTTAGGCTGGGGCCGAAGTCTGCCATTGCTGGAGTGTTCAGGAGGGGAAGGTCTGATGGTGCCAGCTAGGCGCAGAATACCATCGTAGCCTAACTGACCCTTTGCCAGTCTTATTCACAAATACTATTGGAGTTCTTTACAAAACGTCAATCCTCTTTGCACTACAAATGCAAATTGCACTTCAAAGTGCAGTTGCTGGAGATTCTAATGGGACATGCCAGGAATGTAAAACTAGCATTTAAACTAGCAAATGGGTGGCTAAGAAATGTAGCTGAGCTTCTCCCTCATTTCAGATCTACAGCAACTGCACTTGTAGTGCAAAGTGGAATTACATTTCAGATACCTCATAAACCCCCTTTGCCCACTGAGGAGTCTTCCCAAAACTTGCACACACCAAACCTAACTTTTGTCATTGTTTTTGGCCAAACTTGATCATTGGCAAATATTACAAAGAGACAGGCAGACGCACTTTACACTTTTTATGGAAAAGACTTTTACCCCCTGAAAAAGGATGAGCTGCAATCCCTGACAAACATTAACCTTGAAACACACCAGCTTTCAAGGTAAAAGCTGAAGTTACCCTTTTATTGGTTTTGCTTATTGCCATCTAATGACCTGAGAATGCTCCAAATCTGCCCATCGTGCCTCAAGCTAGCAGACTAGGGCAGATATGTATGTGTTTTGTACCTGTTTGCAAGTGTTCAAAATATAAATATAAAGGGGCATATGACCAGAGCAAGAAAGATCAAAATGTCATGTTAACCAAATCAAACTTTATTTTAACTATGTACAATTTTTATTTTTTTACGCCAAATTTGGCTTCCAGGAGAGCCAGCCGCTCCTCATGTTGGTCGAGGGTTTGGGACATCCTGTGCAGCCTTTGGCCTGTCAAAAAATAAAATAAAAACAACACTTCAATCTTGAGTCCCACTTGTGGCAAAGAAGTTAAATCCTGAATTGTGTCTCAGTGTGTATTTTTGAACAATTGGGAGCAAATAACTTGACACAGCTTTAAACTAGTCACTTTACAGGTTCATTTCATCTCCAAAGTTGGGTCAATAAATTGCTGTCATTCACAAGTGAAGTATAAGCTGACCCTAATCTAACCCGAGGAACAGATTTTCCCCTCCAAAATCGTGAACAATCAATTGTTGCTTGACTACAATCCTATGGTGACCGTCTGCGTGCCTCACTGTTGCCTTGACTAGACTGACGTTTAACATAGGTGTCTATGGAAGGGTTGGGTGACTGGGAAAAATTTGGTTTCTTCAGCTGTAGGTCGCTCAACCGAAACAAAATTGCACACTGTTAGAGGAAGAGTAGGGCTACATGTGTGAACATTTTGTGGTCCAGGGGACCTACGACTGGCTGGTTACAGGTCACCAAATTCAGGGTGATAAATCACTAAAAGATGACTTGAGTATGTGCTGCAAATCTCAACTTATGCTCGAGTATATATGTTACCGCTTTAGTTTTACACAAAATAAGTGCTTGTACATTTCCTGCCCTCTAAATACATGTTCCACAACAGGTCAGTTTCAAAACGAGTAAAAATAGAATAAAGGGACTGCCTTAAAGAAAGGCTCTGTGAAAGGTCACCACACAGCAAACACCACAGTGTGAAAAGGCACACTGGAATGAAGGTGATGCTGGTTTCATGCACCTTTACACCTCTGAAGCAACATAAAACCACTACTTTTGGAAAGGACTCTCTAAGGCAGCTAGCTACATCACCCCCCTCCCCAAACCAAAAGTGACAAAGGGAAAAAGGACTTACCTGATTCAACAGCCACTTGGGGGGCCTGGCTCCTCCTCCCTCTCCTCCTCGGAACTCAAAGCTAAACAAAAGTCAAAAAATGAGGCATGACAGCACACTCACACACTCTTGTCCGTTATTAAGGAAAAATGTACTTACTGATTACTAAAGGGGGCTCACAGCCCACCTCCCTCACCTCCTCATCAGAACTCAGAGCTAAACCAAACCAAAAGTAAAAAAATGAGGCATGACAGCACACTCACACACTTTTGTCCCTTAATGTGGAAAAGGGTACTTACTGATCACTAGAGGGGGCTCACAGCCCTCCTCCTTCACCTACCTCACCTCCTCATCAGAACTCAGAGCTAAACCAAACCAAAAGTCAAAAAATGAGGCATGACGGCACACTCACACACTGTTGTCCCTTAATGTGGAAAAGGGTACTTACTGATCACTAGAGGTTGCTGGGCCATGTTGCCATCCTCCTCATCAGAACTCAACACTAAACAAAACAAAGTCAAAAAATGAGGCATGACAGCACACTCACACACTGTTTGTTGTACCTTAATGAGGAAAAGGGTACTTAAAAATAATTGGAGAGGGGCCCTGGTACTCCTCCCCCACTTCCTCCTGTGTGTGTGTGTGGAGAATTACCTGCATAACGAAATAGCAAAACACAAACACATATGATTGTGTCAATTAGCAACAAAACACTAAGGGTAAACAATAGACAAAAGGGGGGCATTTCTTAAGCTGGACAGTGCAAAAACAGACTCACTTCTGCCTGGAAAACAATCTTCTTCCATCTTTTTGTGCTCAAGGTGATTTAAACAAGCTGAGGTGACAAGAGAATTGGTTTCTAGGCAAAAGTCAGTCTAATTTTGCTCGGTCCAACTGTAGGATCCAATCTAAAGTGCAGTACAACTTACTATTTGTGTCAGGAGAGGCCGGGCCCTCTTCTGCCCCCTCTTCTGCCCCCTCTGCTCCTGCTTCCCCATCAGAAGTGTCCGCTACATAAAGAAAAAACAAAACAAACTTACAGTTTATACTTTCCTATCCCCTCAAAAATCCAAATGTTACACTAATCAGGTCTGGGAAACGGTTGAGCCTCCTAAAATAAAATCTGCTGGCTCTTCTTGCCCCTGTGGGCATGTCAAATTCAAAGTTGGTCAGACTCTGGACTTTCAGCTCGGGAACAAACCATGCTCATTCCTCACTGGCTGTGTTGTAGGCCATGAGGAACACAAAAGCAAAGAGCCATTCATCTGAAACTTTGCAGGATCATGCTAAGCCTCTGTCGCATGTAATGTTTTGGTGCATCTACCGTAGTGGTTCTCAACCTGGGGGTCAGGACCCCCTTGGGGGTCAAATGTTGATTTGCCGGGGGTCAACAAATCCTGGGCTGTTCCTGAAACCAGCACCACCTTCAGCTTTTAT
This sequence comes from Rana kukunoris, assembly GCA_029574335.1. Lineage (NCBI taxonomy): Eukaryota > Metazoa > Chordata > Amphibia > Anura > Ranidae > Rana > Rana kukunoris. Next base: position 739,498,782 of record CM056049.1, on the reverse strand, counting down.
GTGGCTTCCCAGTAGGGCTTGCCCTGGAGCCTGTGGCTGCCCAGCTGGGCTGTTCCTGTAGCCCATGGCCACCCACTCAGCCTCTTTGCAGTGGCCCATTCAGTTCATGGCATGGCTGGGGGGCAGAGACTAGAGGTCCGCTGACTGATGAGGATTGTGAGGTGGGAGGGGCTAGAGAAGACCCTATCTCGTGATTTCAGCATTGGTGTCACTGCTATGAGACACCACAACGTCGGAGACACAGTGGGCAACACTACCTGTGTGATTCGAACTCCCATTAAAAGTCCCCACTACAGTTCTCAGATTAGCAGATGAACTTGATCAAGGGCACCTAAGGTGGCTCTTCAGAATTTCCCCAGCATTGCCAATGATACCATTGCCCCCCACCAAGGAGTAAGACAATAAAAAGAGAGAGACGAAACAAGGGGCAAGAAGAGAGAAAAATGGAGAGAAAGAACAAGAGAAAAAACAAGAAAGATGACTAGAGAGAGGAATGGTGGCAACAAAATGATCATTGCCAGAGATTAAAAGCAAAGAAAGGAGAACAAAGCTAAAGAGTGGTACATCCGAAAATGTGCTACATCGTAAAAGAAGGGGAAGGGACTCACGGGTCACAAATTACTTGTCTTGCCTTGGGTGCTGACAAACCACGCTACGAAATTATTTTTACTGTTGGGGTCCCTACAACTTTGTATTTTTTAACAAGGGGTCATGTCACTAAAAGGTGGAGAACTGCTGCTCTACAGGGTGACCTGGTTCCAACACGCACTGAATGCACTGTGCAGCACTCAGTGCATTGCAGGTGGTTTGTCGGGGTGAAACCCAGCAAACATCCTGCAAATGAGTGCTGTTGCCCCTAACCATAAATCAGCCAATCTTTGGCCAACACTCATGACCAAGCCCATCCTGATTGGGGACATCAATGCATGCCAAATCACTCCCAAACAAAACAACAAAAGCCAACATACAAATGCAAGCAACTTACAGGGAGTTGAGGCCTGCTCCTGGTCTTGTTGCTCTGTACATAAAGAAGAGATGAGATACTTATACTATACATCAAGAGAGACCGAAATATAGATCCAAACACACAAGGCTGATTAAATAGTGCTTACCATGAACTATTTTGAGGTGTCGATACGCCTCTCCTCCCCGGACGTAGCTCAGGCAGGCGGTCCGCCTGCCTGCGGGGGATATAGTCAAAGTGACCATAGGCAGTCTGCCATCGGCTGTGGCTAGGAGAAGAGAAAAACAAATATAAACTTCAACTGACACACCCAGGGTCTAAAATACATCCCTTACTCCAAATCCACAACACAAATTGAGCTGCAGAGTTACTACACCAGACTTCCTGACAAAGATCATTTGTAAAAAACTTTACAGTATATTGACTTACCAGAAATTCTAGAGCACAAACAAAGCGGAGGAAATCCTCCCTCCGCCTCTTCATGTCTGACCAGCAGTGCTGTATCTGCAGCACTGCTGGCGTGCTTAGGAATTTTTGCCGCAGCCGATTGCGGACTACCTTTATTATCCCCGCTTGGCAGCATTGGTCCGCCTGCCATCATAGCCACGTATAAGGAAGATCTGTGGGGGGGGATCAAAAAGGTCAAATTGCAACACAAGACCTGAATTTCGAAAATGGCAAATAAGACAAACCCAAACCATGAACACAATCTTGCTTTTGTTCACTATTCTTACATGCACACAGGGCTTTTTTTCAGGGTGAACTTGGTGGAACTCGGTTCCACCACCTTTGGCTCAGACCCTTGAGGGGGCCTGCTCACCACAATCACTTGTAAACATAGAAGTCCAGTTTCTGTGTTTTACAAGTGACAGCTCTGCACTCTGTGTGTAATCCCCCCTGAACTCTGCACTCTGCATGTAATGCAATCCTGGTATTTAATGCCCCTTTAACACCCTCCTACTGTTCTTAAAATTTGACTGACCACACCCACTATTTGATGTGATTTGTAGGGTGTGTGTGGGCAGAGGGGTTTTAGGGGGTCGTGGTTGAGTCCCAGCACCTATTGTTTGATAAAAAAAAGCCCTGCATACACATGTATACTATACTATATATATCTATATATATTTTACACACACAGTGGATCCGAAAAGTCGCAACTCACATAATGTGCAATTTGTAGTATTTGGAAACAGGAGCCGGGGGTTTAGACATTCTAAGCAACGTCACTACAGATCCAAGTGTGAAATGCCAGGAAGATTTATCAAATGCCTTTTCCGTGTAAGATTGCAACCTTGGATCACGTGCAGAATTCATTGCAGGAGAATGCTTGGAATCCAAAGCACACACCTATCAAAGCGTGTTTACCCCATCCAAGTCCATGGAAATGTTGAACAAAGATTCCACATTTACATCCACATGGAATGCATGCAATACCACTTGTGTACAGAAGTGTGGGGGTGGGGCGCCATTCACGCTAATGTTTTTTGGGATGCATCTATCTTTTGGCATAAACGATTCTCCAAATTTGCACATGGTTTCCGATGGAACATCTTCACATCACTGTTTGTTTTTTTTGGCCATTATTGGAAAGGGTCTAGGACTTTTGTCTATGGAGTCGCATCAAAAATGCACGTTGCGCCTTTTACCCACGATTTGCAGGTTACAAGTTTGTGTTATATAAACAAAAACTAAAGATGAACTTACTACCTCCGCAAACATGCATGCATCTATCCCAAGCGCTCTATAAACTGTCACTCCCCTTATTTAGGGGTCAAATGCCGTAGCCACAACAATGCATATAAGGAAAAAGGAGATGTTGTGCTATGGGGAAACTGAGACAGGGTGTCCCCAATGGACAACCAAGGGGCTACCAAGGCAGAGATGGACAGTAATATAGATAAAATTATTTATTTGATCATATAAAGATACAAAATCTACAAAGAATTTTGGGATAAGAAATTTTTTCAAAAAATTGAAGATACAAGATGTATATAATAGGGGCTAACACGTATGCCTACTTACAGCAGCCGGCCGATGCTGCACGCATGAACCTGGTTCATGTAACATGCAACAGAATAACACGTATAGGACACTAACATGTGACAAACATAAAAACACATATAACTAGGGCGATCCGGACGCCAAATGGATCACTACTGCTGGAAATTCCGTACGGTAATTACCGTAGAGATAGCTTTCAAAATTTAATGTATATAGTGTGTGGAATGTCCAGCAGAAGTACCCCTGCAGGGGAAGAATGTGGTTGCAACCAAAGATATTAAATAATGAGTGTGTCTATATTCAGTTGGGTGATCGTAATAAATCATTAATATATTCGTAGGTTGATGCTGGTCAATAGGAACACTGTATAAGCAATTCTATGTGAGTTGCAAACGCATGAGAGGGAATTGCACGTCTTTGAGTATTTTTCTGTGGTTCCAGGGTGAATGTCACTGGCTATAACATTGATGTAGTTCACCAACAGTCGTATTGGTGCACAGTCTGATCGACACTATCATGTAGGTAAGATGATTAATTTAGGGTGTCCCACAAACGTTTGGGTATCAACAACCCTCAGCAGCTATCAGTGCGATAAAAAGAACAGTCTTACCGGGCTCCAGAGAGGGAGGTCAAATAGTGGACGGCAATGGTTAGTTCCGAGCTCATTAGTAATGAGAGTGCTGCTGGTCGCTACTGATGTCATCAGATCTGTCAGGATCAGACAGCGTGTGCGGCGAGTAGTCTAGCCGGATACACGTTCGTGGAGCTCAATTTTATTTGAAAGTCTCCAATAAGGTACTAAGTCCTGATGAGTGACAGTACATATCCGAGTTTTCAGTGAAGCTGTGCAACCGTTCTGGCGTTGAGTCCTTTTTTCAACGCGGAAGTCCCTTCCGAGACGTTCCGATCCCGCTGGGGATTGTGGGGGTGGCGTGGCGTGGCGTCCGGATCGCCCTAGTTATGTGTTTTTATGTTTGTCACATGTTAGTGTCCTATACGTGTTATTCTGTTGCATGTTACATGAACCAGGTTCATGCGTGCAGCATCGGCCGGCTGCTGTAAGTAGGCATACGTGTTAGCCCCTATTATATACATCTTGTATCTTCAATTTTTTGAAAAAATGTCTTATCCCAAAATTCTTTGTAGATTTTGTATCTTTATATGATCAAATAAATAATTTTATCTATATTACTGTCCATCTCTGCCTTGGTAGCCTCTTGGTTGTCCATTGGGGACACCCTGTCTCAGTTTCCCCATAGCACAACATCTCCTTTTTCCTTATATACAAGTTTGTGTTAACCAGTTTCTAGCTGTTTGAGCAAGAAAATGTTCCAAACCAAATAATGATGGGCCAAATTTGGCTTCCAAAAATATTGTGGTAAAACCACAGGTCAAAAAACGCAGTTTCAGAGTGGTGCAATTCAGGAACCCTGTGAATCCACTGCAGATTCACACATCACACCCAACTCGCATGGCAGTTCACACTGCCATATGCAAACTGCTTGGGAGTGTCAGATAATGGTAATGACACCTCCTTTTCAGCTCCCATATCGCACTGCGAAGTGACATGACATGAATTTGATCGCATAGGTGTGAACACCCATGCGATTCAGGTGTTGAGCCCAAAAAATGTCCTGTGCGTGTTTGTTGCAAAGGAGATGGGATCTGTACAGCAGTGCGGTGCGAGTCACTTGTGATTAGTTTTCAGTACTGCAACATTATGGCGGACACTTTAGGGGACCATTGGCATTTTTATAGCGATCAATGCTAGAAAAATGCCATTGCCAGTGAAGGGGTTAACACTAGGGGGCAGGGGAGGGGTTAAGTGTGTTCCTGGGTGTGTTGTAACTGTATGGGGGGGGGGTGGAGTCACTAGGGGAATTCACTGATCTTCTGATCATACATTGTATGAACATTAAAACAGCGTTTACACTGCTGACAGGAATGAGCGCTCGAGCGCGCCCGCGTGACTCGGGCGCGCGCCCGCCGCCGTATAACTGCAGTGGGCGGTCGCCATGTAGTTAAGGAAGTGTGGCAAATATATTTGGGAGATGTGTCCCTCATTCACATCTCCCAATGGTGCAAACTGTGTGGGTGTGGTTTTAGGGCAAAACGTCTAGACATGTCTAAATATATCTAGATATCTCTATGTATGTATATATATATATATCTCTAGGTATGTATCTATCTATGTATGTATATATATCTCTAGGTATGTATCTATCTATGTATGTATATATATCTCTAGGTGTGCGTGTATGTGTATGTGTGTATATATATATATATATTATAGATATCTATCTTGCTTTTTGCACACACACACACGCGCTCATGTGCAAAAATAAATACACAAAAACAGCAAGAAACTTACTTTGCATAGAAGCAGCATCTCTGCCCTGGACAGCATGCTTCTTGGCATTTTTGCAGAAAATACCCAGCAGGACTTGCAGCTTCCTGTAGATGGTGTGGCTTTCTTTCTTTGCGTTTCTTGATTTTTTTAGGACATTTTCTTAGCATTTTTAAAGAAGGGGAATTATTTGTTGGCCTATTTTTATTTTTAATAGTAATGGCGGCGATCTGCGTTTTTTTTTCAGTACTGCAACATTATGGCGGACACTTCGGACTTTAGACAACTTTTGGGGACCATTGGCGCGGTCGCCGCCGTATAATTTCCACGCGGTATATGCACATGAACGGTCGCCTACTGCGCGCGAATCAAGCGGAGACCCCTTGCACAATTGGACACAGTTGGGTCGATACTTACACAGTCCACCTCCCTTCAGAGTTCTAATTAATCCCAGGTTACACATTGAACCCCTTCCCTGCCAGTTACATTTACATCAATGAGAATGGTCAAAACAAAAAAAAAGGCAAATAAATTGTCCAATGTGTCCGCAAAGATTTCATTGGCAACAAACCCCAAAAGATATATCAAACCAAAAAAAGATATCGGCGCCATTACTAGGCCCAAAAATAAACAAAGAAAAAAAAAGGAAAAATGATAGATTAAAGATATATTTTTTATTGAAAAACATTAAATGACAGGACGTGAAAAAGAGCCAGTACAGCCACAACAATGCATGATAAATTAAGACAGTAACACAATCAAATACAGATATGAGCATTTTCAATGTGAAGGACCAGGAGATAAAAAATAAATAAAAATTAGGACATTCATTAACATAATCTTGATAAATTACACAAATCATGCAGCACAATTACAGCCAAATCAAACAAAACAACACCAAAATAAATAAGGCAACATCAATAACATGTGAACAGATCCCCCAAAAAATCATTGTTTAAAAAACAAAAAAAAAACAAAGGGGGAAAACACATGGGATTTGCAATGACACAGAACAATACATAAATTAATTCGCAAATCAGTATAAAAAATAAAAATAATAATTACAAAACCATGGTCGAAAATCAATATGGCCCCCACACACACTCACTCTGCCCTCTTTGCAAGGCAGAGTACAACTGCTCTTTACACATTTAAGGGTCCTTTCACACGGAGCGGACCGTTTTTCGGTCCGCTCCGTGTGTCCGTCAGCCCAGCGGGGGGGTCTCCGCTCAGCTGTCGGCGGACAGGGCGGTCCCTGCACAGTGTGGGGAGTCGGATGGAAACGGACCGTCTGTCCGTTTGCATCCGATCCGTTTGGCCGGACGGAAGAAAAATAGGACATTCTTCCGTCCGCAAAAACGGATGCGGATCTAGCGGACGTTAGCGGATGCATCATCCGCTAACGGATCCGCTCCCATAGGGGTTCATTACAAGTCCGTTAACGGACTTGTAATGAACGGACAGGCGGAGCGGACGTGAGAAAGGGCCCTTATAGACTTGTGTGCTAATGAGCGAATGTATGCCTTTATGTAAACTCGCACAGGTTCACTCCCACAGTGTGAACGTGGGCTTAAGCTAGTAACCTGGGGGGTGGGGGGGTTACTCTGCCTGTAAAGTGGTGCATCTTGGATCATTTATAAAACATGATGCTCAGCCCAGGAAAGGCTGAATTTAACCCAATGTTGAGATTGAACTTGGAAGTGGTTACACCCGTTAAGGATGACCAGCAATTACTAACCCAAATAACACACTCAATGAGCATGCTCGGAACTCGCCACCCAAAAAAAGGGAAAAAAAGCCAAAAAAGCCAAGTCCCCGAGCATGCTCAGACCATGGCAAATGCATGTCAAACAGATCTAGGCCCAGCTAAAACCTCTAAGTCCAGGAGCATGCCCAGACCAAACATTCCTCAGCTCCGCCAAAAAATGGCCAAGCCCTGTCCTAAATTAATCACGTCATCCAGCATACTATTCAATTTGAAATGTGTGAAATAGCCCCTGGGTCAGGTGGGAAAACAAAGAGGCAAATGTGTGCAAAAGTTCAAATAGAAATACCATTGCAGTCTATGGAAAAGAACTTGGTAAGAAGGCAGCACTTCTTGCCTGGCTTCTCTTCTAGTTCTTGTCCTTAGCCTAGGTTCACATTGGAGCGATTTGTCATGCAACTTTAGAGATCAAATCGCATGACAATTTGCAGCCGACTGGCGTCAATGGCACTGTTCCAAACAGTGCGACACATCTTTGGGAGCGCCGCACTGGGTAGCAAAATTAGGTCCTGCCCTACTTTTGTCAATTTCTATAGACATGTGTGCATGAAGCCACACAAGTGTCTATCAAGTAGCATCTGAAATCGCACTGACCTTGCTACTTTGACATCGCACTACTTCAAGAAAAGTGGCATGATTTCTAAGTGAACCAGGTCCCACCCTGAGTATGTCAACAATTAGGTTAACAACAAAAAGGAAACAAGAAGAAACGCAGGACAACGCTGCCAAAAACGCACATGCACAAAAGCATCTGCCACACATCTGGACTGCGCTTCTATTGAGTGAACTAGCCTGAGCTCTACTTTTCACATGACAAATAGGCAGCATTTGCCAGCAAGTCCTGTCAATGGCACCATCCTAATCATTGCAACACCCCATATGGGGCACTGCACCGATTTTAAAGAAGTAATTTCAGACCTACTTTTTTTTTAATTTTTGCAAGGCCAAAAAATGCTAAAAAAAATTTAATCGCTGCCACAATCAGGACTGACAATCATAAGTAAAAATGTATGCCTTTATGTAAATTCGCACAGGTTCACTCCCACAGTGTGAACGTGGGCTTAAGCTAGTAACCTGGGGGGTGGGGGGGGGGGGGTTACTCTGCCTGTAAAGTGGTGCATCTTGGATCATTTATAAAACATGATGCTTCAAAGATGCACATGTTTTGAGAAAATATACAATTCGACATTGCAGCTGCAAGGTTGAAACACAAAACAAACAATTCTCTGCCCCCCCCCCCCCACATACATACAAGGCCATTTTGGTCTGAAAAGGATTAAAAGAAAAACGCTCACGTAAAAAAAAAGTACACAAAATTGCAAAAGAATGTGCCCCTCCCACGCAAAAACAAACCCCTAGCCAAACACAGCAGGCCAGCGCGTGAAAGGGGGGAACAAGGGCTTCTTCCACACAAGCCTAGACTGCGGTTGGGGGGAGGCTTCAGACAGGGGGGTCTTTACAAAATGGGTTAAGCCCCTCCAAATCACTGTGGACAAGGTGATTTGTGCTTGGTATTGGGCTGAGCACAACATGGCACAAAGGCAGCCAGCTAGGTGGAGTGCATGCATGTGACCTTGAATGGTTCAGGAGGGAGTTTTGCGATCCTTCTTGTCGCACCTTTCCTAGCTGGCTTTGTTGTTTGGTCTCAAATAGTATGGTGTTTGGATTGGTGAAGGCAAATCAAGACTCACAGAGTGTGGAGTTCCCCTTTAAATGGCCAAAGTAATCCAAAGCAAACAGATATATGCATTAGAAAAGGGGAGTTAACCTTTAACCCTTTCAGGTCCGCGCTATTAACAGAATACGTGAACAGCGCGGACCTGAGGCGCCGGGGTCACGTCTTTGGACGTGATTTGCTTGTAATTCCCCGCGGCGGGGAAAAACAGTCCCGACGCATCACCGAGGATCCGATGCGTGTACCCGGCGGCCGCGATGTCCGTTAGGTACACACGATCGTCGGTGAGAGAGCAGGGACGTGGAGCTCTGAGTGTAAACACAGAGCTCCACGTCCTGTCAGGGAGAGGTGACAGATGCTGTTTCTCTTGTACATAGGGACACAGCATCGATCACCTCCCCCAGTCACCCCCCTCCCCCCACACAGTTAGAACACACCCAGGCAATACATTTAACCCCTTCCTCACCCCCTAGTGTTAACCCCTTCAATGCCAGTCACATTTATACAGTAATTAGTGCATTTTTATAGCTCTGGTCGCTGTATAAATGTGAATGGCGCCAAAAATGTGTCAAAAGTGTCCGATGTGTCCGTCGCAATATCGCAGTCCCAATAAAAATCGCAGATCGCCGCCATTACTAGTAAAAAAAAAATATAAAAAAAAAAAAATCATAATTATGTCCCCTATTTTGTAGGTGCTATAACTTTTGCGCAAAGCAGTCACTTAATGTGATTTTTTTTTTTTTTACAAAAATACGTAGAAGAATACGTATCGGCCTTAACTGAGAAAAAAAAATTAAAAAAAAAAAAAAAAAAAATGGGATATTTATTATAGCAACAAGTAAAAAATATATATATATTTTTAAATTGTCGCTCTTTTTTTCATTATAACGCAAAAAATAAAAACCGCACGGGCGATCAAATACCACCAAAAGAAAGCTCTATTTGTGGGGAAAAAAAGGACGCCAATTTTGTTTGGGTGCCACGTCGCACGACCGCGCAATTGTCAGTTAAAGCGACGCAGTGCCGGAAGCTGAAATTTCGCCTGGGCACGAAGGGGGTTTATGTGCCCAGTAAGCAAGTGGTTAAATGGCCAAAAAATAGCAGCGCACACACTACGAGAGAAAAACATGCTGTACGCCCGAACTTGATATGCAAATTAGTGAGCGCCACCTAGGATTTACCAAGAAAGTACCGGCGTAGTGAACTATCGCACTTCAATGTGCGCAAACGACGTTCACGCATGCGCTGTAAAAGCACAAAGCAAGCGTAGCTCAAGCCTTATTTGCATGCATAGGAGACGTATGCAGAGAAAGCTAGTTTAGAAGCTGTTTTAGGGTTTTTTAACAAATTTGGCTGTTTATGTGTGCTAACCCGTGTCACCCAGGCAAAACACTATAATATTGGGACCCTGAAATTGGAGCTATTTGCCTTTGACTGTTCTGGACGCCAGGTCGATGGTGGCGTGCCGTTTGCGCTACGTGGCGCACCGTCATTAGTAAATGGGAATTTGCGTTAAGTTACCCGCGCAAACTTTCGTAAATTTGCAGTTTACGTTGCGTTCCGATGTGCGCCACAACTCAAGGCGCACATCGGTTCATAAATCAGCCCCAATGTCTCTTAAATCTTCAACAAAAGTTACGCTGTTGCTAATGGTAACCTTGGCTGTTTTGGGATTTAGGATTCTGTAACCCTTGACATATTCACTGTGTCCGACAAAGATACCTTCAAACGCTCTGTTTTGGAGTTTGATACGTTTTGCTTCAGGTATGTAGATGAATGCTTTGCATCCAAAAACTCTTAGGTGTTTTACACTTGGTTTCTCATTGTGCCATAGTTCATTAGGGGTTTTCAGCACTGTTTTGGAAAGAAGTCTGTTCTGCAGATATGTAGCTGTCATGGCTGCTTCACCCCAGTATTTTTGTGGTAGTCCAGAGTCTGTCAGCATACATCTGATCATTTCAGTCAGAGTTCTGTTCTTTTAGCTACTCCATTTTGTTCTGGTGTATACGGCGCTGTCTTTTGATGTTCTATTCCATGCCTTTTTAAGTACTCTTGTATCTTAATTCCTGTGAATTCACCTCCATTATCGCTCCGACGTATGAGAGGCTTCCTCTGAAACTTGTTACTTGTCTTTGTTATATAGTCTTGTAATTTGTCGAAGACTTCACTCTTGTGTTGCATTAGGTTGGTTGACTATATCTTGAGTAGTCATCTATGAAAGTCACTATGTACCTGTTGCCTCCAGGTGTTGGTGAGTTTAGGGGACCACACACGTCACTGTGAACTAAGTCAAGTGGTCTTGAGGCTCTCTTCTGGCTCACTTTGGGAAGTGTTGCTCTTGTAGCTTTGGATTTAATACAACATTCACATTTAACAGTGACTGGACAAGGATACTATTAGATCCCTTGTCAGATTCCTCCTCTGTAGTTCCAGTATGCATTCTGGGTATCTGTGACCTAGACGTCTGTGCCATATATGTATACAGTCATTGTGCTTGTGTGTACATAACTTCACCTTTTCCTTCACTGTGTCGGTGATACAGATGATCATTCAGCTTGGCGCTTGTGATTGTCTGTTCGCTGTTTAGAATGGAACACTTGTCACCTTGTCAACACTTGTCACCTTGTCAACACTTGTCACCTTGTCAACACTTGTCACCTTGTCAACACTTGTCACCTTGTCAACACTTGTCACCTTGTCAACACTTGTCACCTTGTCAACACTTGTCACCTTGGAATTTCACAGTGAGTCCTCTGGCTGTTTAGACGCTTCACAGATAAGTGTCCTCCTTCTGGATTAGGAACATAAAGCACATCTTTCACTGGTATGGTTAAATTGTGTCCCACATCATCAGGGCATACAAGGGTTCCATGCCCACATCCTTCTGCATGTATTGTGCTTCCATCTGCAAGGTAAATCATTTGTTTGTTGCTCGGATCAAGTTCTGTGAAGAAACTTCTATCACTCGTCATGTGACTGGTTGCCCCTGAATCGATGCACCAGTCTTGGCATTTATTGTTGCCTGTCGGCTTAAATGTGGCATTCCAGTTGCCTTCCCTTGGGTCATTGATTGTGGTTTTGACCTTTTTGTTTAGCATAAGAGGGATGTTGTCTCATTTGCTCTGCTTTCCATATAGTACAGTCTTTCTTTGTGTCCCTGTTTCTGGCATCTGAAACACACTCTGGTTTCTTTCCTGTGTAACCTTGCGTCTGTAGCTTTAAGAGCGGTGCTGGTTTCGGATTCTGTGGAGTCGTCCATTAATTCCTTTCTTCTCTGATACTCATCTATGAGCCTGGTTTTTACTAATGCTACCATCAGATCTGTCTCATGCCGTGTCTCCAGTGCATTGATTAGTGCAGTGTATGTATGGGGCAAACTGCATAATAACATGATACGGCAAAAGGAGTCGCGCTAAATTGATAAGTGATTGTCTCATCAGAAACATAAATGGGCAAGTATACTTTATGGTCAAAAAGTTAAAACACCCAAATAGTGAAAGAGTGTGTGATATAAAGGAATAGTGTTGAGCGGAATACGCCATATTCCTTTTTAACGAATATACTGTTATATACTGTCAGAAGCACCAACGGACCCCATGTAGTCTGCCACCATGTGGGCCAGCCGCTGGTGGTGACTGCTGCTGGTACTGGGTCGCTCAGATTGGAAGAACATCCTCATCTCACCCATTAGGTCCCTGCTCAGCTGCTGCTGGGTGCAGCCATATGCTGGGTGAGATGAGGGGGGACAACTGGAGGCCGGGGAGTTGCCTGCTCCAACCGGCTGACTATGCGTGCCTGCAGTTCCTCCATCCGGTGCTGCCTCCGGCTGGCTGGGAGGAACTGCTCCAGTTTCCCCTTGCATCTTGAATCTAAAAGGGTGGCCATCCAAAATTCATCCCTCTCCTTGATAGTCTTAACCCGGGGGTCCCTCCTGAGGCATCTCAGCATGTGGGCAGCCATGGGGAAGAGCACAGCCTGCTGTGACTCCTCACATGGCTGCCCGGGTCCATGACGTCTGAGTCTTCATGCTGGAGGCGCTGCTGCTCGTGCTCAGAGGCCCAACCCCCGGACTATCGGTGCCCCCAACACCGGCTCTCCCTCCTGACCAGGCCCTGACTCCAGGACGTCACCAGTAACGTCATCGTCATCGTCTTGGTGAAGCAGTGTTGCCTCCCCCTGCTCCACCAAGGCACTCTCCCCAGCTTCGAGCAGGCGATCTAGTGCCCTGTCCAGCAGGAACACTATAGGGAGTACGTCATTGAGGCCGACATGCTCCCTGCTGACCACCTTGGTCGCCTGCTCGAAAGGGGCCAACACATGGCAGACCTGGTGTATCTGCCCCCACTCCGCACTGGTGATGTACGGGAGTGTTTTGTGATGGCCCGGCAGTGCCTTGCTCCAGCAGGTATTCCTTCACCGCCCTTCGCTGCTCCCACAACCTCTCCAGCATGTGGAGGGTGGAGTTCCACCGCGTCACACTTTCCACAATCAGCCTGTGAAGGGGCAGGCTGTTGTCCCGCTGCAACTTGGACAGGGACGCGGTTGGGGAGCGCCTGAAGTGGCTGGCAATCCTACGTACCCTTAGCACAATGTCACTCAACCCGGGATTGGTGCGCAGGAACTTCTGCACCACGAGGTTGAGGACATGTGCCAGACAGGGCACGTGGGTCAGACTGCCAGCCTGGAGGGCGGAGAGTAGGTTGCTGCCGTTGTCACAGACAACCATACCTGCTTGGAGCCTTCGGGGTGTCAGCCACTTCTGGACCTGGACCTGAGCCTGAAGTGCGGTCAGCACTTCTTGTCCAGTGTGTCTCCGGTCCCCTAACTAACAAGCTGGTGCACGGCCTGACAGCGCACGTGCCCCACACTTGAGTAGCTACGGGGGTGCTTGCTGTGAGGCTCAGCAGCTGCGGAGACAGTGGCTTGAGGTAGACCAGCAGTTCTCCCCTGGACACCCCGGGGCGGCACCACAAAATCTGATGCCGCCGATTCCCTCCCCGGCGCCTCGGAGGGAAACCCAATGGGCCGTGAAGCTGATTTACCGGCCCTGCCCATGCCTGCTGGTCCAGCCATCCATTGTGAGATGCACCCTGTCGCTGACAGCGTGATCCAGCGACAGGGTTACATTCTGCACAATGTGCTGGTGTAGGGCAGGGACACCAGTCCTGGCAAAGAAATGGCGGCTGGGGACACGCCATTGGGGTTGGGCCTGCTCCAACATCTGCCTGAAGGGGTTGCAGTCAACAATGTTGAAGGGAAGCAGATGTTGGGCAATAACCCTTGCCAGGAGCCCATTGAGGGAACGCACACGTCGGTCTCCAGGGGGGAAGGGAGTGGTGCGTTCGAAGGCGTCGGAAAGCGACGCCTGGTGCCGGACGGCCGTGCAGGACACAGAAGAGGAGGGTGCTGTGGAAGTAGAGGTCTGAGCGGGGGGCATGACCTGCTGGGAACAGATGAAGCTGTGGCAGGGGCTGCTGTACCCTGCACACTTGTGGGTGGTGGTGGCGCTGCTACCACCACCACGCTTCATCTGATCATACTCCCGCCAGTGGTTTATTCTAAGGTGCTGGTTCAGGGCTGTGGTACCCACCCGAGCCAAGCACTTCCCTCTCTTCACCCTGGCACGACAGATATGGCAGATGGCTATGGTCTGGTTATCTGCCACCAGGGTGAAGTAGGCCCAGACAGGTGACTTCAGCGCCGCCCTCCTGTCAGATGGGGTGACGCTGACTTGCACCTGCTGGGACTCAGTGCGCACAGGTGGAGCTGGCACCTCCTGCTGCCATCACCAGTGGAGACCCTGACGCTGGTCTCCCTGGTGACCTGGCGCACCGTTTCCCCAGGGTGCCTACCTTCCTCGTCGTCGCTGCTGTGAACCGACAAGTCAGGTGGCACCCATGTTGGGTCACCCTCCTCTTCGCCCCCAGATATGTCAGACCCAGGGCTGAAATATGGTGGTCTGAGGGAAACAGCTGACATGGAGCCGCTAGCCTGGCTCCGCTGTCCCCTCACCGACGCCTGGGTCTGACTAGGTGCGGGTGTTTCCTGCCCAAAAACACCAGCACCACTTGGAAGGGATGTCTCTGGGATACTGACAGCAGGTACCCCATCCTCCTCCTCCATCATCCCTTTCCAAAAGGTCCTGACCATCAGTACAGAACTGGATGTCTGCCTGATGCAGGACCTCCCCCAAGATATCCCTCTCACTGTCGCTGTCAAACAGTAAGAGGCTGGACCCTTGGGGGCTGGGGGCGGGTCCTAAAGGCACCGGTGTACTGGTGGTGCTACTGGGAGTCTGGACTGACGACTCAGTGGCACTGCTGTGCCCCATATACTCCACCACTACTGGAGCCTGAGAAGGCAATATCGGGCGGCTGCCCGAGGGAAAAAACTTGCGGATGAGGCGGACTCCCCTTCCACCTGATCCTCTACCACTAGTAGGGGCGCGAGAGGTACCCCGTGCTGGCAGCGACCCAGCACTGGGAGTAACTCCCTTACCCCTGCTGCCACGGCCACGTATGCTGCTCATACTTGCTGATGTGGGGGGGGGGGTAAACTTTATTGTGGGGGGGGGGAATGTGAGAAAGGAGTGGTTTTTTTTTTTTTTTGCAAGACAGGCACGCAGACAAAGACGTACTAGACAGCTACTAAACTAGAATAAAACTACTACACCTACAAGTTTTTTTTTTTTTTTTACACTGAGGGACTCCGACAAGGACGAGGACTACAAATACTAAAATAATATGCACTAAACAATAAATCTGCTTACACAAACTTATATGACTAAACTAAAACTAATTTTTTTTTTTGTTTTTTCAACTGACTGACAAGGACAAAGAAGAGGAATAGAAATACTAATCTAATATGCAACACTAACTATGCTTACACAAACTTATATGACTAAACTAAAGCTAATTTTTTTTTTTTTTATACACAAAAAACAGACACTAAACACACACTAAACTAAGCTACCTTAAAGAAATGTACAATTACACTAAGTAAGTACACAGAAGTCTATCTAACACTAAGCTACACTAATCTGGAAAACAACAACACAAATCTGAGCTTTTAAAAAAGCTGTTTGGTCTTTTGCTTTGAAAAAAGCAGTTTAGAAGTTAGAACTACCGCGTTTCCCCGAAAATAAGACGTACTCCGAAAGTAAGCCGTAGCAGGATTTCGGCACAAGATCGAAATATAAGACACCCCTCCGAAAATAAGACGTAGCGATGTAGTGTCGAATCTCCGAAAATAAGACGTGGCGAATCTCCGATAATAAGACGTAGTGTCGTATGCGTAACGGCGCGGCGCAGAGCGGGAAACAACACGTGATAGGCGTACAGTACTGGAACTGAAGTGAGGAGAAGAACGCTGTGTAAAGCTGTAAAGCTTCTCCCAGCACCGACCAGCAAACCCCTCTCTCACCCCACACAAACACCAGGGGATAGGGGGAAAAGCTGCTACTGAGCCCAAAGAGATCACCCCAGCTCCACTTTGCTCCACATCAGCTTTGCTGGCCTATCTTTCTGTGCAGCCAGACAAGATGAGTGCAAAGAGAAGAAGTTGGATATCCGAATGGTCCAAAAAATGGCGTGCAGAATACGATAATCTCAGTCTACAGGTGGACAGAGGAAATGCTAAGAAGCGCAAGTGTGGTTCAGGTAGGCAACCTTTATTTTCTGTAATAAAAATAAGACACCCCCCGAAAATAAGCCATAGTGTGATTTCTTGAGGAAAAAAAAATATAAGACGGTGTCTTATTTTCGGGGAAACACGGTAGAAGCAGCCAGGAACCACAGAACTGCAAGCACTTTAGGAAGCACAATGCTGATGCTGTAAGCTGTAAGATCGCACAGAAACACTCCTCTCTAGCCACCTTGTGAATCTGCACTGAAATACTGCTGGGAGTGAACTTATATAATGGTCGTGCAGGCAGGTTCCTATTGGTTGCTATGGAGGTTGCTAACCTCTGACAACTGTGGTAGGAGAACTCTGTTTGGCTCTGATGCAAAAGAAGGGCGGAGAAAATAATCGCGCAATATTCCTTTTGCCGAATATTCGCATTGCGAATATTCGGCAGCATAAATGGATCGCATCAGCAACTCGGCCCAGTGTGTCTAATCATACCAGCAATGCTTTTAGACGTCGATGGAGATCACTAGGATGTTATCTGTTTTAAAAATAAATTTTCACCGCGATATTCGAGTTATTCGCGAATACTCGAATATGCAATATTCGGAACGAATATTCGCAATGCGAATATTCGTGAGCAACACTAGTCATAACTTAAGAATTACTAAAATATTTCAATAAATAAATAACACTTCAATAAACACCTGTGGTTTGAAATGGCCATGGCCTTTTATTTATAGTTATAATACAATTGATTACCGTATATACTCGTATAAGCCGAGTTTTCAGAACTTTTTTGTGCTGAAAATGCCCCCCCACAGCTTATACTCGAGTCACCTTTTTGCACCTGATCTCCCTCACTTTGGGGACCCGGTTCCGGCCGGCTATAGGTAGCCCCCCTCTTCAAGTGTGCAAAGTTTTCTGTCCGGGGGACCTACGGCTGTGGAGCACCGATTTTTCAAAACTGGGCACCCCTTCCATAGACTCCCATGTTAAATGGTAATTTCTCTGGTGATTTTGGGGAGCCGGTACCGGCCGGACATAGGTCCCCTGGTCCCAAAATTTGGCACACATGTAGCCTTAATTCCAGCTGTTTGTTTGAAATCATTTAAAGCGCAGGTTGTATTAAGACAATGCCCAGCTCACCATATCGATCGATTTTGTGATGAAGTAGCTGTGGGTGTAGTCTCTGATTATTCCACTGTAGGGCGCTGTCCTGTTCTGTCACAAGAGCAAAGCGACGACACACCCTCTCCCTGGCAGCCGACAGTCAAATAATTACCTTTTTTTTGAGAGGGGGATGTTATCCTTTTTGTGATTTATGGACTTGGATCTCAATGGGACTTTTTCCCACTTAATTTTTATTCTTTTTTCACTTGATTATTTGAAATTTTTATTCTTTTTTTTTTTAAGTGCTGCATCTCATTTGCATATTTCTAATGATTGAGTTTTTGTACTAGACTATAATACTGACAACTATATCTTTAGTCACATTTAATTTTTTCTTTTATATATTGTTTTTTTTTAAAAGCAGCATTTGCACTTTTGGGATTTATATTTTATATTTGCCGCTTAATACCTTGTCTATGGACCCAATAAATAAAATTTTAAAATGTAGAAATAATTATCATCCTTAAGTCTAAATAGCCATGAATTACATACATTCTTTTAAAAAAAAATTTTTTACAGTATCAAACTTACTCTATTTTTTTTTTCAGTTAGTTTTTATTAAGTTTTCATACATAAGTAAACAATAAAATACATACATAGACTTATACATTAACATACAAAACTGTTTACATTCATGGTCTCATATTCCCTTTAATATTCGGAGTAAAACGATGTATCTAGTGCAGATACCCAACTCCTGTATTCCTCGCCTGCCTTACATATTCTTACACTAATATCCCCCTGTTTAACTTTTACCGACCTCAGTGACAGCCAAACAAAAAAAAAAAACCTGGACTAAGAGGAGAGGATAGAGGGGGGCAAAGGAGGGGAAAGACCAGAGGAGAGAAAGGGAAAAGGAAGAAAGGAGAAGAAAAAAAAAACACACAACATATATATATTTGTATATACATTTATGGAAAAATCTTGTTCTTCCTTGTTTCTCTAAAGTGCATGTGCCTATCTCAAATTATTATATTTCTCCAAAAGGGTGCCTGTGCAAACCTAACAAACAAACAAACAAAAAAAAAAGAAAAAGAGCAATTGTTATATAAGGAGAAATCTTAATTATTTCTCTAAAGTGCGGGTGCCTAATCCCAATCTTTAGGGAGATTCCCTCCAAAAAGAAGTGTATATGCAAAAAAAGGGAAAGCAGGAGAAAAACATATATAGTAGTAGTTGGGGGGTGCATTTAAAATTACCATTGTTGTCGAGAATACAAACTTACTCTAAATTCAATTAAAACTAAAATTCAAATTTACAGCATTAAAGAGCCAGCACCCCAAAATAATGTAATAAAATGTAATACAAAACCATATTAGTCATCAAAGTAAGCCGTAATCAATTTCATAAAACATGATTGATTAACTAATAATCAAGGATAAAACAATTTTTAGATCAAGTTCTACATTTTTCTAGGATATAAAGTATCTTCCAGAACCCAGGGACATATGTGCTGCCACTATACGCCAGGGACGTGTATCAGCGTACATAGAAGGTATTTGTCCCCTGGTATTTAGTCCGTTGCAGAATTTACATTTTCTGGTCTTTGAATGCCCTCTATGGTCACCCATAGAACATGGTGCTCTTGATTATAGACAGACACCTGTGATCCTCTAGTGATTTGACTAACACCGTAAGAGACCTAGAAGGCTTGTACCTCTAGTTGGCCTGCATCCCCCCTGAAGAAGCCCAAGATATGGGCGAAACATGTAAATTACACTCTACAGTGCTGTATTTATAAAACCTTATTGATATGTACTTGCCAATTATCTAACACTTTTTTTATTTTTTGTTCTCTAAATTATTTGTTTTATATATTTGATACTGTTGCAGAGTACGATTGATAGGTGCAGCGGAGTCAGTTGAGATCAGACTTTTTGTAGTAACAGGAACTGGCTTCTTTATTGGAACATCATCACACACAGACAAAAAAGTCTCCACATCATGGTAAGAAGAACACAGAGACAAAGAGGCAGGAAGAAGAAATCAACGAGTACACTGGGGATAGAAGCATACAACATATCATAGAGAACACATATTAATCATTAGCAACATCTTGTGTCCTTTTTGTAAACTGCATCTGATATACAGTAAAAGACTAAGCTCAAGTTTTTGTTGCATCTCCAAAACCTCTCCTCAACAACTAAGGCTCAGTCTGTTAAACCTATCTTCTTTGTGAGCCTTGAATGTCTTTCGGCAGTCAGAGGCTTTGTAAAGATGTCAGCTGTCATATCCTCAGTCGGGCAATAAATCAACTCAAGAAGACCTTGCTCTTGAAGATCCCTAAGAAAGTGAAACTTAACATCAATGTGTTTTGGTTCTTGAATTAACTCCTTCAGTATGTGCAAGTACGATGCATCCTTGATTGTCCTCATAGATTTCTGTTGGTCCCAACTGTGGTTGACCTAAATCTGTTAATAGCTGTCTCAGCCATATAACTTCTTTGCTTGCCTGCGCTGCAACAATGTATTCTGCTTCAGTAGACGACAGTGAAACAGAGTTGCTTTTTACTAGTCCAACTGATGGCTCCTCCTGACAGGAAAAATTATGTAGCCACTGGTAGATTTTCTGTCACTGGTGTCTCCTGACCAGTCAGCATCCACATATCCTGTTAAGGTGCTTTCATCGCGTTCTGGTAACTTGAGCTTGTAGTCCACAGTTTGATTTGGCATTCAAACCTTTCTGCATAGGATTCCAACTGGTACTGCAATGTCTGGCCTTGTAGCAGTGGTAATTTAGAGCAATTTCCCTATTGCTTTCCTGTATTGAATAGGTAATAGGTTATCTTGACAATTCATCTCCTTTAGGTAGTTAGTTTCCATGGGAGATTTCACTGGTTTTGCATCTTCCATTTCAAAAGTTTCAATTATTTCTTGTATTTTGTGTCTTTGATTCAGAAGAAAGCTGCCATCTTCCCCTCTCTCGATCTGGATGCCGAGGTAATTCTTTATGTTGCCGAGGTCTTTGGTGTCAAAGTGCTGATTTAGTCTTTCTGCTTCATCCCCTTTTTGCTCACAACAAATCAGGATATCATCCACATAAATAAGCATATAGACCCATCTGGGAGGGCAAATCTGTATTTGCAAATAAGAAAGAGGGCGTCGGATTCTACAGGAGATTTATTGATGACCTATTTTTCATCTGGGAGGGTAGTGAGTTATTAGAGTTTTTGGATGAACTAAATAACAACAATAAAAACAATATTAAACTGGAATATGAATTTAGCAATGAACATATCCACTTCCGGATGTAGATGTCAGATTACAAGGCACAGCTCTGGTGACCTCTATCTATTTCAAACCAACAGAAATAGCAACTTGCCACTAATTAGTGGACATCACCCAAATTGGTTAAAGAATATACCCAAGGGTCAGTTGATGAGAGTCAAACGAAACTGTACCACTGATGATGATTTTGTTACTCACTCCAAAACCATAAAATAAAGGTTTATACAAAAGGGATATAGAGAGGAGAATTTGGATAAAATGTTAAAAGAAGCGTGTCTTGGTAATAGAGACCGACCTGTTTTTATCCAGTTTTCATAACCAATATAAAGATATTGAAATAATATTAAAACGCCATTGGCATGTTTTATGCTTAAAGTATTGCATCAAGCTTTACCAACAATGCCTAAGTTTATCTACCGGAAAGCGCCAAAAAGTTGTACAAAAAGTGTTCCACCAGAAAGGAAAAATATGTGCTGGCAGCTCACAGGGTTTCACTCTTGCAGGAAGTGTAGTTCTTGCGTAACAGTGAATAACCCTATTAGAGGCCTGTCAGAATGTGTTTCCACTGGAAATAATAAAATCTGTAACATTACTGAATTTATTACGTGTGACACCACAAATGTGGTATATGTCCTGCGATGCCCATGTAATCTTATGCACGTTGGTCGCACTAAGCGAAAAATTAGAATTCGCATCGCAGAACATTTAAACGATATAGAAATAGGATACAAAGACCACAGTGTCTCCCTACACTTCAAAAAACACCATAACCAAGATCCCTCATGTTTGAAGTTTTGGGGAATTGATTGTATCCATCCAAACTGGAGAGGATCTAATTTAGTAAGAGAAATATCTAAGAGAGAAATAATTGTTTGAGTTAATAGTATGATATAATGAGCCATCTATTTTTAGTACTAATTTAATTTATTGATTTAACAGTAGGTTCTTATTTTAATCTATTTATTTTTTTTGCTAAATTTTTTGCTTAGTTTTATAATTCATGCCATCTTAAATGTTTTATCATTTTATAATAGCATTTATGCTAATAGTGATATCTGACATTATTTGAATTCAGTTTACCATTAATGAGTATAATGTTATTGTGGAGCTCACATTCAGTGATTATTTCCGCAGTATGAGTATTTTTCTGACCCAGTAGGGTGCAGAGAATTCCTATATAAACTGTCGCCTATATGATACATGGAAGAGATATGAGCCATCAGGGCGAGCGTCAGATTTGGTCCGCATCGAATCATGTCAATTAAGGATGAGCTCTGGCGTGTTTGCATGGTACACGTGCAGAGCCCGCTAATCACAGCCAGGGAGACATTTCCTGATGCTCGGCTGCAGAGATGGGGAAATGTCTCCCTGCCTGTGATTTAGCGCAGCGCCATGCACACTTCCTGGCGGGGGCTCTGCACGTGTACCATGCGAACACGCCAGAGCTCATCCTTAATGTCAATTAACAGAGAGGCGAACTCTGTGTGTGTATGTATGTATATGTGTGTGTATGTGTATATATACACACCTATCCTTAGCCGTACAGCCACACCCACAGATGAAGTCAATTCTATGACGAAACGCGTCTGGGTTGGCTAGGACGGCTGTCTATCATAGTGACGTCATCGCGCTGATCAGCACTGGCGTGTGTCAGCACAGTACAGCGGGAGGAACAAACTTAGCGGTGGATGCCGCCCTGGATGCTCATGTCTGTGACCCGATTTGAGTGACGAATGACTTTACACACACTACCTGTCTGATTTAACCAAAATGTAAGTGTAATTCTTACTTTATGCTTTTTTAATACATAAAACCTAACAGAATTATGCTATGTGCCACCATTTGTCTCTTTTCTCATATGGGAGTTGTTGTCTAAGGAGGATTGGATCTTTTCCCAGCTGTGATTTGAGTCATTATACAACGCTTATTATCCAGCGTTGTCTGGTAAGAGTCCTACTTGCCTATTTCACGAGTGGTGGTGGTTATATGGATATCACTGGATTTGCTCCGCAGGAGATTTCTCCCGGATTATCTATCTTTTGGGACCATTTCTATGATCCATTTTTTTTTCAAATGAACTTATGATCTTCATTGCATATTAATTCCATTAGGAGCGCTGCATATATTATATATATATATATAATCGTTTTATATGTGGTTTGTCATTTTTTTTTATATCTGTCTGTCTGACAGGAAACAGTAGCAGCTCCAGCTTTTATTTGCATATGTGCGAAGGAGGTGCCTAACAGATCAGCACATGTGTCTTCGCTCAGTTTAGTTATATCAACACTGTTTTTGCTGGCAGTTTTTCTTAGCACTATCTGTTTCCATAAGCGCTGAGTGCTTGAGAAGGGCTGTTTGCGTTAACATATAGACCCATCTGTTTGCCAATCTCTTTGTGTATAATCAGGGGTCTGCTTTGCTCCTTTGAATGTTTTGATGTGTAAGCACTTCATTTATTTTTTATATTCCACGCTCTAGCTGCTTGCTTTAGGCCATATATACTGCTGCGAAGTTTGCATACTAGGTCTGACCTTTGTTCATCTTTGAATCCTGGCGGCTGTTCCATGTAGATTTCTTCTGTTAAATCGCCATGTAGAAACGCGGTTTTCACATCAAAATGTTTCACTTGCATTTTCCTGATGGCTACTGTCGGTAAAGTCCGTATTGTGCTTGACTACTGGTGCAAATGTCTCATCATAGTCCTCTCCGTATTTTTGAGAATAGCCTTTGGCTACTAGTCTTGCTTTGTATCGTTCAATTGTGCCATCTGCATTGTATTTCACTTTAAAAGTCCATTTACAGCCTATGGCTTTCCTTCCGGGTGGTAGTTCTGTAAGTGACCATGTTTTAGTGTCATGCATGGATTTTATCTCTTCCTCAGCAGCCTTTATCCTATCAGTTGCTTCTTGATCTGAAAGTTGAGATATGTTTTCCCAGTTTACAGATTCATTGATACTGGCAGTACTGGCTTTGTATGAGAGATGTATAGGTGGTTTACCTTTTTTGTTTTCTCTTGTTGAACGTCTCGGTTTTGTGTCTGAGCCTTCTTGTATCTGCTCTTCAGTACTGGCTGAGTCTACACTCACTTCAACTGTTTGTTCGGAAGTTACAGAGATGGGCTGGTCAATGTCGGTTTTCTCTTCTATTGTTGCTTCTACTGTTGTCATTACATGTCTCTTAAATCTTCCACAAAAGTTACGCTGTTGCTAATGGTAACCTTGGCTGTTTTGGGATTTAGGATTCTGTAACCCTTGACATATTCACTGTATGCAACGAAGATACCTTCAAACGCTCTGTTTTGGAGTTTGGTGCGATTTGCTTCAGGTATGTAGATGAATGCTTTGCATCCAAAAACTCTTAGGTGTTTTACACTTGGCTTCTCATTGTGCCATAGTTCATTAGGGGTTTTCTCCACTGTTTTGGAAAGAAGTCTTTTCTGCAAATATGTAGCTGTCATGGCTGCTTCACCCCAGTATTTTTGTGGTAGTCCAGAGTCTGTCAGCATTCGATCTGATCATTTCAGTCAGAGTTCTATTCTTTCTTTTAGCTACTCCATTTTGTTCTGGTGTATAGGGCGCTGTCTTTTGATGTTCTATTCCATGCTTTTTTAAGTATTCTTGTATCTTACCTCCTGTGAATTCACCTCCATTATCGCTCCGAAGTATGAGAGGCTTCCTCCGAAACTTGTTACTTTAAAGGAGAAAAGTTTTGCGCTAAACCAATAATAAAATAATAACGTGATAAGTGAAATCACAGAAGGCAGCAATCACGTGATCTAACACAAACATATACAAATAAAAAAGAAAATTGCGCCAACTAAAAAAGAAACGATAGAGTCCATAAAAAACACAAACGTATATAAGTGCAAAAAATGATGAATGTGACATCAACAGCACCCAAGTGAAATGTAGAAGATTCGTGAGCCACCACCACATGGACTGAGGCTTACCAGAGATTAGCCCAATAACAGCATAAAATAGATCCAGACGATATATCCCAAGGCAGTTCTCACAGCTAACCGGGATCCTGTCTTACACCAACACAGCTGATCTCTGATTCACAGGAGTGGGAAGCAGCGCTGGATACTCGACAATACCAATATCATATGGGACAGCGACAAGCCTGTTTAGAAGACATTGAATTGGACCTCAATTGCAGCAACAAAATGGTGAATTCAGAGTCCTTTGCAGGATGCAAATCCCTCTAGACCTGGTGACACACAGGTTGCCATCCACCCAAAACCAGCATGGGGCCACATGGACATCTACAGTGGTTTGTGGATAAAGGCTGATGAAAAGGACAGGTTGGCTACCAGCAGCAGGCCTGTGCTGACACACCCACCTGCAGCATAGAGTTCTTTCCAAATGCAAAAAACTTGTTACTTGTCTTTGTTATATAGTCCTATAATTTCTCGAAGACTTCACTCTTGTGTTGCATTGGTAGGTGACTATATCTTGAGTAGTCATCTATGAAAGTCACTATGTACCTGTTGCCTGTTGGTGGGTTTAGGGGGGTGGGTTTAGGGGACCACACGTCACTGTGAACTAAGTCAAGTGGTCTTGAGGCTCTCTTCTGGCTCACTTTGGGAAGTGTTGCTTTTGTAGCTTTGGATTTAATACAACATTCACATTTAACAGTGACTGGACAAGGATACTATTAGATCCCTTGTCAGATTCCTCCTCTGTAGTTCCAGTATGCATTCTGGGTATCTGTGACCTAGACATCTATGCCATATATGTATACAGTCATTGTGCTTGTGTGTACATAGTTTCACCTTTTCCTTCACTGTGTCGAGGTGATACAGATGATCATCCATCTTGGCGCTTGTGATTGTCTGTTCGCTGTTTAGAATGGAACACTTGTCACCTTGTCAACACTTGTCACCTTGTCAACACTTGTCACCTTGTCAACACTTGTCACCTTGTCAACACTTGTCACCTTGTCAACACTTGTCACCTTGTCAACACTTGTCACCTTGTCAACACTTGTCACCTTGGAATTTCACAGTGAGTCCTCTGGCTGTTTAGACGCTTCACAGATAAGTGTCCTCCTTCTGGATTAGGAACATAAAGCACATCTTTCACTGGTATGGTTAAATTGTGTCCCACATCATCAGGGCATACAAGGGTTCCATGCACACATCCTTCTGCATGTATTGTGCTTCCATCTGCAAGGTAAATCATTTGTTTGTTGCTCGGATCAAGTTCTGTGAAGAAATTTCTATCACTCTTCATGTGACTGGTTGCCCCTGAATCGATGCACCAGTCTTGGCATTTATTGTTGCCTGTCGGCTTAAATGTGGCATTCCAGTTGCCTTCCCTTGGGTCATTGATTGTGGTTTTGACCTTTTTGTTTAGCATAAGAGGGATGTTGTCTCATTTGCTCTGCTTTCCATATAGTACAGTCTTTCTTTGTGTCCCTGTTTCTGGCATCTGAAACACACTCTGGTTTCTTTCCTGTGTAACCTTGCGTCTGTAGCTTTAAGAGCGGTGCTGGTTTCGGATTCTGTGGAGTCGTCCATTAATTCCTTTCTTCTCTGATACTCATCTATGAGCCTGGTTTTTACTAATGCTACTATCAGATCTGTCTCATGCCGTGTCTCCAGTGCATTGATTAGTGCAGTGTATGTATGGGGCAAACTGCATAATAACATGATACGGCAAAAGGAGTCGCGCTAAATTGATAAGTGATTGTCTCATCAGAAACATAAATGGGCAAGTATACTTTATGGTCAAAAAGTTAAAACACCCAAATAGTGAAAGAGTGTGTGATATAAAGGAATAGTGTTGAGCGGAATACGCCATATTCCTTTTTAACGAATATACTGTTATATACTGTCAGAAGCACCGACGGACCCCATGTAGTCTGCCACCATGTGGGCCAGCCGCTGGTGGTGACTGCTGCTGCTGCTGGTACTGGGTCGCTCAGATTGGAAGAACATCCTCATCTCACCCATTAGGTCCCCTGCTCGGCTGCTGCTGCTGCTGGGTGAGATGAGGGGGGACAACTGGAGGCCGGGGAGTTGCCTGCTCCAATCGGCTGACTATGCGTGCCTGCAGTTCCTCCATCCGGTGCTGCCTCCGGCTGGCTGGGAGGAACTGCTTCAGTTTCCCCTTGCATCTTGAATCTAAAAGGGTGGCCATCCAAAATTCATCCCTCTCCTTGATAGTCTTAACCCGGGGGTCCCTCCTGAGGCATCTCAGCATGTGGGCAGCCATGGGGAAGAGCACAGCCTGCTGTGACTCCTCATGGCTGCCCGGGTCCATGACGTCTGAGTCTTCATGCTGGAGGCGCTGCTGCTCGCGCTCAGAGATGCCCAACCCCCGGACTATCGGTGCCCCCAACACCGGCTCTCCCTCCTGACCAGGCCCTGACTCCAGGACGTCACCAGTAACGTCATCGTCTTGGTGGAGCAGTGTTGCCTCCTCCTGCTCCACCAAGGCTGGAACACTATAGGGAGTACGTCATTGAGGCCGACATGCTCCCTGCTGACCACCTTGGTCGCCTGCTCGAAAGGGGCCAACACATGGCAGACCTGGTGTATCTGCCCCCACTCCGCACTGGTGATGTACGGGACTGTTTTGTGATGGCCCGGCAGTGCCTTGCTCCAGCAGGTATTCCTTCACCGCCCTTTGCTGCTCCCACAACCTCTCCAGCATGTGGAGGGTGGAGTTCCACCGCGTCACTCTTTCCACAATCAGCCTGTGAAGGGGCAGGCTGTTGTCCCGCTGCAACTTGGACAGGGACGCGGTTGGGGAGCGCCTGAAGTGGCTGGCAATCCTACGTACCCTTAGCACAATGTCGCTCAACCCGGGATAGGTGCGCAGGAACTTCTGCACCACGAGGTTGGGGACATGTGCCAGACAGGGCACGTGGGTCAGACTGCCAGCCTGGAGGGCGGAGAGTAGGTTGCTGCCGTTGTCACAGACAACCATACCTGCCTGGAGCCTTTGGGGTGTCAGCCACTTCTGGACCTGAGCCTGAAGTGCGGTCAGCACTTCTTGTCCAGTGTGTTTCCGGTCCCCTAACAAGCTGGTGCACGGCCTGACAGCGCACGTGCCCCACACTTGAGTAGCTACGGGGGTGCTTGCTGTGAGGCTCAGCAGCTGCGGAGACAGTGGCTTGAGGGAGACCAGCAGTTCTCCCCTGGACACCCCGGGGCGGCACCACAAAATCCGATGCCGCCGATTCCCTCCCCGGCGACTTGGAGGGAAACCCAATGGGCCGTGAAGCTGATGTACCGGCCCTGCCCATGCCTGCTGGTCCAGCCATCCATTGCTGACAGCGTGATCCAGCGACAGGGTTACATTCTGCACAATGTGCTGGTGTAGGGCAGGGACACCAGTCCTGGCAAAGAAATGGCGGCTGGGGACACGCCATTGGGGTTGGGCCTGCTCCAACATCTGCCTGAAGGGGTTGCAGTCAACAATGTTGAAGGGAAGCAGATGTTGGGCAATAAAATCGAAAAAGAAAAAATACTGCGCTATCTTAAAATACAAAAAGCCGCTAACACAGCAAGAGAGATCAAAAAATTGCTAAAAGAAAATGTGTGGAAAAGTGTAGCGCTAATAATGACACAAATAATGATAATACAATAAAGATTAAATCATGCAACACCACATGTGAATGAATGGTATTCAAAAGTCCATAAATGTTTTGAATGAATCGGTGAGTCGGTTTCTTTGAGTAAAACAGATACACAAAATCCAGTGCATAAAGAAGTGAAAAATCCACCACCGCTTATGACAAGGGGCTTACCGGACCGATTGGACCTAGACAGGCATATACCCACTAGGCCAATCAAGCTTTGTTAAAGTTGATATACTGAAGCGGGTACACCATACACGTCATGCGATTCGGTATCAATGAAGGCAAACCTCAGACAGATGATTCAAAAATACTTCCCAGCAAGCAGCAACTCTCAACAGATCACTCAGAGGGCATATCAGTACTCCAACCGATAAGCATGAAAAAGAGAAGGCAAGGCGTACATAGCGTAATTCCGTAATAAAAATCGATATTTATTATAAAGAGAAAAAAACTCACATTTTGCAATGGTCAATAGAGCTTATAGAAAAAGGGTAGCAGGAACAACAGTAGTCCATCCCGACATGTTTCGTTACAAAAAGAACATCATCTGGGGTGCTGTCATCATGCTACACTTACCCTTATATACAGCAAAAGGTCCCCACACTCATATCAAGGCTCCCATAGGCAGCTGATGGTAATAACATGGCACTTCCTGTAAATTGCAATGGAGGATATGGTGTGCGGGTCAAGCCTCTCTTTCAGTACAGGAAGTACATCGAGAGGGTAATTATTCAAACCAGACCTCAAAAAACAGAGCTATAAGCTCATAAAATGGCATCCGCTCTGATAAAGCGGAGAATTAGCCATGCAGGAAAAAATAAATAAAAACACAGGCACCTGTATTGATAAAAAGATGTGCACTCCAAGCTCAAACAGCATGTCACAGCACATCACATGATATTAAAACCAAGCCTCGTTCTGAGGATGAGAACGAATCCACATTATTTTCCCCCTATTGGTAGATTGCGGTCACATGACCGCACTACCAAGCCTCATAGTGGATCCCGGGCTATGTGTTCCACAGCAGGCTAAAAAATAATGAAAAAGCCACACTGTGGAAGCACATTGAGAACGAATCAGCATTCTCTCCCCCTGTTGGTAGATTGCGGTCACATGACCACATCACCAAGCCTCGTAATGGATCCCAGGCTGTGTGCTCCACAGCAGGCTAAATGATATTGAATAGCCACACTATGGAAGCACATTGAAGCAAGAGGCACAGAAAAAATGGATTGGTTTAAAAACAGCATAATGGAGGCTGAATCCAAAACGCATCATTGTGATAGAAACAGTGTGTATGTTAAAAATTAGGGATTAACCTATAATTAAAATAACAATATGGTGTTAGATGACATAAGTGACAAAAAATTGTGCACATCATGTCAGAAACCTAAATAAATAATTTTATGTAATTTAAATTGTATTACATTTTGGCAGTAATAGGAAAATAATTAAAATTATAAAAATGTCTTAACCCCCTATGATGAAAATCAGGGGAAAAAAAAGGGACATGCATCCTATAGGAGCCAAGATTGAATATAGGTTTACAGAAAACACTCATATCATAATGGTAAAAGACAATAATAATATATTGAATAGAATCAATTTTAAGACTGGTTAATGAATGCGTTAATATCCCACTCTACATTCATACCCTGGGGAGAGTGGGATTGCAATTCATATATCCAGTAGGTTTCAAGTCTGGATACTCCTCTAGTCTTGGCTCCCCCTCGCCAAGGTGGGATATATCTGTCAATGATCAAGAACTGCGACCCCTTAGGATCCCGACTGTGACAGGATCTATAATGTCTAGGTACAGTATGTTTAGTGTCACCTCCCACAATCTTGGCTATGTGCTCACCTACCCGCACAGAAAACGCACGCGTCGTGCGACCCACATACTGCTTCCCGCATGGGCAAGTGATCAGATAGACAACGTGGGTGGTAGCACATGTACAAAAGTGTTTGATCGAATAACTCTGATTGGTCACTGTAGATTGAAATTCTAAAGTTTTACGTCTCCCACACAAATTGTACTGACAGACTGTGCATTTTTTACATGGAAAGTATCCCTCCATGTTTTGAAAAAAGGTGGGACGCACAGGGGGGTCAACCGTATTTGGAGCGATACTATTCCTCAAAGAAGGAGCACCTTTAAAGATGATCCTAGCCTGTTCCGGTAAAACTTGTCCAAGGATTTTGTCCTTTCTTAACACGTTCCAATGACGCTTAAAGATGTTTTTTATATCTCTATGTTGGTTGGAATAAGTTGTAAGCATAGAGTAACGGAAAGAATTATCGCTAACTCGTAGAGGTCTATCTGTTAAAAGAGATTCCCGGTTAATCTGCTCTACATTTAGCATCTCTACGTTCACAGAGGATTCGTCATATCCCTTTTCAATGAACCTATGTTTGAGCATAGATGCTTGGGACAGGTATGTGTCAGTATCACTACAGTTCCTCCGTAAACGTAAAAACTGGCTGCGGGGCACAGATTTAAGCCATGACCTATGGTGACAGCTATCCATGGGGATGAAGCTGTTACGATCTGTGGTTTTAAAATGAGTCTGAAACTTAAATTCCCTGGACTCCAACCTAATCTCAAGATCAAGAAAATTGATCTTGGTAGTACTCCATTCAAATGAAAGAGAGATACCTCGGTTGTTATCATTTAATGTAGAAAAAAATTCTTCAAGGGTTTCTGGAGGGCCATCCCATAGGAGGAGGATGTCGTCTATATACCTGGCCCATAAGACCAGGGAGGGATTCCTCTCTGAATAGACGACATCCTCCTCCCACTTGGCCATAAATAAATTCGCCAGGCTTGGGGCAAACTTGGCGCCCATTGCCACTCCACGCTTTTGCAAAAAGAACCTCTGGTCAAACCAGAAGTAGTTGTGGGTAGTGGCGAATTTAAGTAGTTCAATGATAAAACTACGTTGGTCGTTAACTAAGGAATGATCTCGATCCAGGAATAAAGTGACTGCTTCTATTCCCAAATCTTGGGGAATGCATGTATATAAAGAAGCTACGTCTGCAGTAGCTAAAAGATAATCACCACGTATTTCTGTGTTCTCTAGTAGTTTGATAGTAGAGGTGGTGTCTTTCAAATATGACGGAGTTGTCTTGACTAGTGGTTGAAGAAAAAAGTCGATGTAACGACCAATGCGAGAGGTGATAGAATCTATGCCGCTCACAATGGGCCTCCCGGGAGGGTGTACAGGGTCTTTATGAATTTTGGGTAGATAATAGATCGTCGGGATCCTAGGGGCAATGGGTATCAGATAAGATCGTTCTTTCTCATTCAGAATACGAGATTGGAACCCTTTCTTCACCAGGCCAGCAAGTTCTTTTTTGAAACTATTAGTGGGGTTATTCTGTAATTCTTGATACGTATCTTGGTCTGACAGAATTTTTGACATTTCGGCCACATATTTGGATTTATCCATAACCACTATTCCACCACCTTTGTCCGCTGGGCGGACAACAAGGTCTTTCTGATCACAAAGGGATTGAAACCCTTCTTTGGGTAAGGGGTTGTGGTAATGTTTCTTGATGGGTAAAGAGGCCAGGTCTTGGAGGACCAAGTCTTTAAAAATGCTAACTGCAGGGGCCGCTGCAACAGAAGGATTGAACAATGATGGATTGGACAATCTAGTATGAACTGTTCCTGAAGTAGCTGCCCTCTCTGCAGGAGGTGAGGTGTTGGTCAAAAAATATCTTTGGATGTTAATTTTACGTACAAACTTTTGCACGTCTATGAACGTGTTAAATTTGTTGAATTTGCTAGGAGGAGCGAATTTTAGTCCTTTGTCTAAAACAAGCAGTTCATTTGAAGTTAATACCTTTGAACTCAGGTTGAACACTCCTTGGCCTATTGAACCTTTCTTCTTTTTCCTCTGCGCCCTTCTGCCCCC
Source organism: Rana kukunoris (assembly GCA_029574335.1). Taxonomy (NCBI): domain Eukaryota; kingdom Metazoa; phylum Chordata; class Amphibia; order Anura; family Ranidae; genus Rana; species Rana kukunoris. The sequence continues at coordinate 739,466,494 of CM056049.1, read as the reverse complement.
TCTGGTCCCTCTTTTGGATCCGAAGGCCTTTGATGTCCTGGGCCGTCCCGATGAAAATCCTTATTTTCATAAGATCCTGGACCATATGCATCGTGGTTGTAGTGTACTCGATTGGATTCAGTCACACTTCCACCACGAGCATCACGAAGGGGGAGGAATCTGTTATATGTATTTACGGGGGGGTGGCTATATTGGTAGGCATTGGACTCATAAGGGGCCTCATACTCATTAGACCTCCTAGGTGAGCCCCCAGAACCATAATAGCCATGGTCTTGGTGGTAGGGGTTCCTAGAATCTCGTTGATTCCCCTTAGACCTACCACGTCCCCCTCTTTTGTTGGAATTGTTATTGGTCCTTCTAGGTGAGCGAGGTGATATATGATATCCCGGAGAGCGTCCTCTCGCTGGTTGCTCCCTAGTAGTATAAACAGATCTGGGATATACAGGAGCAGACTGATAAGCTGCATGTTGACTGTTATTAGAATGTGCCCCCGCAGCTCCGGTTTCCATAGTGGAATCCACGCCAACCGGTGCTGTTGAGGATTTTTGCCACTTAAAAACAGTCCCTGATTTATAATCCCCTACATCTCGTGATGTTGGGCAATAACCCTTGCCAGGAGCCCATTGAGGGAACGCACACGTCGGTCTCCAGGGGGGAAGGGAGTGGTGCGTTCGAAGGCGTCGGAAAGCGACGCCTGGTGCCGGACGGCAGTGCAGGACACAGAAGAGGAGGGTGCTGTGGAAGTAGAGGTCTGAGCGGGGGGCATGACCTGCTGGGAACAGATGAAGCTGTGGCAGGGGCTGCTGTACCCTGCACACTTGTGGTGGTGGCGCTGCTACCACCACCACGCTTCATCTGATCATACTCCCGCCAGTGGTTTATTCTAAGGTGCTGGTTCAGGGCTGTGGTACCCACCCGAGCCAAGCACTTCCCTCTCTTCACCCTGGCACGACAGATGGCTATGGTCTGGTTATCTGCTACCAGGGTGAAGTAGGCCCAGACAGGTGACTTCAGCGCCGCCCTCCTGTCAGATGGGGTGACGCTGACTTGCACCTGCTGGGACTCAGTGCGCACAGGTGGAGCTGACTGCTGCTGCTGCAGCTGACACCTCCTGCTGCCATCACCAGTGGAGACCCTGACGCTGGTCTCCCTGGTGACCTGGCGCACCGTTTCCCCAGGGTGCCTACCTTCCTCGTCGTCGCTGCTGTGAACCGACAAGTCAGGTGGCACCCATGTTGGGTCACCCTCCTCTTCGCCCCCAGATATGTCAGACCCAGGGCTGAAATGTGGTGGTCTGAGGGAAACAGCTGACATGGAGCCGCTAGCCTGGCTCCGCTGTCCCCTCACCGACGCCTGGGTCTGACTAGGTGCGGGTGTTTCCTGACCAAAAACACCAGCACCACTTGGAAGGGATGTCTCTGGGATACTGACAGCAGGTACCCCATCCTCCTCCTCCATCATCCCTTCCAAAAGGTCCTGACCATCAGTACAGAACTGGATGTCTGCCTGATGCAGGACCTCCCCCAAGATATCCCTCTCACTGTCGCTGTCAAACAGTAAGAGGCTGGACCCTTGGGGGCGGGTCCTAAAGGCACCAGTGTACTGGTGGTGCTACTGGGAGTCGGGACTGACGACTCAGTGGCACTGCTGTGCCCCATATACTCCACCACTACTGGAGCCTGAGAAGGCAATATCGGGCGGCTGCCCGAGGGAAAAAACTCGCGGATGAGGCGGACTCCCCTTCCACCTGATCCTCTACCACTAGTAGGGGCGCGAGAGGTACCCCGTGCTGGCAGCGACCCAGCACTGGGAGTAACTCCCCTACCCCTGCTGCCACGGCCACGTATGCTGCTCATACTAGCTGATACGACACGGACAGCTACTAAACGGGAACTAAAATACTACAGCTAAAAGTTTTTTTTTTTTTTTTTTTTTTTTTAGACTGAAGGACGCAGACAAGGACTACAAATGCTAAACTAATATGCACTAAACACTAAGGGCCAGATTCTCATAGAATTCCGGCGGCGTAGCGTAAGCCATTTACACTACGCCGCCGCATCGTACTAGAGCAAGTGCTTTAATCTCAAAGCACTTGCTCCGTAGTTTTTCGCCTGCGTCGCATAAATCGCTTAGCGTAAACCTGCGCAATTCAAATGGGGCGGCTTGTATTTAAATTAAGCGCGCCCCCGCGTCGAACGAACTGCGCATGCGCCGGCCGGGGAAAAAGCCCAGTGCGCATGCTCCAAAGGACATCGCATTTTTTCAATGTAAACGACGTAATCGCAGCGTACGCCAGCCCCATTGAGAATCGACGTACGCAAACGACGCACAACACGACGCGGTCCCGAGGCCATACTTAACATGGCACCCGACGGCATCCGACGGTACTTCGTAAGGTTACTCCACATCGAAGCTGGGGTAACCTTACGCGGACGAAAACGACGTACGCGACGACGGGGCGGCGTAAAAGCGATCGGGAATCGGCGTACTACCTCATTTGCATATGCAAATGAGAAAACGTAAAGGCCACCTAGTGGCCGGAGTTGTCATTACAACTACGATCCGCAAGTGTAATGGTTTTACACTTGTCGGATGTAGAAGCTATGCAAAAGTGATGCTAAGCATCACGCGCATAGATACGAGGCAAAAAAAAACGGCGATACGACGGGATATCTGAGATACTCCGTCGTAACGCCGCTGAGAATCTGGCCCTCACTCTACTTACACAAACTTATATGACTAAACTAAAGCTAATCTTTTATTTTCTTTGTTTTTTTACACTGACTGACAAGGACAAAGACGAGGACTACACATAATAAACTAATATGCACTAAACACTAACTCTACTTAAACAAACTTATATGACTAAACTAAAGCTAATTTTTTTTTTTATACACAAAACACAGACACTAAACACACACTAAACTAAGCTACCTTAAAGAAATGTACACTTACACTAACTACACAGAAATCTATCTAACACTAAGCTACACTAACCTGGACAAAACAACACAAATCTGAGCTTTTAGAAAAGCTGTTGGGTCTTTTGCTTTAAAAAAAGCATTTGGTTTTAGAAGCAGGAAACTCAGAACTGAAAGCACTATAGGAAGCACAATGCTAAGCTCTAAGATCGCAATACACAGGAAAAACGCTGATCCATCTTGGTCTCATCAGACTAGGGGAACCTTATTTCTCACCATCTTGGAGTCCTTCAGGTGTTTTTTTTAGCTAACTCCATGCAGGTTTTTTTTTTTTTCAATTTCTTTATTTTTCTGATTTTTAACAGAACATATGGAATGTCATTAATTGCAGGTTTTCATGCGTCTTGCACTGAGGAGAAGCTTCCGTCGGGCCACTCTTCCATAAAGCCCCGATTGGTGGAGGGCTGCAGTGATGGTTGACTTTCTACAACTTTTTCCCGACTGCATCTCTGGAGCTCAGCCACAGTGATATTTGTTCTTCTTTACCCCTCTCACCAAGGCTCTTCTCCCCCGATGGCTCAGTTTGGCCGGACGGCCAGCTCTAGGAGAGGTTCTGGTCGTCCCAAACGTCTTCCATTTAAGGATTATGGAGGCCACTGTGCTCTTAGGAACCTTAAGTGCAGCAGAACATTTTTTTGTAACCTTGGCCAGATCTGTGCCTTGCCACAATTCTGTCTCTGAACTCTTCAGGCAGTTCCTTTTTTTACCTCATGATCCTCAATTGCTCTGACATGCGCTGTAAGGTCTTATATAGACAGGTGAGTGGCTTTCCTAATCAAGTCCAATCAGTATAATCAAACACAGCTGGACTCAAATGAAGGCGTAGAACCATCTCAAAGATGATCAGAAGAAATGGACAGCACCTGAGTTTTTATATATATATATATATATATATATATATATATATATATATATATATATATATATATATATATATATATATATATATATATGTGTGTGTATATATATATAATATTGTAGAGTCACACTGAAGGCATCAAAACTATGAAGTAACACATGTGGAATTATATACATAACAAAAAAGTGTGACACACCTGAAAATGTCATATTCTAGGTCCCTTTGCTTTGATTACTGCTTTGCACACTCTCGGCATTCTCTTGTCACCTGAAATGCTCTTCCAACAGTCTTGAAGGAGTTCCCAGAGATGCTTAGCACTTGTTGGCCCTTTTGCCTTCACTCTGCGGTCCAGCTCACCCCAAACCATCTCGATTGGGTTCAGGTCCGGTGACTGTGGAGGCCAGGTCATCTGGCGCAGCACCCCATCACTCTCCTTCTTGGTCAAATAGCCCTTCCCCCGCCTGGAGGTGTGTTTGGGGTCATTGTCCTGGTGAAAAATAAACGATGGTCCAACTAAACGCAAACCGGATGGAATAGCTGTGGTAGCCATGCTGGTTCAGTATAAATCCCCAACAGTGTCACCAGCAAAGCAGCCCCACACCATCACACCTCCTCCACCATGCTTCACGGTGGGAACCAGGCATGTAGAGTCCATCCGTTCACCTTTTCTGCGTCGCACAAAGACACGGTGGTTGGAACCAAAGATCTCAAGTTTGGACTCATCAGACCAAAGCACAGATTTCCACTGGTCTAATGTCCATTCCTTGTGTTCTTTAGCCCAAACAAGTCTCTTCTGCTTGTTGCCTTTCTTTAGCAGTGGTTTCCTAGCAGATATTCTACCATGAAGGCCGGATTCACACAGTCTCCTCTTATCAGTTGTTCTAGAGATGTGTCTGCTGCAAAAGGTGGCTACTTTGAAGAACCTAGAATATGACATTTTCAGTTGTTTCACACTTTTTTGGAATGTATATAATTCCACATGTTACATTCATAGTTTTGATGCCTTCAGTGTGAATCTACAATTTTCATAGTCATGAAAATAAGAAAACTATTTGAATGAGAAGGTGTGTCAAAACTTTTGGTCTGTACTGTGTGTATGTATGTATGTATGTATGTATGTATGTATGTATGTATGTATGTATGTATGTATATATGTAGCGCTACCCCCGAAGGAGCCGCTGGTTGAATGTTGGGATCGGCACATTAAGTTACCTTAGTGTTGTTTAAAGGAGGTCCAGACAGTCAATAAAGGTTTTTCCAATGCTTTATTTCCAGGCCAACACAGCCAACAATTGGGATTGTAGGCCATACCTTACTCACCCCGCAACCTTACTCCAGGTACAATAAATGAATACACTGACCCCAGTGTTTGGAAAATAAAGGCCGCGGCAACTTTATTGGTTTAAACACAAATAAATTAAATCAACCATATAAATTTTATTTTAATACTCAACATCAAAACGTAAATTTCTTTAAAGAAAACCAACCGAACATGTGCAACTGCTTCGTTTTTGTAACTCAAGCAGCATTAACTTATTCCATTCTGAAAATATCACGCCCCACAAGCCGGGCCTGAGTATCATGCCCGGCCCCACCCCAACACCGCGGCCTGTTCGATTCCGTACTGCAGACCCAAGTTAAAGATATCCAGACCTACGTCCGATAGATGGACACCATCCTGTCTGTATAGCCCAGGGAAACCCCCTTCTAGATCCACGTGTCTATAAGACAACCCCCCAATTTTGGACATAAACTTCTCCATGGCCCGATTTTATGCGCTTCCTCATCTTCTCCATGGCCCTCCTCTGACAAGAGGAAAGCCAAGAGAGGCGTGGAATGATCTCTGAGAATATTAAAATTGTACCTGGAGAGGCTAAAGCAAAACGCTGAAGATCCCTTTGAATCAGGAACAGTAAATCCAAAGTTCTTACATTCCCCAAGTCATTCCCCCCAACATGTACCACTAACATATCCGGCTTAGGCCAACGCTGACTTAACATGCCTAGATGAAAATAAAGTTGGTGCCATTGTAGACCCCGCACACCTTTCCAAAAAACCTGGAAGGATTCCGGACTGAGAGATAAATTAGTAGAATACCTACGCCGGGCCGCTCTTTTGTGCGCCCAATGAATGAAAGAGTGTCCCAGAATCCAAATCGTGCGGGGCTGACCTGGAAAATTTAAACAAACAAATTAGGGCGAACATAAATTTTAAAGCAATTTGATTTCCACCTCCCCATGTCTTTTATTGCCGACTCACACACCCCTTCCGGGCTGCCTCTGATGCTGCTTCTATCCTAAAAGAGTGGGAGGATATTCGGAGGTTATGTAAACCCAAACTTTGTAAGCATTTATGTAGTACCGAATCAAACTGATATTTTGTAAGTGGCCCCCCATTCTGGTGAACTAACAAACAACCTTGAACTGGGGGCCTTACCCTTAAAAACTAGTTAATGCATCCACAGGACATACCAACTTGTCGTCCTGGGGCGCTAGCTGCATCCCAATGCCTTCACCTAAGGTGTCCGTTTTAGAGCGCCCTATCCACAACTGCACCCCGGAAGGGATTATTGCTACGTGATCGACTAGGATACCCGAACCACCCGACTTAGATTTAGGTAGCAACTCCGAGATTCGCAAAGCCCCACGAAACGCAAGAACGAACGCCGTTCTAAAAAGTAAAGCTTCGAAAACCGAAAAACACACGGACGACGCCGCCAGGCCCAGCTTACCTAAAAGATCAAGTGAAATCGGCCTCCTATCATCCGGCAAAAAATTAGCCCTCTTATACCCTTTTAGGGCCTGTTTCACTGAGAAGTAAGCTGTGCACGGCGGAAACCCCCGTAGACGGCAAAAAAACGAGATTCCTGCTAAAGTTTTAGAAATATGGCTAAAGGAAAAAGACTGCTGCATCATGGAAGCCACAAAGGCCAATAATGACCCCTCAGAAGGGCGGCCATCACTAACTCCTAACGCCTCTGAAAAGGATAGCCAGCTATTCCAGGCTGCTGCATAACACCACCAAGTCTTAGGTGCAACCGAACCCTGTATAGCACTTGACACTATATCCAAATTAGCTCCCACAAAGATTCCGGGCAGCGAATCCCCTCTGAATCCGCTTCCGGAAGTAGCTGGCGAAAACGGTCCATCTGAAACCGAGATAACGCATCGGCAAGATTATTCTGAACTCCCGGTGTATGCTTGGCTTTCAACCATACATTGAAACGTAAACAAAGAAAAACAATCTGCCGCAATACCTTGACCACACACAATGACTTGGAAGAAAGGCAGTTGATAGCAAAAAGGACCCCTTTATTGTCCGTTTCCACCAGAATCCTTCTATTCGCAAACTGAGCACCCCACACTGTCATGGCTACCAATATTGGGAACAATTTTAGCAGGACTATGTTTTTTGTGACTCCCTGGGCCACCCACGCTTCTGGCCAGGCTTCACAACACCAATGCGTTCCCCAAATTGCGGCAAAGCCCTTTGACCCTGCCGCATCTGTGAACAGTTTGAAATCTGGCGCCGCAATGAAATCCTCCTGAAAGAATGACCTCCCATTATATACTTCTAGAAAACGTGACCAGACCGACAAATCCCCTTTCAGTGAACTAGTCAACCTGATGTGGGCAAATGGTGATTTCAGGCCTGCTATCGCTAGATACAAGCGCCGAGAAAAAACGCGCCCCGCAGGCATGATCCTACATGCAAACGCCAGGACACCCAATAACGATTGCATATCCTTTAGCAATACTTTTTTCTTCATCAAAAAGGATTCTAGCAAGGATCTCAGCTTCACCACTTTAGCCTCAGGCAAACGAAATTCCAGCCGACATGTGTCAATACAAATGCCTAGAAACTCTAGCGATGTCCCTGGGAGACACGTTTTTTCTTCCGCCAAAGGAACACCGAAATGCTTCGCCGTAGCCTGAAATTCCTGCAATAGAGCCTGACAACGCAAAGAGCCTTGCGGTCCAACAAAAAGAAAATCATCAAGGTAGTGGACTATTGTATCATAACCTGACTTACAACCAATCACCCAGTGTAAAAAGGAAGAAAATGCTTCAAAATATGAGCAAGACACGGAACACCCCATGGGCAGGCACCTGTCAAAAAAGTAGGAACCATCAAAAAATTAAATGCCTCGGGAGCTATGGGCAACAGCCGAAAAGCCGACTTGATATCAGCCTTCGCTAGAAGCGCACCAGGGCCACACTGCCTAATCTTGGCGATCGCCTCTTCAAAAGTCGCATAAGAGACCGAGCATAGCTCCGCATCAATCTCATCATTAAGCGAATCCCCTTTAGGGAAAGATAGATGATGGATAATTCGATACGCATCCTGTTCCTTCTTGGGCACCACTCCCAGAGGTGAAATGCGAAAATTATCAAAGGGGGGGTGCTCAAAAGGACCCGCAATGCGACCTTCTGTGATTTCTTTAAAAACCTTCTCCCTGACGACATGTGGGAACTGACTGACTGATTTTAAATTTTCTACTACTGTGCATCCCACCCCGGTGAAAGAAGGGAGTGGGAAACCAAATTCAAAGCCTTTACTGAGGAAATGCGCCGTCGCCTGATCTGGGTAGCTGTCCAGCCATGGGCGCATACTTTCCAGCCTCACCGGCGTGCAGGCTCTTTGGAAAAATATCCCTATTACTCTGACCAGCCCCAGCATTCGTTGGCTTCTTTAGGCACTTAGCTGCAGGGTGAGCCCCCTGCGCAATAGGAACACTCGTGCCTGTATTTACAGGCCGCATTCCAGCGGCACTGGCTGTCGTTAAACGCGAAACAGCTCCCTTTCCTATAAGCCGTACCAGGAGTAGTAACCGCAGCCGGCCTTGTCATGAGAGACCTCTGTGGAGCAAGCAAATTCAGCCACAGACCCACGTCCTTCATCCCCCAGCGCAGCGAGGGGTGTACTGACAGTTTTTGACGAAATGACTCGTCATAAAAGAACCAGCCAAGCCCCCCAAAACTCTTGTACGCCTCTAAAATGTGGTCCACATGCTGGAACAAACCACTACTGCGCTCAGGATACTTGTCCGACATGACACTAGCAAAAATGCAAAATGCTTGCAACCAATTGTTAAACGACCTAGTTACAGGCCTGCGTCTGTCTTCCTCATGCCTATCATTCCTTTCTGTTTTAGCCGTGAAATCCTTCTGTGAGGGTAACAGTGATAAAATGTCAATAAATTCCCCTTTCCATATTTTATCCTTTACAGACGTGCTCAGGTGGTAACCCAGTGGGGACATTTCACAAGGCAACACTTCTTTCATACATGCTTCTGGCACGCTAGTTCTTACCCTAGGAATGCTAACATCCCCAGACATACTCCCCACAGCCATGACAACCGGGGGGGTCTGACAGACATTTAAACTGGGGGAAGGAGCCAAAATGGGTGAAGAACTGTGCATAACATTTGACACATGAGGATTGGCAGGGTTAGTAACAGGAGACAGTGTTCTCACTAGAGAAGACAAAGAGTTCACAATCACATTCAGAGCCTGCACTTGAGCACACTCACCTACTGCTGGAGGTTGTGTTGTTGCTGACATCCCAGCTTCTCCCAGCAGCGGTTCAGTTGAAAATTCATGCCTGTTAGGCAGAGTCTGCAGCGCTTGGCTGCTGCCTGTGTCCTGGGCAGGAGACCGTGGGGGGAGCGGGCGCCCCCTCCCCACGCTAGCCGCGGGTTGCGCAGCCTTGTCTCGCCTGGTGTTTCCCCTCACAGGGGACAGGGAACCTTTCCTCTTCTGCCGTGTAGAACGGCGCACAGCTGCGGGACCTCCCCCGCCATTCCGACTGGCTCCTTTCTTCCGCCCTAACTCCTCCTCAGCAGCTGACTCCTCTGACATGCTGCGCTCCGGAGGCTGGCTCCTCCGTGCTCTGACAGGCTGTTCTGTCCCTCTCTCCTGTCCGCTCTGAGCGTCCATGGGTACTACAGACCCAGAGTCCTGCAAGTTTCCTAACGGCTGCTCTTCAGGAACAAGGTCCCCCAGTGACAAACACCTCTTCAGCCACTCTTCACCCCCTTCACTGCCTGCCTTTTCCAGCAATTTTTTAAAGAGAGACTCCATACCTGCAGAAGGGGAGTTCAAGTAGTTCAATCCTTGCTGCTGCTGACAGGAAAAGAGGGAGATTCCCAGCCCAGCCAATCCTTATAAAGCCTCTCCTGGCTACCAGACACTTCCGCTGCATCTCATTGGCTGGCTGATGATCCCAAAATTTAAAGGCACAGTACAACATTAAAACACACCTCAAACACATATGCTGAATCCTTACTAGAATAGCTATTAACCCATTAACCACCCGCACCCTGAGATGGCCACAAACCCACTCAAGTGGGCTCCTATTGTGCCCCCTTTTTTATTCAGTTAGTAAGAAAAGAAAGGTTGATGAAAGAAGAGGAGAACTTGCGATGTCAGGCCTGGATATGAACAGGGCAGACTGGCCCTCAGTAATACAAATTTCAAACTCGTAGCCACTTTGTTGAATGAATGAATAGGGGCGCATCCTTCCAGTGGACTCTAGCCCAGGTCACCGGGAGACAGTAAAGCGTACCTGTATCATCCCGGTCACCAGATCACAATTGGTTCATTCAAGCCCGCCGGACAACCTGCCTCCGGATCCTCCTCGGGCCGATCCCCCCAATCGCAGGGCACTTTCAATAGAGCTGGGAACCCAGTAAGGCACTGGGGTCTCCTTTCGCCTCCGGTTATGGCTCGGTGAAGCCTGTAAGCTTGGCCAGGTGGGCCACGCCGGCGGAGTCCATGGATGCGCACACCCTAAAGGTGGATGCCGCACCCAGCACCGGGACCCCGCGAAGATTTTAGAACACATGACACCTGTCACAGATATACCCCTCCCCGGCATGCCCTGCGAGGAAGGAACTCCTCCAATTGGCTGCTGGGGAAGACTTGCTCTGCCAAACCCCCCCCCCCCCCCGGCGCCAACTGCCGGCCAGAGATCAAAACAAATCCTTAGAATGCAGACTGACCCAGTGGACCTTTCTGTAACTCTCCTATTCCAACTAACTAGCGTAGTGGAGAGAGAGAGACTGTAAATATATATCAAAAATGATACTAAAGTATATTGATAATGTAGATTTCAAATATTTCTATTCCTCCCAACTTCCGGAGGAGAAACCCTCTAGGAACGGTCAATAACTTATCACATGGAGGCCTGGAGCTAGGGTGACATTTAAATTTTGATATAGTGTTTCACGTTGTAACAAAGTCCTTTTCCAATCCCCACCCCGTGTGTTAGGGTGTACTCTGTCAAGGATGAGAAATTTAAATTTGAGTATGGCTGCTGATTTCTGGACGACTTGTAGGTGTAAAATTTGGTATTTGGGGAGTCCGAGGGAGTTTGCGTAGTCGAGTCGGGAATTGATGATTGTTCCAACTACTACTGCTGTGTCCTCTTCTGGGATGAAGCGGATGAGTCTACATTGCAGGCGGAAAAGATGGTGAGATCCGCTGACTTCTATTTGTGCGTCCATTGTCATGATGGTGGGTTGTGTGCATGTTGTCCTATAGTTTTTTTTTCTTTCGGTTTGCGTGGAGAAAGAGAAGTTCTGTTTTGGATCCATTAAGTTTGAGTGAGCTCTCCGTCATCCAATTATCGATCAATAAGGGGCAATTTTGGTATTGGTCTTTTTTGTCTGTGATGCAAAGGTAGAGTTGAGTGTCATCGGCATAAGAGTGATAGAGGTCCTGTTTGCTTCTTCTTTTGAGGAGTGGGTGGAGGTAGATGTTGAAGAGCACACAGGGCCATATTGAGAGTTTACAGTAGAGGTGCTATATGTCTTGGTAACATTTTTAAATTGTACACATTTTTGTTCATGGCATCAATACAAGAAGTCAATAAGTCCGGTGGATCACCCCAAACAATTAGAATGTTGTCTATGTAACAATTGCAACTGAGAATTCACTCTGCCATGGGCAAAAGGGTGTCGTCAGAAGGGACTGTTGCCACTCCCCCAGGTACAAATTGGCATAGGATGGAGCACAGCAAGTCCCCATCGCCTACGCCTTGTACCTGGAGGTAATGGGAACCATCGAACGAGAACATGTGTGTATTCGAGTGCCGAAAGGAGCAATTGGATAAATGGACGATTGCCCCTGTGGGACTGGGAGATGACATGGCTTGTAACCTTGATGCCCTGCTGGTGGGGGATGGAGCTATATAAAGCTTCAACATCAACTGCCACCAGCAAGGCATCAGCATCTCCTCCAGCTGTTGAAGGAGGTGTATGGTATCTTTTAATGAAAGAGGGTAGATCAAATTAAATTTGTTTTTCAATAACCTTACTTTAAGTTCTCTGTTAGAGATCCAAAACCTGATACAATTAAGAGTCCTGGGGATGTCACTTTGTTTTTATGTATCTTTGGTAGACTGTAGAAGGTAGGTATGTTTGTATATGGGGTTCGGATGAAGTCCCAAATTTGTTTATCATTTATTTTGTCTGTATATGCGTTATCTATCAGTCTATAGAAGTCTTTATCAAATTTATCGATTTTGGTGATTTTGAAATCTTTTTGTACCAAATTTGGTTGTTCAAGATCTCAAGACGCACGTCTTTATTGTAAATCTATATTGTTTATCTATATTGTAGAGTGTTCATTATAACAGTATTCCATCCCTTGTCGGCCAGTTTTATTGTCAATTGTGTCTTGTTTGGTCAAATTGTCCAAAGATTTTTTTTCTCCTTTTTGGACGTTTGCCAGGTTTGGATGAAAATGTTATTTTGTTTATTTCCCTGGTGGTTATGGTTAAAGCTCCCAGATTAACGTTGAAATGTAATAGACTCCCATGTGTATTGCCATCATCCCTCGTGAATCAAAATGGATTGTACCTCCAAGACGTTGGGGATTTTAAAGGCAAATGAAAAGCAAAAAAAAAAAATGGAAAAATATGTATGTAATAAATGTAGGACCACACAAGGGTTAAACTGGATTACATGAAAAAATATACATGTACATCCAAACGCATATTAATGAAAAAAAAAAAAAAAACATACGATAAAAAAAATATATAAACCAATTATATATAAAAAAATATATATATAAAAGAAAATAACATAGTTACATAGTTAGCCAGGTTGAAAAAAAGACACAAGTCCATCCAGTTCAACCATAAAAAAAATAAACAAACAAAAAAACAGTACAATCACATACACCCTACTCCATACCCACAGTTGATCCAGAGGAAGGCAAAAAACCCCAGCAGAGCATGAGATCCAATTTGCTACAGGAGGGGAAAAAATTCCTTCCTGATCCCCCGAGAAGCAATCGGATTTACCCCGGATCAACTTTACCTACAAAACTTAGTACTCAGTTATATTATGTACGTTTAGGAAAGAATCCAGGCCCTTAAAGCAATCTACTGAGCTGGCCAGAACCACCTCTGGAGGGAGTCTATTCCACATTTTCACAGCTCTTACTGTAAAGAAACCTTTCCGTATTTGGAGGTGAAATCTCTTTTCCTCCAGATGTAAAGAGTGCCCCCTTGTCCTCAGTGTTGACCTCAAAGTGAATAACTCAACACCAAGTTCACTATATGGACCTCTTATATATTTGTACAATAAGAGATATGAAACCATTCAAATGAAAATCCACATTTAGGCCCGCAGGCGACGTAACCTTAGTTTCAAATATCCAGAATGATTCCCGACGGCCAAGTTGGCAAATGAAATGTCCACCTCTCCGATGTTTGGATACTTTTTCGATCCCCCAGAACTTTAAACCTTTGGGGTGTCGGTGACTATTTTCTAAAATGTCGGGAAACACTATGCGTTCTTCACTCCTCTTTTGATATTACCGATATGTTCACCTACTCGTACGTGTTTGTGTACACCCAAGGGGGCGTGTTTTCCTCGGCGGGTTTTTGAATTGGGTTGATTAGGTCATAGAAGGTATCAACAAATTGTATACATTTTATTGAGTAAAGTTTTATAAATCATCATTCAGATAACGGCCAGAACTTGGCATAGCATTTAAAGTGACTAGGGGGAATAAACCTGGGACACACAATTGTCGACTGCAAAAATATTAATAGTAACAAAACATAAATTACAAAAGCAACAAAAAGGGTACAAGATTGCAAAAACCCAAGAGACTGTCTATGGGATAAAGACAGATTTTCCAACGTTTCGAGGCTTCAATGGGTAGGGCCTCTTCTTCAGGGCAGGGATAATGCAAATTGTCGCAGCATAATCAGTTTATATACTTGTAATATTTCTCAAAAAGAGATAAAGGAGTTGGTATCTTGCCGGTCATAGAGGGGTGTCCAAGATCATGAGGTTATTAAAAACAACGGAGAAAGTATGGTAGTAGGTCCTCACATGAAACAGGCAGTCTCTGTACGCAAAAGAATAGATCAGATGATGCAACAGGGGATGTATATTGAAGCATGCTCCATATAGCAGGCGGGACCTGCAAAGTACTATAGCTGTTTAAACAGCAGTAAGGGAAGATGGTTAGGGTCAGTTATCACTGGCCGTGGTCACTCATCCGGAAGCATTCAGGATCACCATCTTGTCCTTATACTTTCATCCCAGTGTATGATGGAAGCCTGCATGATTGATTCCAAGGGCTGCAGATAAAGAAATTGGTCGTCTGCCCTCTGGAATATACTGGCTGTACCTGATGTGGATTTAATGCCAGTAACCAGTGGATCAGAGCGGATCCTGTCACTGCTGCAGCGTTGAGAAGTTCTCCCCACGTACTGTAGGCCACAATCACATTCTAACATATACACCACCCCAACTGTTGCACATGTAAGTTGTTTAACAACTTCCCGCCCAGTCAATAGTAAATTGACGTCCAGGAAGTGGTTCTGTTATCCTGACTGGACGTCTATTGACGTCCAGCAGGATATCATGCCGGAATGCGCCCATCAGTGATGCGGGGTGTCAATCTGACACCCTGCATCTCCGATCTCGGTAAAGAGCCTCTGGCGGAGGCTCTTTACCATGTGATCAGCCGTGTACAATCACAGCTATGATCAACAGCTCTTCCTGTTTACATTACAATCGGCTCTTCTGATTTGGCCGCTCTCCTGATGGGGAGGTATACGCTGATTGCGTACACACTGGAACACCAGGAAAGGGGGAAACATGTGGATGGCCAGGTATGTACCCCATGGCCATCCACATGTTAAAAAAATAGTTAAAATATGCCAATCAGTGCCCACAAATGGGTACTGACCGGCAACATGGTCACTGACTGGAAAAAAATATAAAACAAATGATGCCAAGCAATGCCGTCAGTGCCGCATACCAGTGCCGCCTATCAGTGCCCATCAACAGTACCCATCACTGCCACCTCATTGGTGCCCATCAGTGCCATCTTATCAATGCCTGTAATTGAAGAAGTACAATTATTTACAAAAAATGTACAGGAAAAAGAAAACTTTATTTTTTATTTTTTTTTAAATCTGTTTTTTTGTTGCGCAAAAAATATCGCAGAGGTGATCAAATACCACCAAAAGAAAGCTCCTATTTGTGGGAACAGAATGACCAAAAATTGTTTGGGTACAGTGTTACAGGACCGCGCAATTGTCATTCAATTTGCGACAGCGCTGAGAGCTGAAAATTGGCCCGGGTAGAAAGGTGCGTAAATGCCCAGTATGGAAGGGGTTAATCCAGGGGTCAAGTCCTGGGGAAAAAAGTGTGGGAACTCCCACCCAAGATCCACTCCCCCACCAAAAAAAAAAAAAATGATACGCTCATATGCATATATATTTCACAGAAAATAAAGTGCAACATTTATTGTAAAGTGCCAGTTTACAAAAACAAAATACGTTAAATGTCAAACAGAATAATCACCACAATGGGTGATGATCTTTCCCTCGCAGGGAATTTCTAACACAAATACTGTAGTGTATAAAAAAAAAAAAAAAACTGAACACACAGCCCATTAGAAAAGACCCCACAAACTGGAATAATGTTGTCCTTGTCGTGCAAGATTATCAACTCTACGAGATCTAGTGTCATCTGCGCTCAGCCATTTTGTAACATATGGTAAAGGATCCCATAAATGCACAGGGGGGCCAATGAGACTAATAAACATAAGAGAAGACATTCGTTCAATGCCAAGCCCACTCCTAATGGGTGACATCACCAAATTCATTGTACTGAAGCCCCTTTCACAATCACCAGATGTCACTGGAAGACTGTCAGCTGCTGTCACCACTGGTTTCAGCTTTTCAGGAATCTCTTCACCACCATTGTCAATGTAGTCTCTGAAACCTTCACAGATGGATGGATAGCTGAGACGGAATCTTTTGCACAGCTGCTCCAGCTTCACTTCACCTTCAAACCCACGGACTGTTCACATTGATTGGCCAGCGTTGTGAATTCAGGATGTCAATGACAAGACTTTCAAATTCACCTGACTGTGATGAAGCTTGCAGGTCTGTTGCTCGCAGTTAAAGCAAAGAGTCTGGAGCGCAAATTATCCACCAAACATTGGTAAAATTGAGGTAGATTTATCTTCACTTGAATGAATGAATGAAAACTTGTATAGCGCGGCACATGCGAATTGAATCGCCTCTGGGCGCTTGTTCCTGTCTCCTTTGATATCAAAAGAGAAAAGTCTTGACCTTTTTCCTAAATGCTAGGTGGTTCTCCTCCAACCGAATGCTGGTTGGTAAAGCGTTCCATAGTCTGGGGCCTTGGATCGCGAATCTTCTTTCTCCTTTGGACTTGAAATTGGCTTTCGGAACCTGGAGCAGGTTCTGATTCGTGGATCGCAAAACGCGATTGGGGTTATGCTCTTTTATTATTTTGCATAAATAAAGGGGGGCATTCCCATGGACACATCTATGCGTAAGACAGAGAGCTTTAAAAGCAATTCTGTCTTTAACTGGCAGCCAATGAAGGGCTCGCAGTGAAGGTGAGATAGATTCCCAGGGTTTTTTCCCTGTCACAAGTCTGGCGGCCGTATTCTGAACGACTTGCAGACGAGCGATTTGGTACTTGGGGAGTCCGAGGTAAAGGGCATTTGCATAATCCAGCCTGGAGTTTACAATTGCTCCCACCACGACCGCTAAATCTTCTTTAGGGATGAACGGAGTGAGTCTGCGTAGTAGGCGCAGTAGATGGTGAGATCCGCTGACTACTGACCCTATTTGTGCGTCCATAGTCATAAAGGAGTCAAAAATGACCCCTAGGCTTTTGACTTTGGCGCTAGGGGTGATGAGCTTGCCCAAAATAGACGGGGGGGTCCACGCTGTTGAAAGTTGATTCCTACGCTTGGCGTGAAACAGGAGAAGTTCTGTTTTCGCTCCATTGAGTTTAAGCCTCTTGAACTCTACATACGGAAAAAAAATATCCAATCACGAAGTGAAAGAATGGCGGACTTTGAAGCTGTGCGGAAGTATGTTAAAAAAAATATATTTTAATACAAAACTAAAAATTAAACAATTTTACAATATAGAAAAATATAATTGACATAGGTAGAATACATCCATATGGATTATAGATTTGTAAGAACTGGAATAAATCCTTTGAAGTCGCCTACGCGTTTCGCCGTTGGGCTTCTTCAGGACGAGACACAAAGGATTTTTTTGGGGGGGGGGGGGCGGGATATAAACAGTCGTATAATCTAATAGAACACGGTAAGTGTATTTATCCACCGGGCTCCGGACATCAAAAAAGTGCTGGGGTGTTCAAATGTAGGTGTAATCACCCATTATGACGTCTTGGAAAAATCATTAATCCATGTAGTAGCGTCAATAGTAACAGTCCCCGGATATCAGCAACTATATGGTACAGCAAGCCATTCCAATAGGTGCCAGGAGCTGTGTCACGACAATCAATGAACAACAGTCCTGGGTAGTCCTATGGTGGCGTTACAACTGGGGCCGATTCCTATACACAATCAGACAACCAAACAGGGAAAGGATCCAAAGTAAATTCTGGACCAACCAACCAACCAACGTTGGTTGTGACCTTGGGGCACACACAGACGAGAACCGTTCATATGCACCATTGAGGCTGATGCAGGTCACACTGATGATAGAAAGCGATCGTCCAGAATTTACTTTGGATCCTTTCCCTGTTTGGTTGTCTGATTGTGTATAGGAATTGGCCCCAGTGTCAAAGCCACTAAATATAGATTTCTGTTGACTGTTATGAGCTGAGCTTAAGTTTGCTTTCAAGAAATGACTATGTAGTGCAGGATATGCTTCCCAAACTGCTCGTATAGCTCTCTGGCTTGAAGCAACCCATCTAACTGAAAAAAAACTTTTCCAATTTTAAGTACTTGTACTTCTAACTCTTTTGCACATTCGGAGAGCTCTGCCAGATTTTTTGGTGACTTGTGATACACCGCATACAACTTCTCAAAAAAAGATGTTAAATGATGAAGACCAGGAATAGAATCAATTGTATCAGAAATGGACAATTCGAGCCTATGACACAAGCAGTGCCATTTTCACAAGCTCTGGATATTTTTGACTGAGTCGTTCCAGAACACCTGACTTTCTTCCAAGCTTTTACACTTGCACCACCACTGCAAGCCCCAATCCAGTTTTTGGCAAGAAAGTCATTACTGAATCCAAATTTAGAAAGAGAAGCTAGAAGAGTGGCTTCAATAGAGACTGTGCATCTGCTTTAGGCAAATCGAGAAAGAAAGTACTGTATTTATCGGCGTATAACAAGCACCCCAATTTTAAGAGGGGAGTTTAGGGAAAAAATGTTTTCTCAGGACCCTTCACAGTACACAGCCTCCCCCATCCAGTTCACATCCCCCCCATCTAGTACACATCCCCCCATCCAGTACACATCCCCCCATCCATTATACATCCCCCCTCTCCAGTATACAGCCCCCATCCATTATACATTCCCCCCTCCATTATACATCCCCCCCCATCCAGTACACAGAACCCCATACAGTATACAGCCCCCTCCCCAGTACACATCCCCCCCATCCATTATACATTCCCCCCTCTCCAGTATACAGCCCCCATCCATTATACATTCCCCCCTCTCCAGTATACAGCCCCCATCCATTATACATTCCCCCCTCTCCAGTACACATCCCCCCTCCATTATACACCCCCCCATCCAGTACACAGAACCCCATACAGTATACAGCCCCCTCCCCAGTACACATCCCCCCATCCATTATACAGGCCCCCCATCCATTATACATTCCCCCTCTCCAGTGTACAGCCCCCATCCATTATACCCCCCCTGCACTCCCAGGAGACCCCCAGTCTCCTGGGACAGTGCTGCCAGCATTCTCTACAGTTAAGTAAAAAAAAAAACACTGTCAGCCCCTACCACACTGCTCCTCCTGTGTCTATTGCAAAACGAAACGAAGCTTGCATTTACCTCAATAGCTCCTTTTTTATTTTTTTTCACTGACCTGGGGTCACATGACTGCCCTCCTCTGATGGGCATATGACTTCTCTCCTCCTCCAATCAAAGCTACACCCAGAGGAGGAGGAGAGCAGCCTAAAAAAAAAAAACGGAGCTATAGAAACATTTACAAGCTTTGTTTTTCCATTGTAAAACAGACTATCGGCGCCCCCTGCTGGTGAAACATGATATCGGCGTATAACGCGCAGGCACTGTTTAACCTGTATTTTCAGAGGAAAAAAGTGTGCGTTATACGCAGATAAATACGGTAACTGGGTCTTTTCCGTTAACAGAGGCACAAATATAAACGATTAACACTGAATGGGTAGAAACTGTTGTAGACTCATCAATATAAACAGAAATTTTTG
This sequence comes from Rana kukunoris, assembly GCA_029574335.1. Classification (NCBI taxonomy): domain Eukaryota; kingdom Metazoa; phylum Chordata; class Amphibia; order Anura; family Ranidae; genus Rana; species Rana kukunoris. The sequence goes on along the minus strand of CM056049.1, from coordinate 739,446,910 downwards.
AAGCCTGCTCAACAATTGCTTTGCAAAGCTTTTTCCTCATTTCACTAGCAGTGCAATCTATTATTTGTGCTGCTGTGTACTCACTATGCAGAATACATCCTAAGTCAGCTCCATTTGTAACTTGCAAGCTGATAAGATCTGGGAAGTCTGTGAAAGGGCCATTTTTTTTTCCCGCACAAAAATAGGCAGTGCGAAAGATTTAAGTGGTGGTCACAAACTTATGCTTCTGCTGTTCTGCAATATTGGATTGCAGTATCTCCTTTCTGGATACTGCTTGGATATTTCCTATGTATGTGGATTTTTTTACGCAGCGATGTCAACATATCTTTTTTTGTTTTGCCATATGGAGTAATTGTACCAGTGCTCCATTCTTTGGAAATGCATACACCCTGTGAAACACACTCCAAGATGTTTAACCTCACGACACACTTTGCACCCTAAAAGACCATTTTCTACAAACAGCCAAGGGAAAAAAAATATTTCTTTCTCGTACATCACGGGACACAGAGCGGCATATTCATTACTATATGGGTTATATGGAGTACCTTCAGGTGTGGACACTGGCAATCTCAAACAGGAAGTCCCCTCCCTATATAACCCCCTCCCCTAGAGGGAGTCCCTCAGTTTTTTCGCCAGTGTCTTAGGTGTTGGTCACGGAATAGCTTTGCTCCACATCCTTGGGATTAAGGGCGGGCTAACCGGATCTGTCCAAGGAGCCTCAGTGCCAAAGTGGACAGTACCCGGGCCCCAAACCGTGGGGTTTTGCCTATAATGCTCCTCTTTGGAGGGCTGGACCCTGGGCCCAGGACTTGGAGTTCGTAAAGACCATAAGTTCCTGTTTGCCAGGGTGCTATATAGGTCCAGGACAGTGGGTACCTTCATAGGACCCCAGGGCCTGAAGGTCTATTACGCTACCCACGGAGATGGGAGAAGATTGGATCGTTTTGCTAGACAAACATCCTGCAGCATGGAGCAGGTAAGAGGGGAGCCTGCGGGACTTGGTTCGACAGCAGGCTCTCCGGGGTAACCTAAAAGGGGGGTAGCCTAAGTATGCTCTGCATTGGCAACCTTGCTCACTATGTCTGAGAGAGACAGGATGATCTCATTCCCCCATCACTAGGTTCCCCTGTCTAAAGAAACAATTGTGTTTGCTAGCTACCTGCTGCTTTCTTCCTAGGGCTAGTAAGGACCCCTATGGGGCCTTTTGGAGAGTCCTACCTGGCCGGGGGTTTGATTCTGCCGCCTGGTACTGCAGTCCTGGGTCTCCAGCAGCGCGGCTCCTCCATGTTCTTCCTGCTCCGGCATACGCGCGCGCGCGCACGTCTTATAGACGTTTTTCGCGCCGTTCGGAGGGGAGGGCGGGGGGGGGGGGCGTGCCTGCAGCGTCATCAGGGGCGCGCCTTGTGCTGTTATAGATCAGCAGGCTATAGTCAGTGCTCAGTCTGAGGCTGATCTGAAAGGGAGAGGACGCAGAGCGGCAGAACAGTGACTCCCGGTGGCGGAAGAGGGGTAGTACATGCTGGACTTTGTTCCAATGCTTTTCTGTTAAGCCAAAAAATCCCCCTTTTTGCAACAGGTTGGAGGCTGGCAAACTAAGTTTGGGGTCGCTGTATGTTTTAAAAAAAAAAAAAAAAAACAAAAAAGAGACTTATATATTTAAAAAAAAAAAAAAGAAAAAAAAAAAGAAAGAGAAAACATACGGGGCCCCATCAGTTTTTGGGCATTAGTGATCTATTGTCCCCTAAACCCTAGTTTTTGTACTCCTGGCCACTACAGTCTGCTGTTGTTGGCGGAGTCCCTCGATTTTGTATTATGGCTTCCAAAGGTTCGGGGTCAAAGGGTACAAAAAAGACCAAAAAACAAAGGGGTTCCCCTCTGATTCTGATGATATGCCGATACTTTCCCCGCAGCTTATTCCCATGAAGGTCGTCTTGGATGAGCCATTAGGGGGGTCTGGTGCTGAGGCTGGCCCAGATCAGCCCAGCCCTGTGTTTATCACAGAGGAGATGCTAGCTGTATCCCTAGGGGGGCTAGAAGAGAGAATAGCAGCGTTGATCGCTAGAGCTATTCCTGGCAAGAAACGGGCTAGATCCCCATCACCAAAGGGTGTATCCTCTGATGCTGAAATTCTCTCTCCGGAGGAATTGGAATCACAGGAGGATCAACTAGACCTGAACCAAGAGGGTTCAGGGATTGAGGGATCTACCTCTGAGGAACCATTTTCAGACTCCCAGACAGACTGTGGGTACAGTCTTTGACGGACATGGTCCGCTCGGCATTTAGTTTACCATTGCCAGAGCCTCAGGTTCCTCCGGTATCCTCTCTGGGCTCTTTGAAAGCTCCTTTAAGCAACGCAGTTTTTCCGGTCCATCCTCTCTTGGAGGAATTGATCTTTCAGGATTGGGTACGGCCGGACAGGATTTTTCTGCCGCCGAAGAGATTTGCGGTCATTTACCCTATGGAGGAAAAATTCTCGAAGAGGTGGAAGCTCCCAGTGGGGGATGCAGCCATCTCATGTGTGAATAAATCACTAACTTGCCCGGTGGAAAACATACATATGTTTAAAGATCCGGTTGATAAACGGTTAGAGACACTTTTAAAAGCATCCTTTGCTACGGCAGGAGCAGTGGTACAGCCAGCTGTGGCTGCAATTGGAGTTTGTCAGGCGTTAAAGGACCAGACAAAAGAAATGCTAAAAGACATGCCTACCCAACAGGCAGAAGAGTTTTCTGACATTCCCAGAGCTCTGTGTTTTGCTGTAGATGCTATAAAGGATTCCATCCAACAGGCCTCTCGTTTATCACTATTTTTGGTGCACATGAGAAGGCTCTTATGGTTGAAGAACTGGGCGGCGGAGCCCCCATGCAAAAAGCTTCTGGCAGGGTTTCCCTTCCATGGAGGACGACTCTTCGGAGAGGATCTGGATAAATACATTCAGACTATTTCAAATGGCAAGAGTACCCTTTTACCAGTCAAAAAGACATTCCGGGGTCCTACATTTAAAAGGGCAGCTCTTTCCTGTCTCAGGGCCCTCAAATCCAGGCAGTATCGACGGCCGCCTGCGCGATCCAACTTTAACAGTAGATCGCAGGGACAGGCCCCTGGGGGTAAGAGACCATGGTATCGCAAGCCGACAAAACCAGCCCCTAAGTCTGCCTTATGAAGGGGCGCCCCCACTCTCGCGGGTGGGGGGAAGGCTTCGTTTCTTCTCAGAAGTTTGGGAAGCCAAGATCCCCGACAAATGGGTCCGGGCGTCTGTAACCACAGGCTACAGACTGGAGTTTCTAAAGTTTCCTCCGCCTCATTTTCAAGAGTCAAGGCTACCAAAGGATCCAGCAAAGAAGGCCTCGATGCTGGCAGCTTTGGATCACCTGCTTTGCCAGGACGTGATAATAGAGGTGCCAGCCCAAGAGCAAGGGCTAGGTTTCTATTCCAATCTCTTTGTCATACCAAAGCCCAACGGCGATGTCAGGCCAATCTTGGACCTAAAGAGTTTAAACGTTTACCTAAGGGTTCGTTCCTTCCGGATGGAATCCATCCGGTCAGCAGTCGCCACGCTCCAGAGGGACGATTTTCTGGCTTCCATAGACATAAAGGATGCTTACCTTCATGTACCAATCTTTTAGTCGCATCAAAGATTTTTACGCTTCACAGTGGGGCAGCGACACTTCCAATTCAGGGCGCTCCCCTTCGGGCTAGCCACGGCCCCCCGGGTATTCACGAAGATCCTAGCCCCAGTTTTGGCCAATCTAAGGATCCAAGGGGTCACAGTCCTAGCATACCTGGACGACCTTTTAATCATAGATCACTCACGGCCGTGTCTGCAACAGGCAGTAAACTTCACGGTTCAGTACCTCGAAAGGTTCGGCTGGGTCCTAAACCGGGAAAAGTCAGCGTTCCAGCCTACAAAGCAGTTGGAATACCTCGGCATGAGGTTAGACACAGAACAGCAAAGGGTGTTCCTGCCCCTTGTAAAGATCGAGGCTATCAAGGGGTTGGTTCAGTTGGTTCTAAGCAAGAAAAAAACCAACTATTCGCCTGTGTATGCGATTACTAGGCAAGCTAGTGGCCACGTTCGAGGCAGTACCATACGCTCAGATCCACACTCGCATCCTACAGGCAGCCATTCTAGCAGCCTGGGGCAAGAGAGCACATGCCTTGGAGTCCCCTTTGACGCTATCATCAAGGGTCCGACAAAGCCTGGCTTGGTGGTTGAACCCTCAGAATCTTCTAAAGGGAAGGTCCTTCAGCCCCGTTGTCTGGAAGGTAGTTACCACAGACGCCAGCCTGGCAGGCTGGGGGGCGGTCTTGGAGGGGTTCTCTCGCCAGGGAACTTGGGCGGAAGCAGAGAGGCAGCTACCCATCAATGTCTTGGAGATCAGAGCTGCTCGCCTAGCCCTCCTGGCATGGACCTCCAGATTACAGGGGTCCCCGGTGAGAATCCAGTCAGACAATGCCACAGCGGTGGCATACATAAACCACCAAGGGGGAACCAGGAGTCAGGATGCTCAGAGGGAGGTGAGCTTGATTTTTCAGTGGGCAGAGGTTCATGTACCCTGCATTTCGGCGATATTCATTCCCGGAGTGGACAACCTGCAGACAGACTTCTTAAGTCGCCAGATTCTGTCGCCGGGGGAGTGGTCTCTGCACCCCCAGGTCTTTCAGACAATCTGCCAGAAGTGGGGAATGCCAGACGTAGATATAATGGCATCCAGGTTCAACAAGAAACTAGACAGGTTCGTGTCTCGAGCGAGGGACCCTATGGCCTGCGGAACCGATGCGTTGGTTTGCCCTTGGCATCAATTCAAACTTCTATATGCATTCCCTCCGCTACAGTTACTTCCGCGCCTGTTGCGCAGGATCAGAGTGGAGCACAAGCCAGTCATTCTAGTAGCTTCAGCTTGGCCCCGGAGGACATGGTACTCACTAGTCCTGAGGATGGCAGTGGGAGACCCTTGGACTCTTCCTCTACGACCAGACCTACTCTCACAAGGCCCGATCCTCCACCCTACATTACAGCGTCTAAATTTGACGGCCTGGAGGCTGAATCCCTGATTCTCAGGGGTAGAGGTCTGTCTAGGCAGGTAATTCCTACCCTGATTAGGGCTAGAAAGCCGGCCTCCAGGGTGATTTATTACAGGGTGTGGAGGAACTACGTAGGCTGGTGTGAATCCAAAAGATGGAATTCCCGCAAATATACCATTGATAGGGTGTTAAGTTTTCTCCAGCTAGCAGTGGATAAAGGCCTGGCACTAAGCACAATCAAGGGACAGATTTCAGCTCTGTCAGTGTGGTTTCAGAGACCGCTGGCCACCCACTCGCTGGTAAAGACCTTCATACAGGGGGTCTTGCGTATTAATCCTCCTGTCAAGTCACCAATTTGTCCATGGGACTTAAATCTTGTCCTGTCCACTCTACAGAAACAACCCTTTGAGCCGTTGGCTGAGATTCCTTTAGTCTTACTGACAAGAAAGTTGGTTTTCTTGGTCGCCATAGTTTCAGCCAGGAGAGTGTCAGAGTTGGCAGCCTTATCGTGTAAGGAACCATATCTCATTCTACATAAGGACAGGGCAGTTCTCCGGCCCCATCCTTCCTTTCTACCAAAGGTTATATCCAATTTTCACTTGAACCAGGATTTGGTACTTCCATCCTTCTTTCCGAAACCCACATCTAGAAAGGAGGGGTTGCTGCATACCTTGGATATTGTCCGGGCCATGAAGGCCTATCTTAAAGCTACAGAAAAGATCCGGAAAACAGATGTGTTGTTCGTTCTACCAGATGGCCCCAAGAAGGGGCAGGCAGCTGCAAAATCCACCATCTCGAGATGGATTAGACAATTAATCATTCAGGCCTACGGTTTGAAGAGATTGCCTCCTCCTTTGTCGGTAAAGGCCCATTCTACCAGGGCCATGGGCGCCTCCTGGGCAGCACACCATCAGATCTCTATGGCTCAGATATGCAAGGCGGCGACGTGGTCATCAGTCCACACGTTTACAAAGTTTTATCAACTAGACGTGAGAAGGAATGCGGATTCTGCCTTTGGACAGGCAGTACTACAGGCTGCAGTTTAAGATCCTCGGGATCAGGGGCACCCTTGGTTGTAAAAAAAAAAAAAAAGTTTTCTTCTTGACTAAGTTGGATTTATTATTATTATTTGAGTATACCTCTAAATTAAATCTCTTTTGAGAAGATGTCTCCCTCCCCTCATTAAAGCATTGCTTTCGGACATCCCATATAGTAATGAATATGCCGCTCTGTGTCCCGTGATGTACGAGAAAGAAAAAGGGATTTTTAAATACAGCTTACCTGTAAAATCCTTTTCTTGGAGTACATCACGGGACACAGAGCTCCCACCCCTCTTTTGGGGAACATTTTTGGGAGGCATACTGCTTGCTACAAAACTGAGGGACTCCCTCTAGGGGAGGGGGTTATATAGGGAGGGGACTTCCTGTTTGAGATTGCCAGTGTCCACACCTGAAGGTACTCCATATAACCCATATAGTAATGAATATGCCGCTCTGTGTCCCGTGATGTACTCCAAGAAAAGGATTTTACAGGTAAGCTGTATTTAAAAATCCCTTTTTCTAGCCACTGATTCTGGTCCCAAGATTCTGGAAGAATAATGCCGCGTACACACGGTCGTTTTTTGCGATTAAAAAAAAAAACGACGTTTTTTAAAACGTCATTTAAATTGATGGTGTGTGGGCAAAACGTCGTTTTTTGTCTTCAAAAAAACGACCAAAAAAAAATTCCAACATGTTTGAATTTTTGGTGTCGTTTTTCAAAACGTCATTTTTTGTTTCACAAAAAGTCACCGTGTGTAGCAAAAACGTCGTTCAAAACGACGTTTTTCAACCCGCGCATGCCCAGAAGCTAGTTATGAAGCGAGCTTCAATGGAAAAGAGTGGTGAACGTAATCTCGCTTTTTGTGAAAAAACCATGGTGTGTATGCAAAATTGTCTTTGAAAAGTGACGTTTCAAAAACGTCGTTTTTTACTTCACAGAAAACGTCGTTTTTTTTTTCATCGCAAAAAACGACCGTGTGTACGCGGCATAAGGATATCACTGACATTGGCAGCGGTATCTTCAGCCACATCGGTAATAAAGTCAACAACCGATTCACTGACTGGTGTAGTTTCTGTAGCGGACACCGCCTGCTGAAGCAAAGGCTCAGCCTGAGTTGAGCAACTTGCAGAATCCGCATGAGATTTCTTACTGGATGCCTTTTGTGAAGAAATCTGTAATGCTGCTTTTTCGTTTGCTCATTTCTGTAATGATAAAAACAAAAAGAAAATGATGTAAAAAATTTCCTGGGGAAAAAAAAAATCTGATAAAGTGACCTATTTAGGGAAAGAATTCCACATCCGTTCTGTTACCTCTTATTGTGAAGAACTCTTTCCTCTGTTGTGTCTAGTGGCAGTAGTTGGGGTGGTCCGGTGACTGTGAGGTGCAGGGTAAGGCACAAATAAGCACAAATGTATGAAATGAAATAAAATATATCATTATTCTAAAAATGATAAAAAAAAAAATAAAAAAAAAAGCAATGCCCAATCTGTCTTGTTATCTCCTACTCTGTCCACTTTCAGGTGATCCCTGAAAACTCATCTCTTCAGGGAGGCCTATCCTGCCTTCAGCCAACCAAATCTTATCAGTTCATCTCTCAAAGTCACTAACTTTGTTTGACCAGCCCCTCCCTCTTAGATTGTAAACTCCAAGGAGCAGGGCCCTTCTAATCCTCTTGTTTTTGAATTGTACTGTTGGTGTATTGTCTCCCTTTATATTGCAAACTGTTGGCACTATATAAATCCTGAATAATAATAATAATAATAAAGGAATTAGCGTTATTCATTTTCTTTCCACTACACTCATATGCAAAATTACTAAACTGCATGTTTTTTTTTTTTTTAGATCCACTGTACCTTAGTAAGCTTTTATGTTACTGGCCGCTTCCTGAATATGGATTTCCTCGATGCCGCAATGTCTCCTGGGAGCTTTTGTCATTCTTCCCAGGAGTCATTGCGGGGATCTGACTAAATCTTTCTAAAATAATGATAATACTTAACTGGAAAAAATAGATTTAATTTTAAAAATTGAATCTTAGACATACCCGAACCCAGAAAAAATAAATATATCTATCCTATCTATCCTATCTATCTATCCTATCTATCTATCCTATCTATCTATCCTATCTATCTATCCTATCTATCTATCCTATCTATCTATCTATCTATCTATCTATCTATCTATCTCTATCTATCTCTCTCTATCTCTCTCTCTCTCTCTCTCTCTCTCTCTCTCTCTCTCTCTCTCTATCTATCTATCTATCTATCTCTCTCTCTCTCTATCTATCTATCTATCTCTCTCTCTATCTCTCTATCTCTCTATCTCTCTATCTCTCTATCTCTCTATCTCTCTATCTCTCTATCTCTCTATCTCTATATCCTTATATAAACGTTCTTTAATACATCAATAAACACCCTGCAAAGGTTGTACAAGAAAGATGTGGAGAGTTTGGTGTAGTTCGGTGTGTTCTATGTGTACACTGACAGAGGGGGGAAGGGGAGGACAGTAGTAGGGGGAGGGGGGGTCTCCTCTTTATCTATAGACCTCCTTCCCCAAATCCTAAACTTGGTGAGCGGGGAGACTCTCCACAGGGCTCATCTCTGCCCATAAATCCCCGGGATCCCCAGGTCATGTGACTAGAGATCGCATGCTGCTGCCTTTGTTTAATCGCTGGATCGGCAGTAAAGACATCGCACAGCGACCGAACCGGAGAGAGAGAGCGCAGATTGTACCGGGAGGGGGGGGGGGGGGGCGGCGAGCAGTGTGTACATGGAGGAGGTCCTCCTCCATGTACACACTGCTCACCTCTCCCCCCGGTAGTCTGCGCTCTCTCTCTCTCCGGTCCGGTCGCTGTGCGATTTATTATGTAGGCTACATTGCCTTTTTTTATGTGGCTTTTAAAAGTTGGACCTTGTGCAAGTGACCTAAGTCGCCTTATGTAAAACAACCGTGCCCACTGCACTAGCGCAGCAAAGTAACTTATTTTTATATGATGGATCAAAAACAAATATACAATAAAGGAGAAACAAATTTACCCCAGGTCACCATTTAAATTTGTGTCTCCTTTATTGTATATTTTGATCCATCATATAAAAGGAAGTTACTTTGCTGCGCTAGGGCAGTGGGCACGGAATCAAAGGATGCAGTGCTAGTGCAGCAATGACTATGCATGTGTACTGTGGGCACCTTACTTCTTCAATGCCGCCCAGCCTTCATTAAGCGGCGATGTCGCAGTGTCTCCTGGGAGCTTTTTCATTGTTCCCAGGAGTCATTGCGGAGGCCTGCCGCGAGTTATCGCGAGATTTAGAAAGGACTTAAAGTTATTTCTTAATCCCGCGATAACTAGCGGCAGTCCGTCCCCCGCAATGTCTCCCAAGACTCAGAAGACTTTGCGGCATCGTTAGTGAAGGCTGGGCGGCTCGAGTCCTGCAATGGGAACGGCGTTCCTCCTTTGGAAAAAGTGGAGGGACGCAGTTCCCACGCGTTCCCGCAGGATTCGAGCCCTGGGTTAATCTGATACTGAGTGTGCGTCACGGAGGAGCTAAAGGTCTTCCGGGTTTTAATGTTTTTCGCATGTGTACAGTTCGCACATCATCCGCATGCGTAAAAACCAGACAAAAAGCTACAAAGCTTAGGCTCAGCGGTGGTCTTTAATGGTTTCTTGTAAGGAAACTATATTATCTTTTTTTTTTTTTAATCTCAAGATCTAGAAAGGTGATTTGATTGTAATCAATAGTCCAGGTGAGTGTAATATTCTTATCATTGCAGACTGGGAAGCTTCCCAAAGATCGTCGCATGTCCGGCGAGGGTCACTCTTAAAGTGACATTTTTTTATTTTATTTTTTACAGCTTGGAGGGACGGCCCCCTATGGACAGGCCACCACTGTTTGAAGATCTGTTTACCTTCCAAAGTCATTCAAATTGCGTAAAATCCTTTTTTCCCCGCTTTTTATCCTGTGTTTCTTAATCCCATTTGATAAGTTTAATTTTAAGATCTACAGATAATAGAATAAATTCTAGAGTATCCTTAAATGGTTCAATGCGATCAGTGATGTCTTACATTTGACTTTCAAGCCACTTCTTTTTACGTTGTTTACAGTGTTTATGGGAGAGCAATAACAGTAGCAGATCAAAGCCCTTACTAACGAAGAAATCGCACCAATCTTTATTTGATTCATCATCAAATAAGACCATCATTCGGTGGCAAATCCCACCTCAAACGTCTAGAGATAATCTGAGCAGCTATATACTGTTATGACAAATGATACAATATCCCACCAAGTCTTGGATTTTCTAAAGGAAAAACTTAAATCACCTTGGTTAGAAGTATTAACAGTATTAGAAAAAATACATCGGTGAGAAAACCTCTCAAGATAAGAAAATATATCCATTTTCTGCAGTTACCGTATTAATTGGCGTATAACACGCACCCCAATTTCAGAGGGAAGTTTTAGGAAAATAACTTTTTTTTAAATGTTGTGGTCAGTGTCCATCTGCAGCCTCAATGCAGCCTAATCTGTGCCCATCTGCAGCCTAATCTGTGCCCATCTGCAGCCTATGTGCCCATTTGCAGCCTCACCTTCTATCCAGGACAGGAGGCTCGTGGAGTGAGGGAATCACCGAGCCGCCGTCTCCTGTTCATTCGGCAGTCACATACACAGTCCCGCCTCCGCCATCGACATTGGACCAGCTCCTGTGATTGATAGAACACTGGTCCAATGCCGGTGGCAGAAGCGGGACTGCGTGTGTGACGTTAGAGCCGAGTAAACAGGAGAGAGACGGCTCGTGAATTCCGGCGGCGCTCGTCCCCCTCCTTCCCCTCCAAACCCAAGGTACACTATCGGCGTATAACGCGCACCCGTGATTTTTCCCTCAATTTTCAGGGGAAAAAAGTGTGCGTTATTCGCCGATAAATATGAATGAACTAAATAGGAACAATAAAATAAAAGTGAATAGGAAGTGGTCTTTGTGCGCTGGTCAAAGTGAATGGGATGAATGAACTAGTGGGTGTGGATGAAATGAATGCTGATCAATCTAAAGTGAAAACAACTCACTGTGTGGAAATGAATGAAAGAAAAATGATGAGCGCAAACAAATTAGACTAATTATAAAAGGGGGGGGGGGAGTCCAGATGCGAATGCACTGATGCAAGAAAAGTAAGTGCCGTGTATGAAATCTAATGTATTACAGAATATGATACCAGAAAATGATAATGCTGAACAAACAAATCAAAAAAGTGACAATATAAAGTGAACACAAACTAAATAATGTGACACAGATAACAATGGGCTGCATGAGCCTAATGAGTGTGCTGGTGTGCACAGTGTGGATCTAATGCTGCTGCACTGTTTAGTTCAAGTGCTGGTGGATCATAGAGGATGCTTCAGATCATAGCAGCAAGGAATAATTCCTAGGGATAAAGTTCATGAACCGTGACACTGTCGTATCCAGGATGTGGAATAGCCCCTGGGGATCTGGGGGGGTGCAGGTGATGTGGAGCAAGACACAGCAGCAGGAGGACTCAGCCGAGGAGGTTATCGAAGAGGATGGAGTAGGAGGAATAGAGGAGGTGGCAGCATCTCCTCTGCAGAGCCACGCATTACATGCTTGGCAGCCGTCAGCAGGTTTACCCAATGCGCAATGTAGGTGATAAACCTGCCCTGACCGTGCTTTGTAGACCTGGTATCCGTGGTCAGATGGACACTTGCCCCAACACTGTGTGCCAGAGATGCAATGACTTCCTTTTGCACAATAGAGTACAGGTTGGGGATTGCCTTTTTGTGAAAAGAAATTTCGGCCGGGTACCTTCCACTGCGGTGTCTCAATAGCTACACATTTTTTGAAGGCCTCAGACTCCACCAGCTTGTATGGTAAAAGCTGGCGGGCTAAGAGTTCCGACAAGCCAGCTGTCAGACGCCGGGCAAGGAGGTGACTCTGTGACATTGGCTTCTTACGCTCAAACATGTCCTTGACATACACCTGACTGTGGGCAGATGAGCAGGAACTGCTCAAGGTGGGAGAAGGAGTGGCGGATGGTTAAGAGGGGGCAAGGAGGACAGCAGTGTTTGACGTGGCTGAAGATGCTGGACCAGGAGGGGGATGGTGGCTTTGAGCTTGTGTTGCTGCTTGTACTCGTCATCATGTGTTGATCCCATAGGCGTTTGTGATGTGAGATCATGTGCCTTTGCAAAGCAGTTGTACCTAGGTGGGTGTTGGATTTCCCACGACTCAGTTTCTTTTGGCACAGGTTGCAAATGGCATCGCTGTTATCAGAGGCAGACACACAGAAAAAATGCCACACTGGTGAGCTTTGCAATGAAGATATTCTGGTGGTGGCAACAGCATTCGTTGATTGGCGTGCTGTCTGGCTGACCCCGGGTGCCGATACATGCTGTCTGACTGTGCCACTAGCTCCTTGCGACGACCTCTCCCTGCTTCCAACTTGTCTCCTCCTCCTCTCTGTCTCCCCATCTGAACTTTCCCCCTCTTCTTCTTCTCTTGGAGCGGGCACCCACGTGACATCCACGGACACATTGTCATCATCAACCACTTCACTTGTATCTGATAACTCAGCAAAGGAAGCAGCAGCAGGTACATCCTCATCATCACAGCATACGTCCATGTGTGTAATGCTGCCTGACTGAGACATATCCCTTTTATCTACATCCCTTGGCAATAATTGTTGTGCATCACTAATTTCTTCCATATCATGTGTAAATAACTCCTCTGACAGATGAAGTGAAGCAGCTGTGGTGCGAGTGTTGGTGGTGGCGGCAGGCGGGCGAGTGGTAACTTGAGAGGTGCCAGAAGCTGAGCTGGAGGAGGATGGTGTGTCAAGGTTCCGAGCGGAAGCTGTATTAGATTGGGTGTTAGCCAGTCAACTATGTCCTCAGAACTTTTCGAGTTCAGGGTACGTGGCCTCTGAACACTGGGCATTATTCTAGGGCCAAAGGGAATCGCAGCACCACGACCACGACGGCCCCTGCGGGGTGGCCTGCCTCTGCCTGTCATTTTTTTTAGATTTGTTTAGTTGTACTATGCGTGCAAGGTACTTTGACAATTGACACCAGATCTGAGTGGCACTGGTGACACTGGCAGAGGTTGGCAGAGTAGACGCTATAGGCCTGACACAAACGCTTGCAGAAAACTAACTGCTATTCTCTATTGCAGTTAAAATTGTGGTTTATTTTTACATGTAATCTACTGTGCCACCAGATCTGAGTGGCACTGGTGGTGACACTGGCAGAGGTTGGCAGAGTAGACGATGTAGGCCTGACAAAAAACACTTGCAGACAACTGCTATTCTCTATTGCAATAAAAAAAAAAGAAGGTTTTCTGATTCATTGGCCCTAACAAGGGCTGTTTGGGGGTGCTGTTATAACAGCAGAGATCAGATGATTCTTTCAGGACTGGAGTACTGGAATAGAGGGCAGCTTGCAACACTGTACCCCTTTACATAGCACAGCACCCCACAGCTCTGGGCCCCTTTACACAGCACCCTGCACCACTGGACCCCTTTATATTACACAGCAGCTTGCACCACTGGATCCCTGTATATTACACAGCACCCTGCACCACTGGACCCCTGTATATTACACAGCACCCTGCACCACTGGATCCCTGTATATTACACAGCAGCTTGCAACACTGTACCCCTTTACATAGCACAGCACCCCACAGCTCTGGGCCCCTTTACACAGCACCCTGCACCACTGGACCCCTTTATATTACACAGCAGCTTGCACCACTGGACCCCTGTATATTACACAGCACCCTGCACCACTGGACCCCTGTATATTACACAGCACCCTGCACCACTGGACCCCTGTATATTACACAGCACCCTGCACCACTGGACCCCTGTATATTACACAGCACCCTGCACCACTGGATCCCTGTATATTACACAGCACCCTGCACCACTGGATCCCTGTATATTACACAGCACCCTGCACCACTGGATCCCTGTATATTACACAGCACCCTGCACCACTGGATCCCTGTATATTACACAGCAGCTTGCAACACTGTACCCCTTTACATAGCACAGCACCCCACAGCTCTGGGCCCCTTTACATAGCACCCTGCACCACTGGACCCCTTTATATTACACAGCAGCTTGCACCACTGGATCCCTGTATATTACACAGCACCCTGCACCACTGGATCCCTGTATATTACACAGCACCCTGCACCACTGGATCCCTGTATATTACACAGCACCCTGCACCACTGGATCCCTGTATATTACACAGCACCCTGCACCACTGGATCCCTGTATATTACACAGCACCCTGCACCACTGGATCCCTGTATATTACACAGCACCCTGCAACACTGGATCCCTGTATATTTACACAGCAGCTTGCAACACTGTACCCCTTTACATAGCACAGCACCCCACAGCTCTAATCTAACTAAGCTATACAGTGTATAAATATATGTACAACTATTCAGATGTATATATATTCTCTACACACTGTAACATTAACTTACTAACCTGGCTGCTCTATCTAACTACAAGAAATTACAGTCTCTTTCTCTGTGTCTCTCTCTCTCTCTCTGTAAACCATGCAGCACTGATTACAGAGAAAAAAAAATGATTGCTAATTCATTAGCACTAACAAGGGCTGTTTGGGAGTGCTGTTATAACAGCAAAGGTCAGATGAATCTTTCAGGACTGGAGTTCTGGAGCCCTAGCTAACACTTTCCCTATGAAATCGGCAGCAGAAAAACTATCGCTCCTCTCACTAAGAATGCAGCTTCAGAATGAACGTAAAATGGATGCTGCCCCTACAGGTGGGAGGGTCAGGGAGGGAGGGTATGCTGCTGATTGGCTGGAATGTGTCTGCTGACTGTGAGGTAGAGGGTCAAAGTTTGCTCAATGTTAATTAAAAGGGGGCGGATAGAACATCGCATATGTTCGCCCGCGGCGGCCAACATGTGAAAATCGCCGCGAATGGTTCTGTACATCTCTATACACTATACGTACTATGGAGCAAAAAAAAAAAAAAACATGCGAATGTGTGTAAAATATATACATTGTTAGGATCTTGGATGATCAGCAAAATTAAAAAAAAAAAACATATCTTGAAATTCTTGTAAAAATTTATTTGTCAAAAAATCTTTTCCAAAATCCTTTCTAAAAAAGAAAAGAAAAAAAATTAAAAATCCCTTTTTTGAAAAGTTTTTTTTTTTAAAAAACAGAAGAGATTGGGGAATATGAAAGAAATTTGGGTATGACTATGAGATGGTATATAGTAAATGTATATATCCCTGAAAGAGGTAAAATGAACAATATCCACCAAATTAGACCAAGTAGAATAGGGCTATAATAGATTCTTCATTATTTCAAATCATATATTAAAATATTTGTATTTTTATGAATACGGGAGTGAATTTATAATAAAATATTAATTTCAATGCCTTCATTCAAGCCACCAGGCGAGAGGCTGTCCAGGGTGTAGATCCAATCATTTTCCCCTTCGCATAGCTTCTTATAGCGTTCTGCTTGGGAAAAATATTTGGAAATAGCCTCTATTACCCATACTCGAAGCCCTTCAGGAGACTGCTGGTGGAACTCTTTGAAATGGCGGGCCACACTATACTTGTCCAGCTCCTTTTCCACAAAATTCCGGTGTTCACCGAACCTTTTACGAAGGGTGCGAATGGTGCGACCCACGTAAAACGGACCACAGGGGCAGGTGAGACAGTACACTACATATTCTGACGCCCTTGCACATAACGTTTTTTTTTTTTTTTGTTTACGAGTGACATATTTGCAAGTAAGGTAACGTGCCTTCCTATGTTGGTACATTCCCTTAGGCTGCATTCACATCTGAGCGACAAATCGCCTGTCGCCCGATGCTCATGCCGCTGGAGGGGCGAATCCCCATTCATGTCTATAGAGATGGTTCACATCTCTGAAACGCCTGTCGTCTGAAAAAAAGTCCCGGACCCTTTTTTACAGGCGACATTTGCGTTCGGCCATAGACATCAATAAGGATAATTTGTAAAAAAAAAAAAAATGAATCGAATCGCGCCTAGATGTAAATGTTAAAAAATGTCAGGGAAGCACTGGCTCGGGGCCCTGTGTCTTTAATTTTGCTCGGTGCTATTTTGGGCTTTGATGTTTTTAGCTCGTCGGTAGCTTACTAATGGACTATCAGGAATAGTGGATCCTCCATTAGTATAGGCCAGGGGTCTCCAAACTGCGGCCCCAGGGCCAGATGTGGCTCTTTGCCAGCTTTTATGCGGCCCTTGGGGCACTTTTCCTCTAACTGATATGAGACACTATTCTTCCCACTGACACAAACAAGGGGGCTCTATTTCTTCTATTGATATCAATGATGGGATACTATTCCTCCTACTGATAGGGGCCCTACTCCTACTGACCTCACATTTATTCTCACAGGTGCTGGGCCCGGGACATTTTCTGCCCCCGCTGGCCACAATCCGGCCCTCCTAAAGTCTGCAGAATAAAAAAGTAGCCCTTTGTTTGAAAATGTTGGAGACTTCTGGTATAGGCCAATTTTTAGATAAAATCCTCTCCATTTTCTGAAATTGAGTGACAAAACGAACTGATTGTGAATTGTCATCAGATTTCTTGGCTTTATGGTTCCCTACATCAGTACTGAGGTATTGATGAAAGGCCCCCTCCACTAGTTCATCGGGATAATCTTTGTCTGAAAATGTATTTTTTAGTTTTTGCCCATGTGTAATATAATCTTGTGAACGGGTACAATTTATGTTTTAAACGGCAAAACTGACTTTTAGGAATATTATTAACCCAACGGGGACGATGATAGCTCTCATAATGTAAATAAGAGTTTCCAGCAGTGGGCTTGGTATAATTTGGGGATATATATGGTGTTTATCGTCATGGAACAATTCCAGATCCACGAAGACCAGCATACTATGGCCCATTGTCAGGTGAATGCGGGTCATGCAAGTGCAGAAGAAAAGTGCACTACTAAACTGTAATACTTGCTTGCTCTGTGTGATTTTCCACATAACAGCCATGATCCTCCTGTAGGGTACCCCACTTGCACTTTTGGCACCTCCCCCCCCACCAATTTGTACCTATAGCAAGTCACTTGCTATGGGGTCACTCTTGTGTGTGTGTGTGTGTGTGTGTGCTCGCTCCTGAGCCAGCTCTGTGTGTCCATGCACACACAGACAGCGGCTAAGCCCTGCCCCCTGCTACATCCTCAAGTAAAAAATTAAATGAAGAAATCATTGTACATATTACACTTCTATAAAATGCCAGGAGTCGACTTGAACAGGAAAGGATCACAAACGTTAAACAAACTAGTCGTCCTTTGTAGATCCTAGAAAACACGACATTCAATTATAATTAAATAGCAGAGCACATTACAAGATGTAATTTATTACATAATTGCCCTGAAATGGTTCTAATTAAGTCTGACGGAGATGATTCCCAAGCTCTGAGGCAGCCGGGAATGTGGGTATTTCTGGTGGCAGATCATCCATTCATGTGCAAGTCTACATTGTTTGCAAGAGCAATGTTGTGTAGAATTGCACATATAATAATGATATCTGACACCAGTTCCGGAGAGTGCTGTAAAAACCTGCCAGTTTGACAGGCATCAGAATGTGGATGTCCACATCCCAAATATCCTCTCGAATATCTGAACGGGTACGGATATGTGCACTGTTATATCTAACCTCAGCCACAGTCTGAGGATTCGACAGAGCAACCAAGATTGACATCCATAGCCTGCGTCTCTTAGAATAAAACTAATATAAAGTAATATTTAACAATTTACATAAATAATAAAGAAATGTTTGCTTACCCACCAGCTAGCACTCTGGCATTTGTCGTCTTTCGAAACGTTCAAAGAGAGCTGAGTGCCGCAGGATATGTCTGTCGTGGCAACTTTCGGGAAACCCAGATCTGATACTCATAATGCGCTGGTGGGAGTCCAGCGCAACTTGCACATTTAACGAGTGGTCGCTTTTCCTGTTACGGAATTGCTCCTCCCTATTATGAATGAATGAAAACTTATATAGCGCAGCACATGCGAAGTAAATCGCCTCTGGGCGCTTGATGTTCCTGTCTCCTTTGAGATCAAAAGAGATGAGTCTTAATCTTTCTCCTGAAGACCAAGTAAACGAAACCATTAAATTTGTTGTAAAGCGAGTAATTAAGAAATAAAAACAAACAAACAAACAAGTAGTTCTCCTCCAGCCGAATGGTGGCTGGTAACGCGTTCCATAGTCTGGGACCTTGGACAGCGAATCTTCTGTCCCCTTTAGACTTGTATCTGGCTTTCGGTATCTGAAGCCGATTTTGATTGGTGGATCGTAGAATACGATTGGGATTGTGAACTTTTAATTTTTCGCATAGATAATGGGGAGCATTCCCATGGATACATCTATGCGTTAGACAGAGAGCTTTAAAGGTGATTCTGTCTTTAACTGGTAGCCAGTGAAGGGATCTCAGTGAAGGTGAGATGGATTCCCAGGGTTTTTTCCCAGTCACAAGTCTGGCGGCCGTATTTTGAACGACTTGAAGACGAGCGATTTGGTACTTGGGGAGTCCGATGGAACAGGGCATTTGCATAGTCCAATCTGGAGTTTACAACTGCTCCCACCACGACCGCTACGTCTTTCTTGGGAATGAAAGGAATGAGTCTGCGTAGTAGGCGCAGCAGATGGTGAGATCCGCTGACTACTGACCCTATTTGTGCGTTCATTGTCATGTCGGAGTCAAAGATGACCCCAAGACTTTTGACTTTGGCGCTAGGGGAGATGATTTTGCCCAGAATGGGCGGGGGGTCCAAGTTGTAGCAGGTTGATTCCTGCGCTTGGCGTGAAACAGAAGAAGTTCTGTTTTCGCTCCGTTGAGTTTGAGATAACTCTTTGTCATCCAGTCCTCTATCAAAGAGAGGCATGTCTCTAGATTGAGGTGGTGATCCTTTTTATTGCAAATGCGGAAGTACAGTTGCGTGTCGTCTGCATATGAGTGATATAGCAGTTTTTGGCTGCTGATGATTTCGAAAAGAGGACGCACATAGATGTTGAATAACATCGGCGACAGGGGAGATCCTTGAGGGACCCCGCACGATAATGTGCGTTGTTCAGAAGTGAAGGGGCCTAGCTTCACTATTTGCGATCGGTTATCCAAAAAAGAGGAGAACCAGGATAGATCGCTTTCTGCGACTTTGGCTATTTTAGCCAGCCGAGTCACTAATAGCTTGTGATCTACTGTATCAAAGGCTGCGCTTAGGTCCAACAGCACCAGAAGAGAAGATTCTCCTTCGTCTGCGGCCTCGAGAACGTCGTCCCATATCTTAAGCAATGCTGTTTCCGTCCCGTGTCCGGGACGGAATCCTGATTGAAATGGGTCGAGTAAGTTGTGGGTATCTAGATGCTGTTGCAGCTGCTGTACCACTGCTTTCTCCATTACCTTGGAGAGAACATTTAGGCCTGTTATGGGGCGCCAATTAAGTGGATCCTTCGGATCCAGGGTGGCTTTCTTCAAAATGGGTTGAATAAAGCCCTCCTTCAGCTGGGAGGGCATTATGCCCTCCCTGAAGGATTGGTTGATAAGCTGCGTGACAGGAGGTGCCAGGATGTCGGCGCATTCCTTCAGCAGTTTGGTGGGGATAATATCATTTGGCGCAGTGCTGTTGCGCAGAGCGCCGATGATATTTTTAGTTGTCTGAATGGAGATGGGTTCCAGCGTGAACTCACCTAATTGTGGTGAATTGCTGCCGGTGCTGTGTAACTGACTACGGGAGGGGCTAGGAGCGGAGTTGTTTTGTTGAATGCTTTGCCGGATGGCCTCAATTTTGTTAATGAAGCAATCCGCTAACTCATTGCAAAATTCTTGTGTATCCAAGTTGGGGGCTTCAAGACATCCTGGATTCATGGTCTGAGTGACCATCTTGAAGAGTTCGCGGGGGCGATTTAAGGCACCGTTGATAGCCTCAGAAAAGTATTTTTTCTTGGCTTCGAAGATTTGCTTGGAGTATTTTCTGGTTATTGTTTTGTAGATCGAGAGGTTCTCATCTGAAGAATTTCTTTTCCAGGCTGCTTCTGCCCTTCTGCGCTCTTGCTTCAGTAACGCCAGCTGGTTGTTGAACCAGCTGGAGTTATTTTTCCTGATCTGGGTCTTTCGTTTCGGCGCTATCAAGTCAGCTGACTGCAATAGTGCTGTGTTTATGGCCTCTAGTGTTTCTTCCGCTGTTAGGTGCGGCTGAATTGTGTTTATTTTTTCCCCTAACGTTGCTTTGAAGAGTTCCGAATGGAGCTTCTTCTGACATCTGGTCCAGTGTGTTGTCACTGGATTAGATGTTTTTGTTAAGGGGGGGAATTCGGAAATAATGAATTTAATTGCATGGTGATCAGTCCATGGCAATGGTTAATTTTCCAAGATTTTTATTTCCAGATCTTGTCTGAAAATAAGATCGAGCGTGTGACCAGAAGCATGTGTGGGCCCACATACTAGTTGCTGAAGGCCTAATCCTTCCAGGTGGTCGATACAGGCGTTGGCGACGGGGTCTTGTGCGGAGTTGGCCCAGAGATTGAAGTCCCCGAGCAGCAAAACATGTTTGCTGTTGAGGGTGTAAGTGGAGACAAACTCCGTTAATGATGATAGCAGCTGCGATTTTGGGCCAGGAGGCCTATAGCAGAGAAGAATGTGGACGATCTCCTTGGAATTTGTTTGCAATTGCAGAGTAAGGGTTTCCATGAATGGAAGAGGGTTTTGAAGGGCTGGTTTAGTGACCGCAAGGTGCGTCTTGTGGCTTACTGCCAGTCCTCCCCCTCTTTGCCCTATTCTGTTTTCCGTTATGATACGGTAGTTTTCTGGCACCAGTTCTCCTAGAATGGTGTTACAGTCGGCTGTAAGCCAGCTCTCTGTAATAAAGAGGCAATCTAGATCGAATTGTAGAATGAGGTCCTGGATTTCCAGTCGGTGTTTTACTGCCGATCTTGTATTGATCAAAGCACATAATATGTGCTTAGGTTGGGGTGAATGGCTGAAATACCTAACGGTCGGTCGTTGATCGACTCTCCATATTCGCTCAATTTTTAGGGCTTTTTTGGTGATGGCTGGTAGTATTGCGGCGGATTGCCTCAAACTCCAAATGGTTTCTGCAGAATATTGCTGATATGCCACGGTCGCCAAGCACCGGGGGGGGGGGGGGGGGAGCTTTCGGGGCGATGGGGAGAGGAATTGGCTGATTCCTCTCTCCAGGCTTGGTCCAGAGGAAGGCAAAAAAAACCCTAGCGGTGCTGGGCCAATGTGCTCCGGTGGGGTAAAAGAAATTCCTTCCTGACCCCTGTGAAAAGGCGATCGGATGAGCCCTGGATCAAGCTTCTGTTGTGTTGATAGGAGCAGTGGCTGGGGGTGAGGGGTGAGCTTATTGCTTGGTATAGTAGGAGAGCTGCCTGATCAGGCCGCAGAATGCAGCCTGGAGCTGACAGCTCAAACGGATGGAAGTACAGGGGGCACAAAGGTAAGCCAGGGAAAGAGTGGCTGTCCTATTAGGGAAGGGGGGAATTCCTGGAGGATTTGGGGGGGTTACAGGGAGTGGGGGGCGTCGCGCCGGTAGGCCGCGGGTGAAGCCGCGGTCTTTCCTAGATCGCGGCCCCGCGAATCAGTGCAGGCCGGCGCGGGTGTCAAAAAGAGTGCCCTAGGAAGGCGGAATTGTGGCTGGAGGGTAGTTGGAGGGTGTCTCAGCTGGCGGTATGGGGGCATAGGGGGTGGAGGATAAGAGTGAAGGTGTGGGGAGCGCCGCAGCAGTAGGTCGCGGGTGAAGCCGTGGTCTTTCCTAGATCGCGGCCCCGCGATTCAATGCAGGCTGGCGCGGTGTGCTTAAAAAAATTTGCGATTGGCGATGATGGTATGGGAGCACAGGGGAAGGAAGATAGAGGTCGGGGAAAGCCGAGGGGGCATGAAATGTTTGCCACGGCTGTCCTGACAAGGACGGCCGTCAGCAATTTCTTACCTGGAACCGCTGTGGTTTTGAGTGATGGAAGGAGAAAAGCCAGGTTGGGGACGAGCAGTGCTGGGGCTGGGGCTGAAGCTAGCAGGGAGAGACTGGGAGAGACCTAGCCTGCCTGTCTACCTCCTACACCTGCCTGGAGCTATAGCACACACGTTCCTACTCCTAGGTGGTGATATCAGCGGAATATGAGTACTGTCTATGGCTCCCAGGCAATTTGGCATCCCTCCTTTTCAGATAAATTCAACCTTCACCTCTTGCCACTCTTTATCGGTTCTAGGGAAATGGATGTCTCTTAAATAGCTTTCAGAACCGGTTTCAAAAATCTAGAAAGACTGGGACGACTAATTCCAATGATCTGAGCACACGATGGCTGAAAGTTTACCCGTAGTTAAATAATTTAGGACGGCCAAATAGCCTGACAATGGCAGGGGTTGCATGGGTTCTCCTCGTCAGGGGATCAATTTCATCTGATGTGAGTTGGTAAACCTTCATGACCCGAATAAAAGAAAAAATTGCGCTAACTTAGTACAGTAAAAAATAAATAAATACAAAAAGGCAGCAGTAAGCGTGTGTCACAGTTACATAAGATATAGGGAAAAACTGTGCCAATAAAATCAAAAAAACAGCAAAAAGTCTTTAAGACTAAAGAGATGAATCCAGATAATAATGCTTGACGACAAACAAACACCCAGGTGATAAGTAAGATCCAGTGAACCGCCACCACATGGACAGAGGCTTACCAGCAGGTAATGAATGAGAGCGTATATCAACCTTCATGACCCCCTGACGGCTCAGCTGAAACATGTCCTCGACATCATTGTCGGACGGCTCCTCCATGACTAGTGTAGTTTCAATGTGCAACCTAACCCTATACCTCCCCCATTACACCCTTCCCTTTATAACACCCCCCCCCCCTTTTACCACCCCATGACCTTCCTGACCCAGTTACGAGACCGACACAGTAAATTGGAGTAAAATTGGCCACAACAGCCATTTTATTTTATACAAAAAACAAAAAATCGCGCTAAAATACTGCAAATAGAACTAAACAGTGTATAATGAATAATGAACAATGAGTTTAGTCCATATACATGTGGGAAATAAATGCACAAAATGGAGTGCAATTTGAAAGTTCAATTATTCAATGAACAGTTCATAGTGAAGATCTCCCAGGAGTGAACATTGATGACAAACTCTTTGAGAAAAAAGTGTTGAAAGGAAACCCCTCCACCATAGGAATGAATGGCCTCTTACCAGATGCACATTGAAAGAAAAGCCTTATGATATAACACAGCAGTCAGCGGGAACACCTCCAACCTCCAAATCACCTATATGGAAACCCTCATTGGTGTCATCGGTGTGCGTCGGGATGTATGTAAGAACAAAAAGACTTGCATAGTGTAAAATCGTCAGGTTTAATAAAAGAAGAAAAACTGGTATGCACTTACAAGAAATCGTTCAATGATAGGCATCCAATACAAGTTGAGCCGGCCGGCTAGCACACTCCGCCCGTGTCTTCCGGGTAGAGAGAGAATTTGCGCGGTGACGTCAGCACGTCGCCTCCCTACGTTTCGTCGCTAAAAGGACGTGTTCCTTTTAGCGACGAAACGTAGGGAGGCGATGTGCTGACGTCACCGCGCAAATTCTCTCTCTACCCGGAAGACACGGGCGGAGTGTGCTAGCCGGCCGGCTCAACTTGTATTGGATGCCTATCATTGAACGATTTCTTGTAAGTGCATACCAGTTTTTCTTCTTTTATTAAACCTGACGATTTTACACTATGCAAGTCTTTTTGTTCTTACATACATCCCGACGCACACCGATGACACCAATGAGGGTTTCCATATAGGTGATTTGGAGGTTGGAGGTGTTCCCGCTGACTGCTGTGTTATATCATAAGGCTTTTCTTTCAATGTGCATCTGGTAAGAGGCCATTCATTCCTATGGTGGAGGTGTTTCCTTTCAACACTTTTTTCTCAAAGAGTTTGTCATCAATGTTCACTCCTGGGAGATCTTCACTATGAACTGTTCATTGAATAATTGAACTTTCAAATTGCACTCCATTTTGTGCATTTATTTCCCACATGTATATGGACTAAACTCATTGTTCATTTTTCATTATACACTGTTTAGTTCTATTTGTAGTATTTTAGCGCGATTTTTTGTTTTTTGTATACTATGTTTGAGGTTGTATAACCTTTTTATTATCGCAGCTTTAAAGTTTTAATATAATTTTCAATATCTGGTTCTACAACGAGCGCTATATAACTTCCACCTTGTGCATTTTATTTTATAACCAAAATTAAATATTTAACCAAATTTTAGATAATAGGAATTTCCAACAGTTCCAACTTTATTATTAACAATATTTACCAAACACTATTACTATTAACACCAGTCCCAATTGGTCTTTGACAGTAACCCCCATTAACATTTACCACCACACTGCGGTACCATTACTATACCAAGGCCTCCAGCTGACTTCAGCTCGGAGACACCCCTTTTTAACCCACAGTGCACCGTAACCGTATTACAGCGGACACCGTTCCACTGCAATAACCCCTTAAGGGGCCCATCCCACCGATGAGCCCCCCAACCATTTCCATTCCATCAGTTAACTGTCACCATCAAAGACCAAGGACACCGCCACAGCCCGGAAGGAAAAACCCTTTTTTCTTACGGGCCCCTCCACACCCGCAGGGCCCTCTGAATACCCTCCTGCACACCTAGCACCCACAAATTCGTACCCACATCAGTTAGGTGAACACCATCCCTGAGCAGGTACAGCCCCACATTCAACTCCAACTCCCTGTGTCGAACCACTAACCCCCCGTGCTGAGCCACAAACCTCATTCACTTTTACCCTCCCCTTATTGACCCGATCCACTGACCTTGCCATGCGCCACGTGGTTCGCGCGACAATGTCAGACCAACTGATCAACATTTTTGGGAAGGATGCCCGTAATGTCAAGACATCCGCCTTGACCGGCGACATCAAGTCCCCTATAGGCCGAATCCCCAGGCCCCCCCTCCGACGTGTAACAGCAACACATTCGGGGGTCGGTCGAGCATAGCGCTGCACTTCTGACAGCACCCTGCGCCAACCCATTCCAGGAATACCCAACCTCCTAATCGTTGCCTCCCGCCTGGAAATCCCCAACTGCCTTTTTCTTTGCCTAGCATCTGCTCTCCTGGCCCCCCTACAAACATAAGAATGCCCCATGATCCACACGAGGCGCGCCTGCCTTCCATCTGAAAAACAAAACTGTAACAATGACTATCAACACTCATCCCACAAATATACATCCCGGCATTTCAGGCAAGCGTCTCAATACCTTTTATTAATCCAGCACCAAATTCGGGCGTACATAAGAATGGAATCTCCTCGATTCCCATTTCCCAATCCTTTTTACTGCCGCCTCATCCAACCCACACCGGGCCGCCTTGGTCGCCGCCCCGATACGGAAGGAGTGCGAGGCAAACAGTCGTTCGTCCAACCCTGCTTTTTTTTTTTAAACCTTTTCTAAAAATCGCTATGAACTGAAAACGCCTGCTTTACCCAAAATATTTTTGTGAGATCTATCCGACCCTCTAATTTGAACAAAAATGCCAAGGTGGCTAGTTTCTTCTCCAAGGAAGACACGGACCCGCCCTTCTCCATGTGTCTAGTCACAAAATAAACCACCAACCAGCCCATTTCCCCCTCCCCCAGCTCGGCGTCTGCCAGTCGTCTGAAACCAGCCCATTCCTCCCATACCTTTTGAGTATGCGGTCCATGTCTGCCCACTCACCGACCTCCTGATCCAGTCCGCTGCTACTCCAATGCAAGTCCCCACATCCACCCCGGGCAAGGGACCCCTTCCGCATCCGCCCCTGGGCCAGCTCCCTGAACCTGTCCCACTGAAACCGAGACAAGGCATCAGCGAGTCTGTTATCCACCCCCGGAATGTGCACCGCATACAGAAATATATTCCACTGCAAACAGCGCAACACGAGGTGGCGCAGCAATCGCACCACCGGTAACTATGAACCAGAAATCCGATTTGATGACCTGCACCACTCCCATGTTGTCGCAGTTCAACCTGATCTTTAAATCTCTGCATTCCGCACCCCATAGCTCGATCGCCACTACCACCGGGAATAGCTCCAGCAGCACCAGGTTTTTTCCAAAACCCGCGTCCGTGACCAAGTCCAAATCGAAGTTGCTGACTGGTTCAGACATCCAAATTGCCCACCCATTGTACATTTCCAAAAACGTGTGCCACACCCGTAAGTCTGCCTTCAGCTCTTCTGTTAGGCGGATATAATGCGTTGGTGCCCTCACACCCGCTGTTGCCGCCGACAGCCGTCGGCAGAAGACCCTTCCCATAGGGATAATGCGGCAGGCAAAAATTCATCTTGCCCAACAAAGACTGCAAGGCCTGCATCTTAACCTTGTCCTGCCCCAGCATCCCCTGAATCTCCAGCCGAAGATTCTCCACCTTGTCTACCGGAAGCCTGCACTCCATTGCCTCGGAATCAATCATGATACCCAAAAAACTCAACGCGGTGGCTTGGCCCTCCGTCTTTTCGGTCGCCAACGGAACCCCGAACCTGTCCGCCATGTGCTGCAACGTTGCCAACAATATCGCGCACACATTGGATGCCGGAGGACCCACGCACAGGAAGTCATCCAGGTAATGAATGACTGAATCCGAGCCTGCCACATCTCTGACCACCCACTCCAAGAAGGAACTAAACGTTTCGAACAACGCGCAGGAAATCGAGCAGCCCATCGGCAAACATCGGTCCACATAGAACTTATCCCGCCACCGGCAACCCAACAGCCTGAAACTGTCCGGGTGTACCGGCAGAAAGCGGAACACAGCCTTGATGTCCGATTTTGCCATCAGGGCCCCCTTTCCATAGCGCTGCACTTACCGCACCGCAGCGTCAAATAACGTGTACGATACCGAGCATGCCTCGGGGTCTATAGCATCATTTACTGACCCCCCCCCCCCTTCGTAAAGGACAGGTGGTGAATGAGGCGAAACTTGTTTGGCTCTTTCTTGGGCACCACCCCCAGAGGTGACACCACCAAATCCGGCAAAGGCATCTCTGTGAACGGTCCCGCCATCCTACTCAGCTCTAACTCCTTCGCTAATTTTGCTGACACCACAGACGGGTTCTCCAAGGCAGACCGCAAATTCTTGGCCAAGGGAGGCACCTTCGACAAAGAACAGGGAATGACAAATCCCTCGGAAAACCCAGTTGCGAGCAGCCGCGCCGCCGCCCTATCTGGGTATCTATCTAGAAAAGGTCCCATCCTTTCCCCCCTCACTGACGTTGTCCCATTTGCTAGTGGCATCCCCCGACCTTTCCTTTTTTGAAGCATCGCGACGGGATGAGCACCCCCGCAGCCAGTGCACTCGTGCTTAAAACGACAGGTTCCCGCAAACTTGCAGGAACCCTCCATTATACTGCCAACACACCCCCCATTTTTTCCCGGCCGGCGATCCAGAGGTGGGTGTAGCCCCGGCCCCGCCCTGAAAAAACTGAGTATTAGTCCGGGGCGCGGAAATCATCCGCATCCACAAACTGATATCTTTGTGGTCCCATCGCAGCGTAGGGCGCACAGCCCACCGCTGGCGAAACTGCTCGTCATACCTTAACCACCCCGTCCCCCCATAAACCCGATAAGCTTCTCCTATAAAAATGTAGATTGTGTATATGTGACATATACTACTGCGCTGATTGTCTAAATCCAAATTGTCAAAATATTCAAATTCCATAAAAGTATATATAAGCAAATATCCATGAACACCAGTGCTTATTTAAACCATATTAATAAATATTGTATAAAGTATTAAATTACAAAATTCGGATCCTATTGGTGCGTGCTATTGCACCTATATAACAGTCCTTAGTCCTTTATTTTCTTATCCCAAGTGTAAAAACGTGCTCTATAATGTGGAATGATATATGTTCTCTGTGACTTGGCACCCTTATTAGTGTCACCACCACCTCTAGTCAAAGATTGCGCTCACCAGATCACATAAGGGAAACCGTATGTAATATCCTTTTAAGCAGCGGTTTCACACGATCCTTGATCTTGTGTATCAGACCCAAGTAGCTCTCCACCTCTTGTGGCTCCCCCAAAAAGAAAAAAGCCTCTTATGGTGTAATATAGTTTAAAGTTTTATTAAGAAAGTTAAAAAATCTCACTCACATGTTCCAATGCCCAGCCGGCATTAGCTTGTCCAGCGTTACTGTTTGCGCAACGTGCGGCGTGCGTTCCAAACCTCGTTATGGATGCGATTCAACGGGCGGAAGCTACAGTGTTGACAATGGAGGAGGCTAGTGATAGATTCGATGTGTAAAGGGATACTGCCCATATGCCTCTACATGTTTCGCATGCACGCATGCGTCATCAGGAAGCTATGGGCACGCCTCCCTTGGTTGTTGTTTATATACGATTCAATTATTTGTGACCGGTAGTTGTATTGCAAAACCGGAAGTGCCTAAAACCCCATCTTTAATGCTGGTATACTCGTTTTCTTTGCCAGACAGCAACCCTGGACGAGCTTTACAATTACTTACCCTATCCTTTCTCCAAGATGATATTTAAACCATTGTAACAACATTTATATCATATAGTTACTAGCATAGTTTAACTGTGTTCGCGCTAACATTTATTTAAAATTTATTTAAAAATTTGAAGATTAAAAGTTTAAATTTAATATGACTGGTAAAGGAAAATTTGTAATTAATGATATAAATGGACGTGTATAAGTGAAAACATAAAAAATGGAAAACATGAAAAATTGAAAAAAATGGAAAAAAATAAAAAAAATGTAAATTAAAGAAGATGAAAAGATGTATGTAATGAATGAAATTAAAAAATATATAAAAATTAAAATTAAAATAAATATAAAAAAAAATAAATAAAAATTAAAATAAAAATTAAAATAATTAAAAATAAAAATAGGATAATTCGATTTTAATAATCCTCCAGAAAACAATTGATGTCCAACTCTATATTCATTCCTTTTGGTTTAAATGTATCTAATTTAAATATACAATAAGTTTCATTTTTTGAAATTTCCCTTCTTAGGTTAGTGTTCCTCCAACTTTTTTCCACCTTATCTATGGCATAAATTTTCAGTTTCGTTGGGTCTCTATTATGCATTTTCCTGAAATGCATGGAGACACTGTGGTATTTAAAACACTTTTTAATATTCCGAATGTGTTCCCCCCAATCTTATTGATAATTTTCTTGTGGTTCTTCCCACATACTGTAGTCCACATTCACATTCTAGGACATAGGTGACGTGGGTGCTACTACATGTTATTAATTTTATTTATTTTGTATTCTGTCATGTTGGTGTTAGATTTAAACTCTGTAGTTTTTTCTGGGGCCTCTTACTATGCGACAAGGTTTACATCTCCCGCATCTATAAAACCCTTTTTGGTCCAGGAATGTTCGCAGGTTCTTTGGAGGGTCTGGGACATTCTTGACAATGGTGTCCCGAATTCTTTTTGCTCTTCTGTATATACATTTTGGTTGCTGGTCTTCTAGGATGATTGGCCAGTACTTCGACACTATCTGCTCAAGTTGTTTATACTCTGTGTTGAAACCTGTTATGAAGGACATTGTATTTTCTTCCTTTTTTCTCCTTCCCTTGTTCTTCAATATATTACTCCGATCCATCAATCCAACTTTGGCCCTAGTTTCTTCTAATTTTCTTTTGTCATAGCCTTTATCCATAAATCTTTCGATTAGGATGTTTGTTTGTGTGGTGTAATCTGAGGTAGAGCTGCAGTTACGCTTTATTCAAATAAATTGTCCCTTTGGGATAGCCTGCTTCCACTGTGGATGGTGGCAGCTGCTGTATGGGATATACCCGTTCCAGTCAGTGTCCTTGAAGTACGTTTTGGTGTGTAATTTGTTCCCCATCTTGAAAATTTCCAAGTCTAGGAATTGCGTGCCATTTTCCTGAATATTAACTGTGAACTTTATTCCGTATTGGTTGTTATTTATATGGTCAACAAAACCTTGTAGTTCTTCCTTGCTCCCTTTCCAGACGATCAAGATGTCATCTATGAATCGTTTGTAAGTGTGGAGGTGTGGCCAACTTTTTCCAAAGATTTCCTCCTCCTCCCACTTATTGAGAAAAATAGAAAATGGGGGCGAAGGACTAGTGGCTGAAGTTAGACCTAGGAGTGCCCATTCAATGGTTTGGGAGGGACTATCTCGGTACTGATGAGAATTCATAGAAACATAAATGGTATAAAAAGAATTTATTGATATATAAAAATTGCAAAAACAAATAATTGTACAATTCAATGATTGGTCAACGTCGACTAGTTTCGCGGGCTTGCCGCTTCGTCAGGACAGCCAATCGATTGAATCAATTGATAATATGCGGAAGCCGGGTGGCCCACGGCGGACAAGGGGATGGTTGGTCGTGAAAAGATCATGGGAAGAAATAATAGGAGATACAACCGGGTCATGATGGAACAAAGGGGGGCCTGGTGGTATCACACCAGATCTAGCGGGCTGGAGGCGTGGACAAGGCAGCAAAGTGTGGAGATGGCGCTGGGGAAACAGGGTCCCAGATTTAGATGGTGTGTCCAGAATAATGTCATCAAGGAAGGTATCCGTGTGAGTGACAAATGCATGGTAATGCATGAGCTGGAGGGTAGCATGAGCTGCGTCCAGGGAGAGCCCCAGAGTGCTGCCGACCATGTCCAGGGACTGTAAAAGCCCTGCCATCGGACCGTGGATAAACAGATCACGCTGATGTGTGATCTGTCTATCCACGGTCCGATGGCAGGGCTTTTACAGTCCCTGGACATGGACATAGACAGATCACGATCAGCGTGATCTGTTTATCCAGAGTAATGTAATTATTTGTTTTTGCAATTTTTATATATCAATAAATTCTTTTTATACCATTTATGTTTCTATGAATTCTCATCAGTACCGAGATAGTCCCTCCCAAACCATTGAATGGGCACTCCTAGGTCTAACTTCAGCCACTAGTCCTTCGCCCCCATTTGCCCCCCTTTTCTACTATACCTGGGATGACAAGGTACTATTTTACTTAATATACTTGAGGCAATACTCCCCATTTTGTTTATTGAGAAAAATGTTGGCAACGCTTGGTGCGTACTTATTCCCCATTCCCACACCTTTCACTTGGCTATAATAACTATGGTTATGCCAGAAGAAATTATTTTTCATGGCAATACCCAGGCCCTCAAGAATGAATTTTCTCTGCTTGAGTTTTAGTTCGGATTGATGTTGCAAGGCCCATGCTACTGCAGCCAGTGCATCTGTTTGTTTTATATTTGTGTAGAGCGACTCCACACCTATCGTCACCAAGAACGTGGAGTCCTCAACTTCTATTTCTGCGAGCCAATTAATTACATCTTTACTGTCTTTGATAAAGGCCTTGCCTTTTGAGGCTAAGGGTTGGAGGAAAATGTCCAAATACTCCCCCAGTCTTGAATGGATGGCCTCAATGCCGCTAATGATCGGCCTTCCCTGTGGTTTTGTTTTTGTGCACTTTCGGTACCTGGTAGAAGACAGGTATTCTTGGTGCCTTTGGCAACAGGTATCGGCCCTCTTTCTTGTTTATCACGTGGTTTCTGATGCCCTGGTTCAAAAATTCTTTTAACTTGCTTTTTAGATCTTTGTTGGGGTTTCTCTTTAAGGGTTTATACGTGGTTGTGTCGTTAACCAGTCTGTTAAGTTCCTCTATGTAGTCTTGCTTGGTCAATATGACCAGCCCCCCCCCCCCCCCCCTTATCCGCTGGTCTAATCACCACATTGTTACGTTTCTCTAATTTCTTTATCCCTTGCCATACTTTATCTTGTTTTTTATCTTTTTGCGTTTGTATAGTCTTCAGGTCTTTTTCCACCAATTTTTTGAAGACCTCTATATATTGGTATGAGTTGGACTTCGGGTTGAAGGTTGATTTATTTTTTAAACCACTGTGGGTATATTCTGTGTTTTCTGGTTGTTTATTTACTTCTTTATGTCCAAAATGTTTCTTTAAATTTTAACTTTCTAATAAACCTCTGCAGGTCTATGAAGGCTTCAAACTTATTAAAAATTCTTCTAGGCGCAAACTTTATTCCTTTATCCAGTACCAATAATTCTTCCTTGGTGAAAACAATGTCGGTTAGGTTAAATATTCTTTTTGCTTCCCCCTCTGCACCCTCTCCTTCTTGGGGGTTGTGGTTCCACCCCCCCCTGCTCGTCTGAAAAACCGGCATGGGGGGTCTGTAGGGTTCACTCCAGTCCCTCCATTCCCCCTGCCACTGTGGTGGGCCATAGTGTTGGGGGGGGGGGGGGGCATAGTTTTCTCCGTAGTATCCCCTTCCCCCCCCTCCATGGTCTGGAATACTGACCCATGGGTGGTTGGTATGGGGGTTGGGGTGTGATCCCCTGGTTACCCTTATTTGGGGTAGGTTTACTCGATGTTGTGGTCTCTGGGTTTTTCTTCTTTGCTGTGGCGACTTTTGGGGTTCTTACTTGTACTGTATCCCCTCCCTCATCATCTATTGGTTCCCCCTCATCATTAAGAGAGGTGTTATTAGAAGTGGTCACCTTGTCAGCCTCCTGCCAATTGTACACGTTACCTGCCATATAGTCTTTTTTGTCTCTTTGGTATTTCTTTACCTTTTTGTGTTTTAACTTCATTGTCTAATTTTACCAAGAAGTCCTGCAATTTCTTGGCACGTGTTTTTATAGTCATTCGTTTTAGTGTGTGGATCCATACTTTCTTTCAAGATAACAATGTTATTTTCAATTTTTGTTTAGTTTTACCCGTCTTCTATGTATGATGATCTCCAATAGCTTGTTTTCACAGCCATTGAAGAACTCATACCATTCTTTATTGAGGCCTGTATCTTTTAGTCCATCATTAGGCCCTAGATCCCATCTGAGTCTGCGTGGTGTGATTTTAGCTTTACTTTACTTTACTTTTTTACTTTACTTTTTCTGCTTAAAAATAAAATAAAAGATTGAAAGAAATGTGTGGTGCGACCAACACAAGCCCCGAAATGTGTGGTGCGACCAACACAAGCCCCGAAATGTGTGGTGCGACCAACACAAGCCCCGAAATGTGTGGTGCGACCAACACAAGCCCCGAAATGTGTGGTGCGACCAACACAAGCCCCGAAATGTGTGGTGCGACCAACACAAGCCCCGAAATGTGTGGTGCGACCAACACAAGCCCCGAAATGTGTGGTGCGACCAACACAAGCCCCACGAAATGTGTGGTGCGACCAACACAAGCCCCACGAAATGTGTGGTGCGACCAACACAAGCCCCACTAAATGTGTGGTGCGACCAACACAAGCCCCACGAAATGTGTGGTGCGACCAACACAAGCCCCACGAAATGTGTGGTGCGACCAACACAAGCCCTGAAATGTGTGTTGCGACCAACACAAGCCCTGAAATGTGTGTTGCGACCAACACAAGCCCTGAAATGTGTGTTGCGACCAACACAAGCCCTGAAATGTGTGTTGCGACCA
Organism: Rana kukunoris; assembly: GCA_029574335.1. Classification (NCBI taxonomy): domain Eukaryota; kingdom Metazoa; phylum Chordata; class Amphibia; order Anura; family Ranidae; genus Rana; species Rana kukunoris. Next base: position 739,413,338 of record CM056049.1, on the reverse strand, counting down.
ACACAAGCCCTGAAATGTGTGTTGCGACCAACACAAGCCCTGAAATGTGTGTTGCGACCAACACAAGACCCACGAAAAGGTGTCGTGTGACCAACACAAGACCTGCAAAATGTGTCGTGTGACCAACACAAGACCCGCAAAATGTGTCGTGTGACCAACACAAGACCCACGAAATGTGTTGATTGACAAACAAAACAAGTACGGCGCCAAAAAATGCAAACTATGACAATATGAACACAGTGAAACCTTATGGTGAGTCTGGAATGAATTTTTGTATAACGATAATAATGAATGGTTAAGATTATTGATGAGCAGCTGGAAGGATATACACATCAGGAGTGATGCGAATAGATAAAAGCAAACCAAAAAAATCCTTAAGAGAAGCGCTTCATCAGAGTCAATGTGGGAATCCAAACAATGATTTGAATAAAATGTATTAAATTGTTTCTGAAAATATGTTTCAATGGTACCAGCTTTAACTGCAGAATGTACAATATTAGTAATCCGAATACTAGCAGGCCACCAAACTGTTAACCACAGCACTGTCACAAAAGCACCTCCAATAGGCAGATGCCTATCCCACAGGCACGGCGTCTCACACCGGGGGAGCAACAGGATGATGTGTAGAGCAGCAAAAGCTGACAGAGTTTTGCACTCTTACCCGGACCGAGGTGGATGGATGGACACTCAGGTGGAGGATGGAGTCGGTCAGCCGTGGGTTTGGTGGGGCTGTCCTTCGAGGTGCGCTATGAAGATGAATATAAAGAGTTGGTAATGGGGAAGGAAGGGGGATAGGAAAGTGGGAGGGCAAGGTATGGGAATACAAAGGGAATGCACTCACATGGGCCACATCCGTATATATGTATTAGAAAGAAAAAAGCCAATAACTATGGAAAGATATTGATGGTCGGACTTTGAGGCCAACCAAGTAGGTTAAAAAATTAAAAATTTTTATATCATCGAAAAAATACAAAAAAATATATAATAAAATACAAATACAAAACAATAGTGAATATATATGAATTAACCACTGTACAAAAAATCCTTAAAGTAGCCGATGCACGTTTCGCCATGGGGCTTCTTCAGGATGAGTAAGGATTTTGTAGCAAGAGTGTATAGCAGAGCACAAGTAGTTATATAGCTGACGATCATATAGCGAATGCATCCAAGGGCCGACTCAACAAGCGAGTTATCGACAGGTGGATAGGGACTTATTTAGAGAGTCCTCCAATATGTAAAAAGATCTTTACTGATACTTAGGGCTGCTTAAGAGTGTCCTGTAGATACGAATTAAGCATCACATTGCTTGCAGTCTCCACTCGATGGAGAAAAAACTTAGCAGCCAGCTGGGACAGGGGACCTTATTTGGATGGCCGGATGAGGGGCCCTGGAATTATCCTAGACAACCGCTATAGGAATTCCTATGTTGGGCTTAAGCATTAAGCCAATATCTGTATTATCGTATGGTTGTCAGAGGTCCAGCCACAGTCCCAGGGCGTGTATCCGTGCGCTATGAAGAGACAAGGCGCGCGCTCAACTTCACCTGCTCGGGACGTCTCACCGATGCAGACTGGAGGGGCCGAAAACGAGGCTTGGAAGGTGCTGGTGCGGGATTGGTGGATGGTTGGCCAGTGGAGACAAGATGGGCGTGCTGCCAAAATCCTACTATAGCTAGAATGCTGTCTCAGGAGATGTGTGTAGTGTGCAGGGTAGCACAGGCTGGAACGGGAAAGTTTCGCTGCTATAAACTTTAGACAACATGTGTCGGGTCAAAGCCCTTCGTGTGACCAACACAAGCCCCACGAAATGTGTTGTGTGACAAACACCAGCCCTGAAATGTGTGGTGCGACCAACACCAGCCCCGAAATGTGTGGTGCGACCAACACAAGCCCCGAAATGTGTGGTGCGACCAACACCAGCCCTGAAATGTGTGGTGCGACCAACACCAGCCCCGAAATGTGTGGTGCGACCAACACAAGCCCCGAAATGTGTGGTGCGACCAACACCAGCCCTGAAATGTGTGGTGCGACCAACACCAGCCCTGAAATGTGTGGTGTGACCAACACCAGCCCTGAAATGTGTGGTGTGACCAACACCAGCCCTGAAATGTGTGGTGTGACCAACACCAGCCCTGAAATGTGTGGTGTGACCAACACCAGCCCTGAAATGTGTGGTGTGACCAACACCAGCCCTGAAATGTGTGGTGTGACCAACACCAGCCCTGAAATGTGTGGTGTGACCAACACCAGCCCCGAAATGTGTGGTGTGACCAACACCAGCCCTGGGTGTGACTGTGCATGTGTGACCAACACCAGCCCTGAAATGTGTGGGTGTGACCAACACCGCCCTGAAATGTGTGGTGTGACCAACACCAGCCCTGAAATGTGTGGTGTGACCAACACCAGCCCTGAAATGTGTGGTGTGACCAACACCAGCCCCGAAATGTGTGGTGTGACCAACACCAGCCCCGAAATGTGTGGTGTGACCAAAAAAAGCCCCAAAATGTGTGGTGTTACAAAGTGCAAACTGCCTTGTGTGCTTCTGATCCCTGTCTGAGGAAACCAATAGCTGGAGATGAAATCTGATCTCTGGATCTTATAGAAAATGTATTGAGCACTGACAGGCATCACATGTGAAGTTCTGATTACACTGCAGGTGGGTATCTAATACAAATTCAATCATGTTGTCTGTGATGCTCATTTTCCTTATGCAGTTGTCTTCACATAAAATGTGTGCGGTGTTAATATAATACAGTTGGCTTCTCAATTAGTTCATTGATTTCTAGGGCAAAAAAAAAAGTCAAATTGATCTGAGTTTGCAGAAATAAAAAGCTTCTCATAGTGACATGCACTTATCAGAAGACAGCTTTGAAGATCTGAAAGCTGCCAGATTGGGCACCGATCCAAGGCAGCGGTCGTACAGGCTTGTCAATGGCAGCGGTCACAATGGTGGATGAGAGTCCAGGAAAATCTACCTATATAAAGGAGAACAACATAAAATGATACATACTATAGTAACTAAATTCTAAAAAATACATTGGAAAAAAGATATTCAAGTGTACAACTATTGTACACTTTTTTTTTACATCGGACAAATATTGGCAAGCAATGCTTATTACAATAACTTTGTTTAACTTTTCTGGCTGGATGACTGACACTGATTTCCGGAAGTCAATCCATTGATGTCTGGCTGTAGGTCTTGTGCAGTAGCAATCCATAAAACAGAATGGATATTGTCATCAGTGATGCGTGATCTGCACTTGGTCTTGTTCAGATTTATGACCGAAAAACATAACATAAGTGCTTCCAAACATGGACAGCTTGAAGTATTCAAATGGGGTGAGCACCCTTCCAAAACAGTGGCGGCTGATGCTCAAAACAGAAAAAACAAACAAATCCAACGCTGCCACTGTGCCATCCAACGCTGCCACTGTGCCATCCAACGCTGCCACTGTGCCATCCAACGCTGCCACTGTGCCATCCAACGCTGCCACTGTGCCATCCAACGCTGCCACTGTGCCATCCAACGCTGCCACTGTGCCATCCAACGCTGCCACTGTGCCATCCAACGCTGCCACTGTGCCATCCAACGCTGCCACTGTGCCATCCAACGCTGCCACTGTGCCATCCAACGCTGCCACTGTGCCATCCAACGCTGCCACTATGACCCCCCCCTGGCGCAAACGAATTAAACAATTCTAAAAAAAACACATCAATTACAGCCTCTGTGCCATCCAATGCAGCCTCTGTGCCATCCAATGCAGCCTCTGTGCCATCCAACGCAGCCTCTCTATGCCCCCCAACGCAGCCTCTCTGTGCCCCCCAACGCAGCCTCTATGTGCCCCCCAACGCAGCCTCTCTGTGCCCCCCAACGCAGCCTCTCTGTGCCCCCCAACGCAGCCTCTCTGTGCCCCCCAACGCAGCCTCTCTGTGCCATCCAACGCTGCCGCAAAAAAAAAAACATCAAATGCAACCTCACTGTGCCATCCAACCCAGCCTCATTGTCCTTTTCAAACATTTCCATTGCTGCCATTGTGCCATGCTGCCACTACAATCCCCCCTGGCACAAAAAAAAAATCAATTGCAGCCTCACGGTGCCATGCAACGCTGCCTCACGGTGCCATGCAACGCTGCCTCACGGTGTCATCCAACGGTGCCGCTCCTATGCCCTTTATGGGTGCACCACCACTGCTCCCAAAGGCTCTCCTATGAGATCTTCAGCTGCCAAAATCTCCTGGGTCCGCAAACCCATATGCAGGTGGAAAAGAAGAGGATGGCGGCACTTGCGGAGGATAAAACAGCTCCCTTTTGTATTGTGCAAAAATAGGAATGAAAGACATGCCACTCACTCAACCTCCACAGAGGGTCACCGGACGCGTTTCACACTCCTGTGCTTAATCCTTACTTGTAAAGCTTGAAGTCGTAGCTGTGGCATAAAAACACGCGGGGGGAGACGGTAAAAATAATCGACCTGCTGCATCCCGGAAATTTGCTCTCAGGCTACTGTTGCACCGAAGTTCTATTAATTCTCTGAAGATGATGCAGTGCAATGTCATCATGGATGTTGAAAAATATTCCAGCACAGCCACTGTGCCATCCAATGCTTCCATTGCTGCCACTGTGCCATCCAATGCTGCCACTGTGCCATCCAATGCTTCCATTACTGCCACTGTGGCTTCCAGTGCTGTCACTGTGCCAGCCAATGCTTCCAGTGCTGTCACTGTGCCATCCAATGCTTCCATTTCTGCCACTGTGGCTTCCTCTGTTGCACTAAAGTTCTATTAATTCTCTGAAGATGATGCAGTGCAATGTCATCATGGATGTTGAAAAATATTCCAGCACAGCCACTGTGCCATGCAATGCTTCCATTGCTGCCACTGTGGAAGCCACTGTGCCATCCAATGCTTCCATTGCTGCCACTGTGGAAGCCACTGTGCCATCCAATGCTTCCATTGCTGCCACTGTGCCATCCAATGCTGCCACTGTGCCATCCAGTGCTTCCATTACTGTCACTGTGGCTGCCACCGTTGCCACTGTGCCATCCAATGCTTCCATTGCTGCCACTGTTGCACTGAAGGTCTATTAATTCTCTGAAGATGATGCAGTGCAATGTCAATATGGATGTTGAAAAATATTCCAGCACAGCCACTGTGCCATGCAATGCTTCCATTGCTGCCACTGTGGAAGCCACTGTGCCATCCAATGCTTCCATTGCTGCCACTGTGGAAGCCACTGTGCCATCCAATGCTTCCATTGCTGCCAATGTGCCATCCAATGCTGCCACTGTGCCATCCAATGCTTCCATTACTGCCACTGTGCCATCCAATGCTTCCATTACTGCCACTGTGCCATCCAATGCTTCCATTACTGCCACTATGGCTTCCACTGTGCCATCCAATGCTTCCATTACTGCCACTGTGGGTTCCAGTGCTGCCACCGTGCCATCCAATGCTTCCAGTGCTGCCACCGTGCCATCCAATGCTTCCAGTGCTGTCACTGCGCCATCCAATGCTTCCATTTCTGCCACTGTGGCTTCCACTGTTGCACTGAAGTTATATTAATTCTCTGAAGATGATGCAGTGCAATGTCAACATGGATGTTGAAAAATATTCCAGCACATCCACTGTGCCCCTCCATTGCTGCCACTGTGCCCCTCCATTGCTGCCACTGTGCCCCTCCATTGCTGCCACTGTGCCCCTCCATTGCTGCCACTGTGCCCCTCCATTGCTGCCACTGCGCCCTCCAGTGCTTCCATTGCTGCCACTGTGGCTTCCACTGCTGCCACTGTGGCTTCCACTGCTGCCACTGTGGCTTTCACTGCTGCCATCAACTGCTGCCATCGACTGCCACTGTGATCCCCCTGCCCCCACCCGCTCGTCATCTGCCTGGCACTTACCCTGTCTTGGTGGGGCAGCAGGTGATGGCGAGCAGCGTCTTCTCCCCTCCATATGTCTTCTGTTGAAAAATATTGGCAAAGTTGGTAAAAGTTAAAGCGGAGGTCCGCCGACCATTCTTTTAATTTATTTTCAGCCATTCTGACACTTTGCTAAACACAATATAACACTCGCTTGTTTGATGTATTCATTCCCCCTGTTTTCCTATTATAAAATGAACTTGAGGGGGAAGGTGAGTGGCTGATCAGGAGGAACATTTCCCGCTGACCCTACACAAACATCCACAATGTCCTCTCTCTCTGGAGCGATTGGTTGTGTCACGAGAGAGCACGGCGTCTGGATCCAGAGGCTCTCGTACAACATCTCATCCCTCTGCTCTAAGGTCCATAGTGAGCTCCGCTAAGTCCGGCACAGACACACAGTTAGGGTTGCCACCTGTATGATTTTCCCCCGGACAGTCCGGTTTTTGAATGATGTGTACGGGTTTTTATTTGCTCCAGACCCGGACACATCATTCACATGGACTGTGCGCACCGGGAGTAAGATCTAAAGTCTCCCTCGTGACAGACTTGTTCAGCAGAGAGCAGAGCAGACTGTTAGCTAAAGCTCCTCCCCTCCTCCTCCTTCTCTGCTCTGTATACAAATGAGGAGGAGGAGGGGGGGAGAAGGGGCGCCGCTGATCTCAGGTCTGTAAAAAGTTTATCTATGCTGTGTAGATGGACAGGGGAGGGAAGAGAGCGGCTGGAAAGGAGGACATGGTAGAATATATGTGTAGTAATAGAGGGATTAGGAGGATGTGTACTGGGGGCTTTGGCAGGGAGAAGACCATGCTAGAAGTGTGGATTGGATTTTAAAACTGACAACTGTTTCAAACTCTATCTTTCCCCCTTCCCAATACACCCCAGCACAAATTCTACCCCTCACCCTTGCACTCACCCTCTTCTCTCACAACCCCCCCCCAGCACATATCCCCCCCCCCCCCCCCCTCCCCCGCCCCCCCACCCAGCACATATCCCCCCCCCAGCCAGCACATATGGACACAGGCTGCTGTAAATGATGGGCACAGGCTGCTGTAAATGATGGGCACAGGCTGCTGTAAATGATGGGCACAGGCTGCTGTAAATGATGGGCACAGGCTGCTGTAAATGATGGGCACAGGCTGCTGTAAATGATGGGCACAGGCTGCTGTAAATGATGGGCACAGGCTGCTGTAAATGATGGGCACAGGCTGCTGTACATGATGGGCACAGGCTGCTGTACATGATGGGCACAGGCTGCTGTACATGATGGGCACAGGCTTCTGTACATGATGGGCACAGGCTTCTGTACATGATGGGCACAGGCTTCTGTATATGATGGGCACAGGCTGCTGTATATGATGGGCACAGGCTGCTGTATATGATGGACATAGGCTGCTGTATATGATGGACATAGGCTGCTGTATATGATGGGCACAGGTTGTATATGATGGGTACAGGCTGCATATGATGGGCACAGTGGCTACATCTTATGAAACAAAGTGGCTGCAACTGATGGCACAGTGAGGCTGCAATTTTTTTTTCTGAATTTTTCAGTTTTATTGCACACTGCCAACATTTTTGAGCCCCAGCCACCACTGCTCCCCAGCACATATCTAACTCTCCCCACCCCTGCTAGCAATAGCTCTCTCCACAGGACATATCTGACCCCTGCATTCCATCCAGAACACTCACAATTCAGCCACGCGCACTGCTTGCTGTGGGGAACAATGCGTCACATTATTACTCTTTCAGGCCACCAAAAGTGTCATACGTCTTTGACAATCTGACAGCGCATACCCCCCCCCCCCCAAACAAAAAAAAATGCTGCGGCTAAAGTGTTCGGGTTTGGCTTGAAGAAAAGGTGGCAACCCTACACACAGTCCGTGGTTTCAGCTCAGGCCAAGAAAAAGAAGAGTGAACCAAACCCCTTCAAGATCTCCCCAGAGGCTGACTTCTTCCTCATCCGGGACCAGGAGCAGGAGAGGACAAAAATGCAAAAGGAAAAGAAAAAAAATTTGAAAGTCCACCAAAAGGGGACGTACACCACAATGATCAATGAACGCCAAGATGGACAGTCTACATATAGAGGTGGAAGCGGAGGAGATGGAAGAAGCCGCTGAAGATGGGGGGGGAAGGATGGGGCCGTACGGGACAATCCTTCTTGGAAACTGGCGGTGACCAGAGATAAACAAGTCCAGAGGGAAAGTCTCCATGAATTCATTGATGAGAAGAAGGAAATGTTCCTCCTGCAGTACTCCCTGATCGTGAAACGTGACGAGATCCAGAAGCTGGAGGCCATGGCCGCTGCTGAGGAAATGAAGCTGGAAAAGGCTGAGCAATTCTTGGAGGAAGACACTGTGAGATTTGATGAGTTTCTGAAACAAAACGTCAGGAACTCGGTGGAGGCCTTTAAAACGAGACGAAAAGGAAACTAAACTAAAGATGGAACAAGTTGCACAAATCTTCTTTCGTTTGTCACCTCTCTGTACATTTGGGATAATCAGAGACCTTTTGTTATCTATTGAAGTTTTCATGACAACGCTTCTATGTGACGATCTCAGGCCACAATCTAGATAATTGTAGTGTAAACGCAGCCGTCTCCTGTTACTGGTAATGTTGGATATGAGAAGCGGATCTGAAGACACTTGGACAGTGATTGGCACAGAAAACATTCTGGACATCCCGTGATCTTTTTTTATGCTTTTACTCTCCTTTCCCCCACACACTGAAATTTATTTTACCTTAGTGCAGTGGTCTTTTCATTTCCTGATTGTTTTTGCTCCCGAAGTTGATCTATGTCTTGTCTGTTCTCTCCACTTCCTGGTTGTCTGAGGTGACCACAGTAGAGGGAGGATTCATGCGGTGGTCACTAACGTGCTCACCCCCTCTTCTGGAGACTACATTTGTGCGTCTGGACGCTGTGTACGTCTTGCAGACTGGAAGGAGGTGTTAATTACTGGGTGTGTCTATAACACCCCAGCGCCTCCTCTCTTTGAATTGGTTTTGTTTTAGGAAACCACTGCCCCGCCTGGACCCTGCCCCCTTGCTGTGTAAATCTTACTATTTTTATTTTATGTTGGTGCTGCTGGCTTGTGCAGTGTATCGCTGTGTCTGGCTGGCTGTGTGGGTGGGTTAAATAGCTTGAATAATGATCGTTGGGCGGTATAGTGGGGGAGGTGTAGTGCGCGGGTTATTCAAATATTAGTACAGAGCGCTGGTGCTGTTTGTTTTTTAACTGCGCGATGCGCAAAGGATACTGGGAAATGTAGTTCCCAGCATGACGCCGACGTCGCTCACATGAACAAGCGCCGAAAAGCAGGAAGTCTAAGGCACAAACGAAACTAGAAACGAACGGGTAAGATATACGAATGAATTTAATTGCTTTTCACTATTTTTTAAAATAAATCATTAAACTATTGTGGCTCTATACGATGCAGCAGGGCATTTTAGCACAAATTTTTATTTTATTTACAACTCCTTTAAGTTCATGGAGCCACCGGTAATCCCAGAAATTTTGAAGGGTACGTCTGCCCCGTGCGCCTTGTATATCTCCATAACTGTAGGAGGACATCTGGGCTCTGTAAGAGAATAAGGCATGGATCGGGGATCGTGTCCTGATGACCTAATGACAAACAATTTGGAATCCTGTAAGCCCCGCCATTTTCAGATGCATCTTCTGCCATTTTCAGATGCATCTTCTGCCATTTTCAGATGCATCCCCCGCCGTGTTTAGATGCGTCCCCCGCCATGTTTAGATGCGTCCCCCGCCATGTTTAGATGCATCCCTTGGCATGTTTAGATGCATCCCCTGCCATGTTTAGATGCATCCCCTGCCATGTTTAGATGCATCCCCTGCCGTGTTTAGATGCATCCCCTGCCATGTTTAGATGCATCCCCCGCCGTGTTTAGATGCATCCCCTGCCATGTTTAGATGCATCCCCTGCCATGTTTAGATGCATCCCCCGCCGTGTTTAGATGCATCCCCCGCCGTGTTTAGATGCATCCCCCGCCATGTTTAGATGCATCCCCCGCCATTTTCAGATGCGTCCTCGGCCATTTTCAGATGCGTCCTCTGCCGTTTTCAGATGCGTCCCTCCGCCGTTTTCAGATGCGTCCCTCCGCCGTTTTCAGATGCGTCCCCCGCCGTTTTCAGATGCGTCCCCCGCCGTTTTCAGATGCGTCCCTCCGCCGTTTTCAGATGCGTCCTCTGCCGTTTTCAGATGCGTCCTCTGCCGTTTTCAGATGCGTCCCTCCGCCGTTTTCAGATGCGTCCCTCCGCCGTTTTCAGATGCGTCCCTCCGCCGTTTTCAGATGCGTCCCTCCGCCGTTTTCAGATGCGTCCCCCGCCGTTTTCAGATGCGTCCCCCGCCGTTTTCAGATGCGTCCCCCGCCGTTTTCAGATGCGTCCCCCGCCGTTTTCAGATGCGTCCCCCAGCCGTTTTCAGATGCGTCCCCCGTCGTTTTCAGATGCGTCCCCCGTCGTTTTCAGATGCGTCCCCCACCGTTTTCAGATGCATCCCCGCATGAGTTACAGAGGAGTCCAGGTTGGATGTGGTCTTTCCTGCGTTGTCAACCGCCACAATGAGTAACAATAGACCTTCTTACAATAATGTGGTTTATGACTAAATGGCTAGCCTTATCAGCGACATCCCTTGGGAGAGAGTAATGTTTCTTATGGTGCACGACCCGTCCATGGCATCCATCCTCTTCGCTGTCTCAAGGCAGCTTCCATGGGCAGTCACGGCTTTGCTGGCTATCATTATGATATACGAAATCCCTGTCGTGTAGCCTATTTCCTCTATCACATTTGTATTCCAGACATGGGTGGAGCTTGAGAAGAATGCATAAACTTTTTCCACAGTGCCAAAGAAAGTCACAGACTTTGTCCCAACACCAACTGCATGCACCCCAACAAGATTGAGAGAGTGATTGTTACATGGCACAAAATGCTTTGGGATTCATATCCAAAATACGTTTCTGTACACCACTATTGTGTCCAGCCATAGTTGCAGCATTGTCGTATCCTTGGCCATAGCAGTGCTCCAGTTTTAAGGCCATCTGCTTGCAACTTTTTACAAATTTTTGTAAAATCAGCTGATTTTCCATATAACTGAATAAAGTCAATGAAAGATTCTGTTGCGTGGACTTCTGTATCTGCAGTGTGCACATCAAATCACTTGGGAGATTTGGTCAGTGTGAGAAATATCCGAAGTGCTTTCAAATATCTTTGCAAAATACTTGGCCTTTGTGGGTTTTTTTTTCCAAAGATGGTTCTTCTAATGTGATCGCCGATGTCAAGATGTTTGGCGACTGGGTCGTGTTTGGCGACTGGGTCGCGTTTGGCGGCTGGGTCGCGTTTGGCGGCTGGGTCGCGTTTGGCGGCTGGGTCGCGTTTGGCGGCCGGGTCGCGTTTGGCAACCGGGTCGTGTCAACCGGGTCGTGTTTGGCAAAAAATGTTTTCACATTGTTAACACATATTTATTGTAAAGGCCAAATGTCATGTCTTGGTGGTATGCGCGGCGGCATTGCCTTTGTTTAATAACATTTTTTTTTTAAATGTCTTTATATTCCAGCTTTTCTCCTGCTTTTCCTTGATGATCTTGTTGAGTTGTTCAATTTTTTCCTTTAGGGTCTTCATTTCCAATTTAAGTTGTTGGTTGTCCTCTATGCACCTTTCATGTGCTTGCTGTTTTATAGACAAAATATCCAGCCAAGACCATTATGTAGCTGCAATCATGATGGAGACCATTTTTGTGGCATATCGTTGTCCCATAAAGTAGTCTCTGGCATATTGGAACACAGCCGTTGTCAATTGTATGGCAGATTTCTTGAGCAACCACACACACAGGTTTTTTTTTTTTTTTTTGCAGCTGGTAAAAGACTGCGCAGTACTGCTTCAATCACGTCCATCGCTGCATATCTTGTGGTTTTGGCAATTTTCAGAGTTTTTAAGAAATTTCCACAGTTACCATCTGTGTTTAGATCTTCGGAATGACCACATAAGGGGGTAAGGTTTGCCTGGCTAGCTACAGCACAGTCCAGTTTTCTGACCAAGATTACCTTCCATTTGTCAAATGACCTCCGTTGTGCGAGCTGGGCAGCAGCATCAATAGTCTCCCTGTTTCTGCAGCCGCATTTTAAATTCTTTCCACATTGTAAATGCACTGAGGTGATATGAACTGCGCTGACGCTCTAGTAATCTGGGGTTTAGCTTTCTCCATGCATGGGAATGTAGGCTATATTAAACACTGTTTTAAAATAAACAGAACACCAAACCAAGATTTTCTTTTAAAAATTGGTAATTTATTGGCCGCGGCACCTTTATTGGTATAATATAATACAATAAAATATTTAAAACTTATCTTTATTAATTACATCCAATACATCTAGTTTAAAATTTTTCAAAATATATTTCAAACTCTTTCAAAATCACGCTCAGTCATGGGAGCAAATACCATAAAATAAAATATTCAACAAAGTCCCCGCCAGCCTAGTTTTGTTTAGAAAACAAAATAGGCCTACCCCAGCACCGCGGCCTTATCAATCATGGTTTGGAGACCAACATTAAATATATCCAGGCCTATATCCGACAAGTGCACTCCGTCTTGTCTATACAGACCTGGGAAACCTCCTTCTAATTCTACATGTCTGAAGGAGAAACTTCCTAATTGTGGCATAAACTTTTCAATCGAATGATTCACTCGTCGTCTGATTTTTTCCAAATGCTTTACTTTGTTAGAGGACAACCAGATAAGTCGAGGAATCATTTCGGAGAAAACTACCTTTGCCTTGGGAAGAGTGTTATAGATCATCAGTAGATCATTTTTTATCATAAACATTAAGTCTAACGTAGAATAACTACCTACATCATTACCCCCAATATGTATTACTACTATATCAGGGGAAGGCCAACATTTTGCCAACTGTAGTATGTGAAATAACAACAGGTTTTTCAACTGAAGCCCACGTATACCTTTCCACAATACTTGACACTCATCAGTAGGAAAGGACAAATTGGAGGTGTAGCAACGTTGGCATGCTCTTTTATGAGCCCAGTGCACAAACGAGTGTCCAACAATCCAAATTGTTTTCTTGTGACCTAAAAATCAGATAGATAAGTTAGGACGGATATATAAATTAAAACGACTGGACTCCCATCTACCTATCTTTTTAATTGTTGTTTTATCAAGGCCCATCTCAGCTGCCTCCGTTGCTGCCCCAATTCTGAAGGAATGTGAAGAAAATTTGAACTGTGCCAGGCCAGCATGGGATAAGCAGCGTTGCAAAATTACTGAGAACTGAAACTTTGTGAGCGGTGAATGATCTAAATGAACTAAAAACTTTCCTGCACACTTAGGTCTGGCGAAAACATATTTAAAAATTATCAAAAATGGGCAGATTAATGGCTCACCACATGCATTTAAAGTCAGCCATTGACCTTTTCCCAATATGTCTGTCTTAGATTTGCTCACCAATAATCTAACTATATTTTTGTCCACCATCACCTCCCCTAAATTTAAACCTGTGGTGCCTTTTTTAATGTTGGGAACTAACTCAGAAATCCTCAGAGCCGCAAAGAAAATTAAAACAAATGCGGATTGAAATAATAAAGCCTTATACTCTGACCTGCATATATTTTGCGTTACTTCGCATATTTTCTTTATAATGTCGATAGAAATAGGCCTACGGGTATCAGGTTTACAAGTCAGGCGCTTGTATCCTTTAAGTGCTTGCCGGACAGAGAAAAAAACTATTGCAGACTGGTAATTTATTCAATTTCAGAAAGAATGAAATCCCTGCTAAACTTTTATTTATATGTGCGAATGAGAATTTTTTTTCCATTAAAGAGCTAAGGAAGGCTAAAATTGAGTTTTCTGTAGGCAATAAACCTGAACAACCTAATTCCTCATTGAATACCAGCCATTTCTTCCACGCGATCGAATAATCGATCCATGTTTTAGGTGCCACTGAATGTTTTATGGATTCCAAAACTGGATTCAGATCAATTCCCACAAATGGCTTGGGCATTTGCAGCCAATCAAATCCGCTTCTGGAAAAAGCATTCTGAACCTTGATATCTGAAAACGAGATAATGCATCAGCTACCGTATTCTGCTTACCTGGGACATGCTTAGCTTTAACCCAAATATTTAGCTTTAGACAAAGTAGGACAAAATACCGCAGCAACTTGATGACAGTCTCTGATTTTGATGACAAACAGTTTATTGCATACAGCACGCCTTTATTATCTGAATGGATTAATATTCTCTTATTAGCGAAGTACTCTCCCCATAATTCAAAAGCAACTATGATGGGGAATAACTCTAATAAGACAATATTTTTTGTCATTCCATTCTTTAACCACGATGGGGGCCAGGAATTAAAACACCAATGTGTCTTCCAGATGGCTGCAAAACCTACTGAACCCGCCGCATCCGTGTATAATTCCATATCCTCCGAAGAAACGAAATCTTCTTGAAAAATTGTACGTCCATTATACTCTAACAAAAATTGAGACCATACTAATAGGTCCTCTTTCAAATCGGTCGTCACCCTGATGTGTGAAAAAGGAGATTTTAATCCTGACGTAGCTAATGACAATCTTCTTGAAAAGATTCTTCCAACCGGCATTACCCGAGATGCAAAAGCTAATTGTCCTAGTAAGGATTGAAGCTCCTTTAAGGTAACCTTTTTTCTCCTGACAAAACTGCATATGGTGTCCTGTATCTTCTTAATTTTATCTTCTGGGAGCTGGTACTGAAATAGCTCGGAATCAATGCCAATTCCCAGAAATTCTATTTTTGACACTGGGGACACGGTTTTTTCAAAGGCAATTGGGACACCGAAATTCTGGGCAATAACTAGAAATAACTCCAATACTAATCTACAAATCGGTGAATTAGGAGGGCCTATGAACATGAAATCGTCTAAATAATGTATAATCCCATCCCATCCTGATTCAAACATGACTACCCATTGAAGGAAAGTCGCGAATGCCTCAAAATAACGGCAGGACAGCGCACAGCCCATTGGCAAGCACATATCGTAGAAAAAATATTTTTCAAAACAAAAACCCAATGAGCTGTATGAATCAGGTGAAATGGGAAGCAACCTAAATGCCGATTGTATGTCTGTCTTTGCTAATAGGGCCCCGACTCCAAATTTTTTAATGAGTTTTATAGCGTCGTCAAAGCTAGCGTAAGACACTGAAGCCAACGCTGGGTCTATTTCATCATTCAAGGATTGCCCTGCCGGATAAGAGAGGTGGTGTATCAGTCTAAATGAATTTGACCCTTTTTTAGGTATAAGACCAAGCGGGGATATCCTGAAATTACTAAAGGGGGGAGAGACAAAAGGACCGGCGATACGCCCGGCCCTCAGTTCTTTTATTAATTTCTGTCTTACTACCTGACTATGTATATTAACCGATTTCAAATTCTTAACACTAATACAACCTAAACCTGAAAATTCTGGTAATTTAAAACCCATTGAAAAACCTTCAATGAGCATTTCCGCTTTCTCCCTGTCTGGGTAGAGTAGAAGCCAGTGAAACATTCTTTCTAACTTCACTGGGGTATGCGCTTTTACTGCTCTCTTTTTGTTGATAGTTCCTTTTAAAACATTTCGTTACTGGGTGTGACCCAAAAACAAAACGAACATTCATGTTTGTAACGGCATGATGCTAACCAACGACATTGTGATTCATTAAAAGCGTAGCATATGCCTTTTTTGTATACTGACGCAGTGGGATTTTGACTAACTGATGTCTGTTTTGGAGGATATAACCTTTGCGGGAGTATCAGATTCAGCCACAGCCCTACATCTTTCATTCCCCATTTCAAATTCTTGTATACTGCCATTTTTTGACGGAACGACTCATCATAATTAAACCACCCAAAGCCTCCGAAATTTTTGTAGGCTTCTAATATATGGTCTAAATGTTGAAATAGCCCGCTACATTTATCTGGGAACCTCTCTCCTAAAACTGCTGAAAATATACAAAAAGCTTGGAGCCAATTATGGAAAGATTTAGGCGCAGTACGACGTCTATCTTCGTCATCTGTCCTTTTATCATTCTTTGTTGAGAAATCTTTTGAGTTAGGGAGCAATGAAATTAAGTCAATGAACTCACCACTCCATATTTTTTCTTTCATGTTAGTTGTAAGATGGAAACCCAGTGATGAAACTTCACAGGGTAAGACCTCCTTATAACAACACTCTGGTATATTGGAAAGCAATTGAGCATTAGATAACCTGGGTGAAGAAGCCTGTTCTGACCATACGCTTGCATGAATTGGACCTGTATTATGCGAGGGGCCAGCTATAGGCTTAGCCACTGTGGCTATAGAATCAGTCAACTTAGAAATTTTTTCAAGCAATTGTGATATTAAAATGTTTTCTCTTGACTCACCAGCCTGCGCTGCGGGAGTATGATGTTCCGGTGCTTCTTGGGCTGTCATCGTGACCTTCTCCTTAACAGCCATCACATCCTCCAGCTGTTCACGCCTGGCTGAGTGTGATGCTGATGCTCCACTGCTACCTGACTCTGAAAAAGAAGAAGAGAGGTTCTTTCCCCTGTGCGGGGGTTGCTTAGCCTTGATACTCCCTCCTTTGGCACGTCCCGGAGATGTAGATGTCTTCCTCTTCTTTCCGGCTATTTTTGCGTTCCGCCCTGTCTCTCTGACGTTTTCATCGTCCTCCCCTTCCTCTGGGCGGTATACGTCATTCTCGCGAGATGTCGCCGACGTGGACGGACCTTCCTGCGGACGGATGCGCTGTGACCTGCGGGATTGGAAAGAAGACACAGGGAGGGAGGGGGGTTCGCATGGCGAGACCAGTTCTCCTTCCTCTAGCATGTCCGCCGCCGCCTCACGAGTCTCCGACGCTGCGCTCTCTGCGAATGGAGCCTCCGACTCAGCCAGGCACCTCTCCAGCCACTCTTCCCCTCCTTCCTCTCCAAGACTCTCCGCACCAGAGTCTTCACCATTTCAGAGGTAAGCTGTGTCATCCCCTCAGCACAACCGGGAGCACTCTAGCCTATAAGGTCAATTTGTGACCTGACCTGCTGACAGGGGGCTTATATACCCCTCTAGTCACGCGGATGAGTCATCCAGTCCATGTGACATTCCCGCCTAAAACTATGACTCATTCCCGCTTCAAATCACGTTTTTCCCGCATTTTTCAATGTGCCTGTATATTTAAAGCCATATTACCCTTATTAGAAATAAACCCATTTTTTTTTTTTAAACCTATTCTTATAATAAATTAATTTACTAACTAGCCACACTCCCATGTAGTGGGCACTAATTAATGCCCCCTTTTTCATTATATCCACTTGGCTTTCCAAAACAACTTTTTTCCCTTTTTAGCCTTCTGAAAAAGCATGCAAGGAAAGCGATATGCAGCATTGTTTACAGGAGAAAACACCAACCATGTCCTTAACATAGTCTCACCATTCTCCAAATTCATGTAGAACCAGTCTTTGGAAAACGACCCGCCATTACTGTCTCATGGAAACAATGCATCCTTATTCTGCAGTCCCACTGTTCCTCGCTTGACAAGTTCAGTTTTTATAGTTTCATCCACAGTTTTAGGCCAATAGCCAATCGGTGAAAACTTTTTGGTCAATATTCTCTGGCAGAATATTTGGCTGAGTAGAAACATCCTCAGACAAGTCTCTCTCTCTCTCTCTCTCTCTCTCGCATGCGCAGAGAGGTGCTGACCATAGTCTGCATCATGTGCGCATGCGCAGTCCGGCCGGCCCTTCATTTGCATGGGGTCACGGCTCATTTCAATGGAACACGCCCACGTCCTTCCCAATTTGAATTACGCAGCCTTACGCCTCGGAATTTACGTTGCGCTGGCGCAAATTTGGCCGCAAATACTCTGTGGATACGGCACTTGCTCCTCTCAGTGGAGTCGGCGTAACGTAAAAGAGATGCGCAACGCCGGTCTATAGATGCGCAGATGTTTGTGGATCTGGCCCAAGGTTTTAGTTGGTCACACAGAAAATAGACTGCTATGTTTTACACAAGTTGTATAATTGTGACGTGGTGTATTACTTGTATAACCTAATTACTTAAATACGATTTGGCTGAGCCAAGGGGGTTCCTTCTCCTGTATGTTTCGATTTAGGTACAGGGCGCACGGAAAAATAAAGTCTAGTTTTTGGATTCACCATATTGCTGTGTGTGTGTCCTGACTCGCCGATGCATCAGAGAGCTCCATACCTCAAGAAGTCTTAAAAAAAACAGGTCCAGTTGAACCACCAACCTTACAATAACTCCAAATTGTAATTATAATATGAAGCCATCCTAGCTAAAATACATTAATCAAAATTACATCCAGACAATTGTCCATCCAGACAATGCTGGCCGACTACTCCCCAGAAGAGAAGCTACTGGCCGAGGACCCCCCAACACCGCGGCTGTTTTTCGATCAAATTTTACAGGCCCATATTAAATTATATCCAGACCTATAGCTGATAAAATGCACCAAATCATTGCAAAATAAACCCGGAACAAAACCTTCCAGTATATTCCACCAGATGAAAGTAGAAAGTTACGAATGATACTATTGAGATGTCTCATAATTCTATCCACATGGAATAAGCTACCAGAAGGAGACCAGATAGGCCTAGGAATCATCTCAGAGAATGCTGTCATGGCAGAATTGGTTGTATGCAGAGCACGCCGCCATTCTGCCTGTGCTAGTAAGCACACACTTCATCTTCGTGAAATAATCCATCTTTAAGCTAAAAGGTTCACTCACCATGCATTCAGTCTGCCAATTATTCAATAACCAAACATCAACACCAGCCTGTTCTCATCTCGGCATCATCACAAGACTGCCTGCCGGCGCCTACACGGAGTCCTTTTATAATAACCAAAAGCCTTCAGAGACCACAGCTGATTGGAGGAGGTCACAGCATGTGACCTCCTCCATGGTAAGCCAGGACACAGCAAATGCCCATATATAGATGGGACAATATATACCCTGTTTCCCCAAAAATAAGACCTACCCTGAAATTAAGACCTAGCGTTATTTTCCAGGAGGGCTGCGGTATAATCCCTACCCCCAAAATAAGCCCTAGTTAAAAATGCTTGTACAATCCTACAATCCACTATTACAGTAGTATATAATGTACAATGTGTGTGTTTCTGTAATATAATTGCAGGGAAGAGAGCTCCGGTGGGTAACAGAAGTGCAAAGCACATAACAAATGTATTTAGCACAATTATATTACAGAAACACACACATTGTACATTATATAATACTGTAATAGAGTGGATTATAGGATTTTACAAGCATTTTAACTCAGTGGGGATTCCTGACAGGCAGGGAGGGAGAGAAGATAGCACATTACATGGTAAGACCTACCCCGAAAATAAGCCCTACTGTGTCTTTCGTTGGCATAATTAATATAAGACCCAGGCTTATTTTCGGGGAAACACGTTAACCCTTCCGACAGGGATACATACAATACATGAATACAACATAATGCTACAGCATGATACAATAACGATACAGTAATAATACGATACAGTAATTATACAATAACAAATGAACACAGTTCCTGATGAGGGAAGCTTATCTGCAGGTGTATGCTCACATCACAATACAATGTTGATCAGGCACCAAAAGATGACAAAAGCATATATCTGCATCCGCTAAACCGACAATGCGTTTACAGAGCGGACGCATCCTTGCAGGCGAATATCTGTGCATGACGAGGGGCCCTTTCGCCGGCCGACACTTCCACTCCGCAAACACCCTTCTCCAAATCAGGAAGTGTATCTCAGCCAGTCTCAGTCCGCCCCAGTCAGCTCTTTAGAGCGGGTTGCGGGAGAACCAACAATGGGTGACACTATGACAATACATATTAAATACAAACAACATAAAATGTCCACAACAGTGCCAATATAGCAGATGGAAACATAAGCCTAATAGAATAAAGGTGTCTCTTATTTTATTTCACAGAGCAGCTCCCAAGTATTGACCTTCCCTGGATCATTTGCCCCGGCATGTATGACTAACACTTGGAGAGGGCCAGATGCTAGACAATTGAATCAAGTGGTGTCTCAGGTTCTTCCACCTCAAACCCCTAATACCTGACCAAGAAATGAAGAATTTGAGTTCAGACCTAGATTGTGGAGGAGTAGGTCCAGGTTTCGGCATGTTTAGCAGTCCAGAAAATGTAGTAATACAGATTGTGGATTTGAGAGAATCTGAAAAATAAAATGACACTCTTGGTCTATTTTCTGACGGATTTCTTGCACTCCGGTGACATAAATGGCGGCCCGCTCTCCTCCATTATGACATCCTTGTACAAATCCTTGTGTCCTCCTAAATATTCCCACTCCTCCAATGGAGAAATAGACAGACAGCAGCATCTTGACTCCTTATAGAAACCTCACTTGTCAGCAGCTCAGTTGTCTTCTTGGGTGACTTCCAGAATCTGCTGCAGGACGGAAGGAAGAGCCACAGTAATGGTGCTCTCTCTCCTTTTTGTTACATTGGAACATGCCCCTCAGAGGGATTAAGCAGGCGTGTGCCGATGTAGTCCTCTCTTGAGATTTTAATTTGCTGGGCGCAATTCTATTTTTCAAGTTTTGGGGCTCTTCTGTAAGTAATTCTGGGATGGTCAGGTAGAAGAGGTCTAAGGTATGGGTCTTCAAGCAATATTGGCGAGTGTTTCTTGAAGATGGCCTCCATTTTGGAGAAGTCAGTGTGAAATCTGGTAATAAAACGGCCTGATTGGTCAAAAGATCTTTTTTGAGATATAAGGGGAACATTTTGTAAATAGTATTTGTGAGCCAGTTCTACCAATGATTCAGGATAACTTTTTTCTTTGAGTCTGTTTTTTTAATAACTGGCTTTGATCTACTGTATATAGTCTGATGTGTTGGGACAATTTCTTTTTAATCAACAACATTTTCTTTTAGGGATGTTGTTTTTCCATTAACTATAGTGACAGCTCTTGTAATGGAGCAGACAGTTACCTGCTGTGGGCTTGAAATAATTCTTAGCATGTATTGTGGGTGTGATCCAGCTCTAGATCTAGAAATGCTAGTTTGTCATGATCCATGACAGAGGTGAAGCTGAGGCCATATGGGTTGTTGTTAAAATGGGAAACAAAATCATCGATGATATGACTCGCACCGTCCCAGATAATGACATCATCGATGTATCTTCCATAGAAGATAAGGTGTTTAAGAAAGGGATTGCTTTGCCAAATGTGCCTCTTTTCCCAAAGGCCCATAGCCAGGTTGGCATTGGAAGGTGCAAAGTTGGCGCCCATTCCCTGGACCTGCAAAAAACACTGCCCGTCAAAACTAAAATAGTTATGTGTTAAGCAGTATCTTGCACAGTCCAGGATGAAGGCAGCTTGTCCATGGCTCATATATGGGTCTTCAGACAAAAAAATGGTCTAGTGCTGTTAGCCCAAAAGTGTGGGGGATTGAGGTTTATGGTGAGTTGACATCTAAGGATAACCAGGTTTATTCGTTTTCCCACCTGTATGGTTTCAATAAGTCCAACAGGTGGGTTCCATCACATATGTACGACTGGAGTCCTTGAGCCAATGGTTGCAGGTGGTGATCTATATATTTGGACAATCCAGAGGTAATGCTGTTTATGGCAGCAATGATGGGTCTCTCTGGGGGGTGGGTCTGTTTTTTATGGATTTTTGGGATGTGATAGAAATATGGAGTATGGTAGAAGTTTCTACGTAAAAAATAAGCTTCACCTTTATTAATGATGTTTTGTTGAATGGAGATGCCAATGAGTTTATTTTCTATCTGGAATTCTGGTAGTGGATCGGTACTAAGTTTGCGATAGGTTGAGCAATCCGCTTCCCTGATATAATCAACTCCTATTTTGGACGACGATTCCACCGCCTTTGTTGGCGGTTTTAATGATCACCTCATTATTTTGTGATGGAGATTGAAGAGCTGTCAGTTCTTTAGGAGCAAGATAACCAAGATTGGTATGATTTACTGTGAATGAATGAATTTACTGCTTGCTGTTTTATATATTATAACCTGCGCCGTCACCTGTTGTTGTTATTAACCAATCACGCACCGGTACGTGATGGTGCCCAGCCGTGCCATTCTGCCGACGTATATCGGCATTAGGCGGGCCTTAAGTGGTTAAATGGATTCCATTTTCTTATGATCATAATGGAATCTAGTAACAAAGCCTACTGACTGATCGAAGTTTCCTTTTTTTCTTTTTGTATGGGTAAATCCTGTGTATATTGTGTGTGTTTTTGGGTGGCACGTTACCCCTATCTTCTCGCTGTCCAGGGTGAAAAGAGTCTAAAGAATTCCAATGTCCACACAATACACTTCTCTTTTCTGGGTATTATTTGTAGAACTTAGTAGAAAAGAAGTTGGAGGGGTGGAAGGATGAACAAGTAGATAAGTTGAGGTCCACAGTCACAAATAAACACTTCAAACCATTCTTATCGCCACTAGCCAGAGTGGGCATTGCTCACCCGTATAGGTCCCTCTCTCTGGCCTAGCAGCTGGCATGGCACACGGAATAAAGTACAGTCTTTGCCACAGGCCTTTCCTAAAAAGGAGACACTTTTGGTCCAGAATCCTCTGCCACAGGATTCAGCACCCGGATCTCTCCAGATTAGTTTTAATAGAACTTAAGACCCGACGGGCAACACGGTCAAGCCTCACGGTGCATCCTTCGATTAAGCTTCCAGGCCTTCTCCAAAGATACCAGCCTCTTTCTTACAAAAAAAAAAAAAGTATAACTCATGGGAGAAAAAAACATGAATTAGACCCTAGAGAAGTCTGGGGGAAGAATGATAAATGAAAATTAGATACAATAAGGCACTAAAAAGGTGATGGCGGAGGGGAAGAAGGAAAAAGAAAAATAGATATTATACACAAAAGGTCACACGGTTGATAAAAATAAGATGTGATGGAAATGCAACTAAATGTATTTTAATTCATATTTTTTTGTAAAATATTATACGCACAATGTGAATTATTATAAGAGCAACGTTCTTAAATAAAAAGAAACTTAATTAAAAAAAAATATACCAGCCTCTTGCACGGTCCTCTCCAGAATAGGTCCTCCCCTGGCTTCCTTCATCAAGTGTCTTCCTCCTGCAAAAAGTACAGGATGACCTCTGAAAAAGGCAGGCCCCAGTCTGACTACTGGGCCTACCAAAGTTGCAACCCTGGACCAACGTCCCGGAGCCAGGATTCAGGAACATGCACCCCAGGCCAGGCAGGACATGAGGCGTAAGCAAATGGCGTGTCTTTCTTAAGTAACCCTCCCCAGCATGCACAGCGGGGCGACCACTCCCACTGATTCGCTGCCGAGGGGGACACCCAATACACCCTGACCTTGCTGCGGCCACCCTTGGCCTGGGATGGTAATAACCAGTGTTGTAAGTAATGGAGTTACAATAAACGCAGTTACCTAACGCAGCCCCTTTTGAGGGTAACGAGTAATCTACCTGATTACTCTTCCCCTCACGGTAACGCAGTTCCCATTACTTGGGCGGCATTACCACAATTACATCTACCGCCACTAGATGGCAGCAGAGTAATTGCTTCTGCGGTCTGAAAACTCCCAATCGCAAGGAGCCCTGGATACAATCAGCCCCACCCGCCTCACACTGACCTATCACCGGGGAACATCTCACATCCATCACACACACTGTGTGCGCAACCTGATCAATGATCCAGGGAACACATGGCCGGAACAAAATGTTCCACAGAACAAACGTTCCCTATACAACACATTGTACACAGCGACATCTAGTGGTGAACATGGTAAGTGCAGGACACCTATACAGACCAATGATCAGCAGGTTTTTTTTGGTCAGTGATTTCATCTCTTCATCAGACAACAAAGAAAAATCCCCATTCCAGATCCCTTGCATCCAATAAAGCTTATATAAGATAAATAAAATAATAAACAATGAACTATAGAAAATTCTAATAAAGCCTAATATAAGATTTTAAATTACAGACTCTGTAAACGTCAAGGGAATGTATATTATAAACATACATTTTAATCCAGCTTATAATTTGGATCTAATATGTAGCAGATGGATAAGGGTTTTAAGTCCTATTAGCTGCACATACATGGGGGGACGGATGCACCTAGGCTGGGATATACACAAGATCACCATTTGTTTCTGGTTTTCTTCTCTCAAGGATCTGGTATTCTTTTGTCTTGGAGTATTAACTCACTGCTCCCTGGCAAGCGCCCGTAACCTGCTTCTCAACAAAGCATTGTAGAATATTAGAAAAAAAAAAATTCAGTTACTTTGCTGAGTAACTAATTACTTTTTCAATGTAGTAACTGAGTCACTAACGCAATTACTTTTTCGGAGAAGTAATTTGTAACTGTAACTAATTACTTTTTTAAAGAAAGATGAGCAACACTGGTAATAACACCCCCGGGCGAGCAATGGTGGGAACTCCCAGCACAGCCATGGCTGGAACAGAGGCTGAATGGCCCTCAATCATATTTGTCTGAGCCGAATAATAGCCCAGACCCCCTCTAAATTTACAGCAGCGCCTGTTCAACAGGAGCAGAGTGCTACATGTATATGCTTCTTTAATCAAAGATTCAGGATAGCCTTTTACGTTTTTTTGTTAGTAAGTGACTTTGTTTCGTAAAATCTGTAATGTAGGTGCAATTACGCCTGAGTCGACAAAATTGCCCTCTTGGGATGTTATTTTTTTTACTTGGAATAATGACAACTCCTATAATGTAACAATGAGTTACCAGCAGTAGGTTTAGAATCATTTCTGGCATGAATGGCATTCTCAGTATGATAAAGCTCCAAGTCTAAAGCCCTGTACACACGATCGGTTTGTCTGATGAAAACAGACCGATGGACCGCTTTTATCGGTCAAACCGATCGTGTGTGGGCCCCATTGGTTTGTTTTCCATCGGTGAAAAAAAATATAGAACCTGTTGTGTGGAAGTCCATCGGTCAAAAATCCATGCATGCTCAGAATAAAGTCGACGCATGCTCAGAAGCATTGAACTTAATTTTTCTCAGCACGTCGTAGTGTTTTACGTCACCGCGTTTGGACACGGTCAGATTTCTGACTGATGGTGTGTAGGCAAGACTGATGAAAGACGGCTTCATCGCACATCCGACGAAAAAATCCATCGGATTAGATTCCTTCAGCAATCCGATCGTGTGTACAGGGCTTAAGATGGCCAGTTTTTTTTTTTTCTGAATCTGTGACATAGGTGAAGTTCAGACCATATGCGTTACTATTGCAATAATTTGCAAAGGCTTCACAATCTTTACTGGTCCCATTCCAGATAATCATCTATATATCTGCCATAATAGATGGGATATCTGGAATAAGGATTATTCCAAATGTAATTTTTTTTTCTACAAAGGCCCATCGAGAGATTAGCATATGAGGGGGCAAAATTTGCTCCCATTGCTGTACCCTGGATCTGCACATAAAACTGCTCATCAAAAACAAAATCATTGTGAGTAAGACAGTATTCTGTGCATTCCAGGATAAAGAAAGCCTGCCTACTGTGTTCATATATGGATCCTGAGATAAAAAAAATGTTCCAAAGCTGTGAGTCTAAAAAGGATGTGTAGAGAAAACGCGCATTTAGGGATATCCACATATAGTCTGTACTCTAAGAGTTTGGTTTTAATTGTTCTAACAGGTATGTACCATCTCTGATATACAATGGTAGGGCTTGTGGCTAAAGGCTGCAAATAGAAATCTATATATTTTGACAGTCCTGATGTGATTCTGTCCATAGCGGCTATAATGGGCCTGCCAGGGGGATTAGTGAGACTTTTGTGTATTTTTGGGATGTGGTAAAAATATGGGGTGCGAAAAAAAATCTTTGAATAGAAAGGAAACTTTTTAGATTTCTCTAAAATGTGACTCAATGGCTTGTCGAATTAAAATTTTAATTGGAAGTGGGTTTCTGGCTTATTTTTTTATATGTTGATTTATCAGCAAGTAGCCAAAGAGCCTCTCTTATATGGTCATCACAATCTTGGATGACGATGCCTCCTGCTACAGGCATCATTCAGATATCGCCGTCTTCTGCCGGCGTTTCTCTGCACGATAAAAACGATCATAGAGGCAGTTCCACCGCTTGATCATTCTTATAAGGTGACGGGAGGGGACGCCCCCCCCCTCTCGCCGCCATCCGGTGCTTCTCCGGGTTCTCAATCCACAGACACTGATCGCACTGTCCACATTTATATGTTCCAATTCCACCAGACGCCTCTACCTTTTAGTATGTCAGGGGAAAGATGGCTACATAGCCATGGCCTTGTACATACAAGGCCATCTCTAATTGACCTGGATCTTCTGTAAACAATTTCTGGTCTGTTCGAGACATATTTAGAAATAATGGGGTCCTCCGAGAGGAAATGTCAGTTATTATTAATCAATTGGCCAAAAGTGTCTTGATGGGCACTAAAGGTGGTAAATTTTAGTCGTAGGATTGGATTCCTTATTCTTCGATTTTATAAAGCAAAGTTTCACGTGTATTTATCTTAGATTTAGCATATGCCTTTTCAAAACTTTTTTTTACTATATCCTCTTTGTAGCAGGTGTAAGTATAAAGCATGTGCCTCTTGTTAAAAATCCTATTCCCTTGTGCAGTGACGGCGCAGCCTGAGATACTGGCTGAAGGAAAATACTCTGCACAAGGGAACGTGGATGTGAACTCGAATAGTGAAGGATCGTGTTCCCTGCAGTCTCCTTCCTATAAAGATTACTGTACAATGTACCATCATCCTCCAGGAAGAGACGAAGGTCAAGAAATTGAATACTCCTGGTGTCCGACTCAATAGTAAAACTTCAAATTGAAATCATTGCATAAAGTTGGACAGCAGGGTGGCTGACCCTGTCCAGATGACCAACACGTCATTGATGTACCTCTGCCACAAAAATATGTGGCGGAGGAGGATCGCGGCGGCGTCGTCCGAAAAGACAGCCCTCTCTCACCCCCCCATTTACAGGTTGGCATACGATGGGGCACACAAAGTCCCCATCGCAACCCCCTGCACCTGGAGGTAAGTGGAGCCGCCAAAGAGGAACATGTTGGTAGTCGGGATATGCTCAAGCAGTGTTGTGACAAATTTTACAGACTTTACAGTTATTGGAAAAAAGGGGGGTACAACTGCGCCATGTCACCCGGTCAAAACATACAGTCCTAAAACAGTCTATTAGTCCTCCAGGAGGTCTGTCAAAAAGGATCTCCAGTAACTATAGTTCATAAAGCCTATGGATTAATCTGCTGAACAAAGGAGCTGGAAGCTTGTAGAAAGTAGTTCAATCACCGGTGTGTGTAGCACTGCACACTACACTCTTGAGTGAGCAGCTTACCAGACAAATACAATGAGGGTAGCGATCGGCTGTAACCCAGCGGCGGCCTTTGGGGAGAAAAAAAACTCCCTAGTAGCACGTCCGCACTTTGGCTCCTCAGTATCAGGTTAACTCCACCAGAGAATCATGCAGGAGAGATATGACAGAACATGGCATAATTCCGCAGAAAACATTTTTATTAAAATAGGTTAAAATATACTCACAATATACATCTAAAAAACGAGCATGTCAAAATAGTTGCCGGCCGGCAAATGGATCAATGGGAGCCCTTCCTCCTGAACGCGGTGACGTCACTGCACGTCCTTCCAGACGCGTTTCGTCATTGGACGTTGTCAGTGGGATAATGTTATTGTAATTCTGTTCTCTCAGGAAACGGGATACTACCTCCACCCCTTTTTGTTGTGAGGGATACTGGAATAGAGTGCCTCAATATCAATCGCTGCCAATATAGCACCTGCTGGAACTGTGGTGCCCTCAATGACTTTAAGCAATTCGAGGGTATCTTTTAGATACGAGGGTAGACCCATAACGTGTGGTCGTAGTTGTGTATCCACATACTTACTGGCCGTTTCTGTATGGCTACCGATGCCAGAGATAATGGGGCGACCAGGAGGGCCTTTGATGAACTTTTGGCAGCGAGTAAAACATTGGGGTTATAGGCCGTTTGATTTCTAGATACTCACGGAAATCCTTGTCAATGAGGCTTTGCTGATTGTAATGATTGAAAGGTACTGTGACCTAGCCTCTGTCAGATCTTCCTGGGGTACTAACCTATACCAATCTTTGTTGTTCAAGATTTTTTTTTTACACCTTTTGATATACTGAGTTTTATCCATGACCACCACATTTCCCCCCCCTTATCGGAGGGTTACACGATCAATTCACTATTCAATGTAATTTTTGTAAGTGCCTGCTGTTGTGTTCGGGACAAATTGTTATCCGCAGTTTTAGGGAACACAACGTTTTTTCTATTCGCTTCTTAGTCTGTTTCAAAAATGCCCAGACAGCGGGGCATGTCTGAAGATTTGGAAACTTTTTTGTGATTTTTGGTTTGAATTTACATGGTTCAGGGGCTTGTTCTGTATCTGATTCCTCAGATTCCCCTGATCTTTCATTTTCATCAAGTAATTGCATTAAGATATTTAAGTCTTGCACCTTGAAACCCTTATACAAATATTCTACTTTACCTAAAACTCGTCCCCCTGTCAGTGTCAAAAATATATTTAGAAGTCAAATTTCTTGCAAATAAATGCAGAGCTTTGTGTAGCGCTACCCCCTCGGGAGCCGCTGGTTAAATGTGGGATCTGCATAAGTTAAGTTCTTTTTTTTTTTTCTTAAGTGTATTTTGTGCGTGTACTTGAGAGAGGAGCCGGATTGCAGGAGTTGGGAGTAGGCAGACCTCCCCCAGAGGCAATCTGCCATCTTTCTCCATGCCCCCGGGTGGCAATGGCGGGTGTGAGGGGGTCCTCCCACACAGCCCGCCCTACCTGCTCCGCTTTGAAGCCCAACGGGGCAATGGGACTTCTCTGTAAGGGAGTGAGAGGATCTAGCCCGCTCAGCCAGCCGTGTTAGTCCTTTGCCTCTCTTTTTTTTTAGAGACCGCGTGGCCAAAGTGCGTGCATGTTAACCCAATTTCGAGTGCGTGTAAGTGTGGTGTTTTTTTGTGGGAGGGGGGTGGGCGTACTAAGCGCAGGCTTACCTCGCATAGCACACCCACCGGGAGCCGGGCTGAGACCACCAAACTCAATTCACATGCAGCCGAGACCGGGATCCCAACCCTTAGCTGCTGAGGTGAACAACTTGTCAGCGCAGTGCCAATCACGTTGAGCCACCGCAGCTCCCGGCATAAGTTGTTACCTTTGATGTGTGTAGAGAAATTGATGGTTGCAACCTGTGAGAGCAGTAACGGAATGTCCAAGCCAAGGGTTGACGTTTTCTAAGTGCTCTATTTTCGGTCCAACCGTCAACTTGAGGTAGACAGAATAGGTTGGTGAAGAGAGTCCAGGCCATGGATAACGAACAGAAGCAGTCCTGCTTCCAGGGTATTTTATTTTCTCCCGTCACCACTCCCGCCAGAGTGGGCGCAGTGCACCCGGACAGGCCTCTCCCACAGGCCCGGCAGCCAGATTGTCACTGAGAATGCTGAGAAGGAACAAGTCTCTGCCACCAACTTGGCTCTAGTAAATTAGTAAAGGCCTCTGCCACAGGTCCGATACTTGAGAGCAATAGAGCGTATCCTTTCAGTTAAGTCCTTTTGAAGTATGGGGACCCAGTAAGTCACTGGGGCCCCTTGGTAACTCAGTGGCTCTGAGCCATGAGAGCCCAGAGTAGGGAACTCCGCGTAGCACGGGCCCTGGCCAGGTAGGCCATAGTGGTGGGGCCCATGACGTGCGCACCTGGAACCAGGAACCTGCGAAGAACCCTGAAAAATGGCGTCTGCCACAAATATACCCTCCCCCAGCATGCACACTGAGGGAAACACTCCTCCAATTTGCTGCTGGGGAAAAGTGGCTCTGCCTGAATCCCTCTGGCGCCACCTGCCGCCCAGAGATGGAATTACATCCCTGGAGCTCAGAATAACCCACAGGATAATTCAGGGCTCACAGCAGCCCAATTTAACACAAATCAACCTGGGTGAGAGCAAATAAGTCTCTCACCCCACTAAATTTACAAATAGCGTCCCTTCTGAAAGTAAGGGGGTGCTACATTTTGGCTAGTGTAAATTTTTATTGTTTTTTTTTTTGTGATGGCCAGAAATTCAAGCCCATACGCAAAACCTCAATTTCAACAGGGGAAAAGGCATAAGACGACAAGTTCACCACATCTAGTCCTGATCGATCAACGTCTGTTTTATGACAAATGGGTTTATCTTTCCCATTCGCATTTGGGGGGTGGGCGTTGGTGGAATATGTGGTAGTCCTAAACTAGGGACAGAACCAGAGTTATTATGTCTACTAGTTGTTTTAGGGGTAACTCCTAATTCTCTTTGCTTTGTATGTTCTTTCTCTGTAGTGAACATTAGGAGAGGGGTGCTGCCCAGCACCAGGTCACTATGCGTTTCTTGCCCTTGTTCTTGGGTAACATTAGAATTGTGACTTTGTGATTGGGGTGATGCAATACATTTTTTTGTAGTCCCCCCCCTTGTGCATTATGCCCACCACTGTTACCACGTCTTAGTAAGCGGCCTCTTCCCGAAGCTCCTCGTGGCGTTTTAGCTGAGAATTTCTGGGAAGAAAGAGAGGCATCAGATTTATAGACCATGCTATCTTGATGAGAACTTTGTCTATACGTCTTATTTATTTTATTGTTAAAATTGTTCTGCCATTTATAAGCATATCCTCCGGGGAATGCTTATTGGTCTTTATAAAATTTCTGGTCTTTTCTTAGGATGACATATTTTTTTTTTTTTACATAGACGATGTTTTTTTTATTTTTTATTTATTTTTAAGCTTTAATAAAGTGGAGATGGCACACCCCCCAGGTTTGCTTATACATTTTGAAAATCATAAGTTATAACCCTGTACAGTATATAACTTTAACTGCAATAAACAGGCAGAACCATGCTGCACCCAAATAGTCTTGTGTTCCACAGGAGGGCGCTATCTCCAGATATATTCTCACCTTTTGTATGGTAGGAAAGGCAAAGAAATAACAATTTAGCAAAAATGTAAGATTTACATAAAATGTAGGTTAGAAATGCTTCAAAGGAGAGCCGGCTGCGATTATCGCTGGTAAGAAATGTTGCTTTCCACAATCTCTTGAAATGACGGTCGGCTATCTGGGTCCTGGTGCCAACACCTCCGCATCAAACTGTAGATGTCACCAGTACACAGGGAAGGCTGGGGCAGTCTGTATCCTGATGTTACCTTTGTATGCACCTCCTCCAAACTTTTACGAGCTCTCATCATGCTGCGCCTTCTCAGCCGCCACCTTCTCGGCCAGCGCCTTCTTACCCGACACCTTCTTGGCCCATGCCTTCTCGGCCCGTGCCTTTATCTCTTTGACCATTGCCTCGATCTTTTTGTTCATCGGTCCTTCCATCTCCTTCCTGTCCTGGTCCCATTTGTCTTCTCTCTTTTTCATTTTGTCTTCCATCTCCTTTCTTTCCTTTTCCAGCTGGTCCTCAGTCTTCTTTAATTTCTCCTCCATTATCTTCAGTTTGCCATCCATCTCCTTGCGGTCAGTCTTTCCTTGGCCCTCTGCCTCTTTCAGTTTCTCTTCCATCGCCCTTAATTTGGTCTCCATCACTTCTAAGACCTTCTTTCTTTGGTCCTCCATCTCCCGTTCTTGCTTCAGATGGCCCTCAATCTCATTTAGTTTGCCTTCCACCTTCTTATATTGTTCCTCTGCCTCCTTTAGGGCCTTGTTTTGTTGGATCTCCATCTCCTTTCTATTCTTTTCCATTTGGCCCTCAATCTCCTTCAGTATCTCCTCTATGGCCATTCTTTCGTGGTTCCATTTTTCCTCTATCGCCATGCTTTCATTGTTGTATTTTTCATTTATCTTTTCTTCCATGATCTTCTGTTCATATTTCAGATTGACCTTTTTGTTCTTCCATCTCCTTTTCCCACATTTTCATTTGGCCCGTAATTTTCTTCATGAATTCCTCCATCCTCCAAAGACTCTCATCCATGTGCCTGCGGTTGTTGTGAACGTTAAAACTGATTTCTGTCAGTTTTTTCTCAATTGGCTTTTTGTCCTCAAACCATTTTGCTTCCAACCCCCCCATTATGTCTTCCATGGCCTTCAAATTCTTTGCAAGTTCCTTTCTCTCTTGGCTTTCAATCTTCAGTATATCTTCCAACTGCTTCTTGTCGTTGCTACATTTCTCTTCTATCTCCTTCCTCTCATTCTTCCAGGTTTTTTCGCTCTTTTTCCATTTTGGATTCAATCGCCTTCAGTTCTTTGGTGAGTTGGCATTCTATCCCGTCCAGTTTTACTTCCAACCTCTTAGTTGGTTCCCCCATGTCCTCTCTAGCAATTCTTAGTTGCTCCAGGACATCCATCAGCCTGCCATCCATAATTTTAATTTTCTTCTCCATATAATGCCACTAATTTTCCCTTTGTTCGTCGTTTGTCCTCCAATTCTCCCTAATGTTGAATTGAATGTACTCCAATTCATCCTCGGTCTTCTTTTGTTCGGTCCTCATTTTTTCCTTCAATTCAGCCTCCAGCCTCAGCCTCTCCTTCTTCCATTCCTCTTCTTTTACTGATACTTCCTTCACCGGCTGCTTGTTTTGGGTCGGCACTTTGAAGATTACGGTTTTGGGTCTGGGATTCAGGTTGCGGAACACAGCTGCCCCTGCATTCCTCAAGCCCTGGTAGGCTGTGACATTGGGGGTGGGGGTGGTGCGTGTGGTGCGCTTCTCAATGTTCTTTCTTGAAGTCATTGTTGTCATTTTTTAATAAGAATTAGTAAATCTCGCTCTACTAATTTGTCTTGTCTCGCTCTGCAACGCTAAAAAAAACGCTATATGTGTATCTCTTCTCTGTTAGCTCCTCCCACACGTCTGTTTCCACCCACACTCGACAGCGTTTTTTGTTATATTTGCCCAAATGCTGAACTAACTCCTTGTTCTTTCTTTGTAAATTCAGCACTGGAGGAATATTGACTCCCCGTAGTTCTTAACCACTTACCTACTGTGCCCCTACACCCCCTTCCTGCCCAGACAAAATATAAGCTTCCGGCACTGCGTCACTTTAACTGACAATTGCGCGGTCGTGCGACGTGGCTCCCAAACAAAATTGGCGTCCTTTTTTTCCCACAAATAGAGCTTTCTTTTGGTGGTATTTGATCACCTCTGCGGTTTTTATTTTTTGCGCTATAAACAAAAATAGAGCGTCAATTTTTAAAAAAATGCAATATTTTTTCCTTTTTGCTATAATAAATAACCCCAAAAAATATATAAAAAAATATTTTTTCCCTCAGTTTAGGCCGATACGTATTCTTCTACATATTTTTGGTAAAAAAAAAATGCAATAAGCGTTTATCGATTGGTTTGCGCAAAATTTATAGCGTTTCCAAAATAGGGGATAGTTTATGGCATTTTTTTTTTTTTTTTTTACTGTTAATGGCGGCGATCTGCGATTTTTTTATTGGGACTGCGACGTTATGGCGGACATTTCGGACACTTTTCTGACATTTTTG
The DNA here is from genome assembly GCA_029574335.1 of Rana kukunoris. NCBI lineage: Eukaryota > Metazoa > Chordata > Amphibia > Anura > Ranidae > Rana > Rana kukunoris. Next base: position 739,379,910 of record CM056049.1, on the reverse strand, counting down.
GGACCATTTACATTTATACAGTGAAAAATGCTATAAATATGCATTGATTACTGTATAAATGTGACTGGCAGTGAAGGGGTTAACCACTAGGGGGCGGGGAAGGGGTTAAATGTGTGTCCTATGAGTGTTCTAACTGTAGGGGGAGGGGGGGTGACTGGGGGAGGTGACCGATTGTGTCCCTATGTACAAGGAACACAATCTGTCACCTCTCTCCCTGACAGGACGTGCAGCTCTGTGTTTACATACAGAGCTGCACGTCCCCGCTCAGTTACTGAGCAATCGCGTGTGCCCGGCGGCGATCGTTTCTCGTTGCCCGCGGCTTTAAAGGGACATCACGTCATATGACGTGATGTCAGAACAATGGAGTCGTCTGCCCGCCGTCATTTGACGGTGGGCAGATGACAAGTGGTTAAGCTCTCTATTTCTCTATCAAGTTCTAATAGATCCATGTGGTGTTTTATCTCTGTAGCGCTACCCCATTCAGGAGCCGCTTTTTGATTTGGGATCGGCGTATTAATTTACCTCTGTATGTTGTCTAGGGATGATTGCAGTGAGCAGAGCAATAAGAAAATGTCCAAACCTGCCGCTGAAGTTTTCTGAAAGCCTTATTTCCTGGTCCAACACGACCAACATCAACATGAGGTAGAGAGAAAAGGTTGATGAAAGGAGAGAACGTTGTGGTAACAGGCTTGGATGAAAAGAAAGCAGTCCTGCCTTCTGCAATAGAACAGTTCATCACCACTCCAGCCAGAGTAGGTAGAGTGCCTCCGGACAGACTTCTGCCACAAGCCTGGCAGCCAGAACATCACTTAAGGTTGCTGGGAGGAACAAGTCTTTGTCACTGACTTGGCTCTAGTTGAATTTAGCGTTTAAGATGAAGACCCCTGCCACAGGCCCAATGTTGGACTGTAGAGCAAATGCTCCTAGAAAGTTCTCTTTACAGTAGGGGTTGCCAGCTGACATTCTATGGATCTGTCAGTTCCTGGCAACCAGATCCCCGATGGTTCGTTCAAGCTTTTTTGGATCACCTGCCTCCGGGCTCTCACCAAGTCGATCCCCCACCGAACAGCGCACAGCTTAGGATCTCTTCAGTAGAAGTGGAGCCCCCAGCAAGTCGCAAGGGGGGTTTCAGCATCAGCAGGGAACTCTGCGTAACATGCGACCCCCGGCCTGGTAGGCCATATCACAGGGGTCTGTTGGGTGCGCACACCCTAAAAGTGGGTGCCACACCTGGAACCCACGAAGAACCCAAAAAAAAATGGCATCTGCCCCAGATATACCCTTCCCCAGCATGCTACGCGAGGGAAAACTCCTCCAATTGGCTGCTGGGGAAAAGTCTCTGCCTAAATCCCTCTAGCGCCACCTGTCACCCAGAGATGGAACTACATCCCTGGAACGCAGAATGACCCACAGGATAATTCAGTGCTGACAGCAGCCCAATTTAGCAAAATTAGGAGTGGGAGAAACATAACTCTCCCACTAACTTTAGCATAGTGCCTTTTCTGAAAGAAAGGGGGCACTACATCTCTAAGGATCACCATCATATTGGCTGAACATTGGTTTAGAGTAGCTTCCCATTTTTCTATAAATGCTGTTTCTGTTACTTTTAAAAGTGGGAAATATCTGTATCCTAAGGCCCTGCGGATTAACTTGTTCCCTAAAATAGGGATCAAAGAATCGAATATGCCATCTCAGATTAGAATTTTTTTTTTCATGAGTCTTTTCAATTTAACAAAATAGACATCAAGTCCAACCTCAGTTTAGAGTTTTGGAGTCCAAAAACTTTTCCCAGTCTGGGCCCGAAAGTTGCGACATCCAAACCTAGAAGAAAAAAAATCACCAATAATCGCCATCGAACAAAAAATGATTGTGCTCCAAACAGAACTTGGTAGCCAGAAGGATAAAGTCGACTTGTGTATAAAGGGTAGCAAATGGAAGGATGAAAAACTGGACAGCCGCACTCCGAAATCACTTAAAAGAAGTTGTCTTTATTTTTCAACTGTACACACAGTCACTGCAACCAACAATATACAGTATGGCTTGTTTATAAAGGGTAGGTTTTGCATCAAGAAAATGGGCCATGGCCTGAAGGCCCAACTGTATGATGTATAGAGGTGTATAATGAGCAGACGTCTCAAGATGCCCAGAAAAATGTTTTCTGACTGGAGGACATCCAGCATTTTTAGCACCATATCCTGCACTCTGAAATGAATACTTCTCTCTCTCTTGGTGAATTCTCGGGTTTTGAGGGAGGTCTCCTTTCTGACGGATCTCTCACATCTCTATCATGACATCCTTGTAGACTTTTGTGTTCTCCTTAATATTCCCACTCCTCCATGGAGAAATACAGCAGCATCCTGACACCCTTAATCAGAACCTCATTTGTCAGCAGCTCATTCATCTTCTTTGTAACTTCTACAATCTTCTGCAGGATGGGAGGAAGGGCCACAGTAATGGTGCTCTCTCTTCTTTTGTTTCTTTTAAGAGAAGTCTTTCTAATGACATCTTATTCCTCTCCGATCAGTAGGTGGATGGTCTGCAGGTTGATGTTTAGTATCCTCTCGCGGGAATTTGGCCCATCCTCCGTGTTTCTCTGTGGGAAGTAACTCTCTGCTCTTTAGACCTATATACAAAATTGGTTTACTGCACATTTTCTTTTTAGGCTGGGCTCACACTTATGTGAATTTTGGATTTGGATTTCTCTACATCCAATTCGCATGGCAGGAGAATGTGGCTGAGTGAAGATTCCTAAGGAACAATAGGGTCCTAAGGGTCCAATACAGGTCCAGGGGAAGTGGAATCCCTTTTTAGGAACCCGATCCCTGAAGGTCTTTTGACATGGCCCGCCGGCAGGGGTGAAGATTGGGGTTTGCTGTTTTCTCAGCAGAATCCTGCGGCGGGAAAGGCAAGTGAAGATTCCTAAGGAACAGTTCCTTTTATGGATGATTTTTTGAGCAGATGTCATGCCTAAGAATCGCCGCTAGAGTGTAAAGAGGAGCAATACCAGTGTCATTCCTCCTCAGTGTATCTTTGAGTAGATGTCATGCCTACAAATCACAACTAGAGGGTGTCTATACATACCTGCGTCATTTCTCTTCAGTGTATCGCTGTGTGTTCCTGGCTTGTTAGCCCCCTCCAGGATGGTCACAGCCACTAGATGTGTTGAAGGGGGGAGTGCTGGGGGGTCCATTTTCTATTTTAGCTTCTTTGGGGGAAAACGTAGCATAAATAGTTTTATTCTTGCAATGGAAAGCAGACCAAAGACAACATAGTAAATGCAGCATACATGTTCAAACCCTTATAGGGCATTTATAGCTAGGTATGGAAATGATATCCAGCATTTCCCCTCTCACAATCGGATAGACCCAATCAGCGATTTTTTTCCCCACAATTTCTGGCCAATTTTTCACGTACCCTTTCTGTGCTGCAGCTGTTTTTAATCAGCCAGTAGGCATTTCCATTTTCTGTACCATATCCAATTGCCAGTACTGCATGCATAATGTTCTCTGGACGGCAGTTAGGGTCATAGTACACACCATTTGTATATTATTTTTACAAAGCTAAAAAGCATCTATTTTCCTTGGTGAGGGTATGAGGATTCCAGTGCAAGTCCATGATCAATAATGTATTGTCCCTTTCCCGCCTAGCGTATCCACATATGCGGCCTCAGCTTTCGGGGGTGTGTAGGGATTGGGGTGGACGTGGAAACACATAAACTCCTACAAAGGCACCATCCCTTGGAAACAGGGACGTTGCAACAGGACAGGCAAACCAAGCAATTGCTTGGGGCCCCCGAGCTGGCCTGGGGCCCCCCAAGCTGGCCTGGGGCCCCCCAAGCTGGCATGCTGGGCCCACCTCCCTCGCAACTCGCTCGCTGTACGGGAGGAGGAAGGAGGATGAGGGAGGAGGAAGAACTAAGTCATTTTTAGTAGCGATCGACCCCCCCCACCCCCTCTTCTGAACTTGAAAAGACTCCTCGAATGTCATTTTCGCCAGAAGCAAATCTCCCGCTTCTCAACCCCGCCCTGTCGTTGTCCATTTTGCCTGGGGCCCCCAATTTCCTTCAAATGGCTCTGCTTGGAAATATGCAAATATGTTAAAAAAAAGAGAGAGGGGTTTGGAACAAGGTGGGACTTTAAATGTGTCCTTTTGTGGAGGATAGAAAATGTAATTCAAAAACATTGATTTATGAAAACAGTAGAAAACATTTTATTAATATTCTTCCAGCAAGCAGTCTATTCTAATAAATAAAAACGGCATAAAAGAACTTTACAGTCTTGTTAACAAGTGGGTGAGGCATAGGAGGTCAAAACTAGACACCACATCCCATTTGATGAACAAAAGAACGAATATGGAGAGGGTAACAAACCCTGGGACTTTATGGGTGTCACAATGAAAGGTAGATCACAACAGATGTAATAAATAATTTGTTAGACAAACAAATTAAAAAAGAGATTCAAACACTTAAAAACAAATCCATGGGGTTGTGAACGGCTTCAATGAAGAGCCGCAGCAAAACCTGTATAGTTGATGGCAACATGTTTCGCTCTGAATAGAGGTTCATCAGGAGCGTATACAGGATAAACTAGAAAAATAGAAAATAATCCATAAGGAATTGAGCATTTTAAATAAAAATACTATAATTACATATTTAATCGGAAAATAACATTACTCTCAAAAAACAAAATCATGTAATAAACATTATAAACAATGAGGTAAAAGAGAACATAACAAGATTTGAAATAGCAGTAAATGATACATGTACCTAGAGAACAACCGATGTAAATACATGAGCAAGCTTACCTATCTGGACCACAATCCATCCAAATGCATTGCGTGAAAAAGTTGTGTAAAATTTACAGGACGAATTTTTATTTTGAAGAAGCTCCAAGAGTTCGTTGCCAACTTCAACCCACACCTGACCCCTGTAATCCAGGTCCGTCCAGGTAACACAATCCGAGGCTATAGTAGATAAAAATGACATAAATGAATCACTAGAATCAACCAACCAATGTAGATTCTGGTGGGACTCTTACATTGGGCAAATAGTACGCTAAAGATTAACAATTGATAATTAAGAAAATACCTGAACTTTGAAAGAGGTGCACAGAGTCAGATTTGGTGTGGCTGTGATGATGTGCTTCACCAATAGGAAGTTCCCACCGCCAACAAGCTGTAATCAGCAAATAATTCACTCATCTGCTTGAATTGCAGAAAAAAAAATCGGCAAACAAAACAATGAATCAAAAAGGTCAATAGAACTACAAAAAGTAGGCATGCATCCTGTAACCCAAAAGGGAAGATGGATGCAAATGCCTTATAATAGTGGCCAAATGAATGGAGTAAGTCCATACCTGTGGATGGAGGCTTGTATTCACCTAAATGAAAAGAATCCGGCTATGTGCACAGCCCTCTTCATATAAAGGACGAGCAGTCCAGTCAGGGGATTGCAGCCATGGCTGCACTTTTATATACCCCACGAGCGGCATCCGACGTCACCGCCGGGGGCGGGCTTAATCTGCCTGCAGATACCTCCAATTGCCTGTTGTAGATGCCAGTGAATGGCGCCCACGCATACTACAGCTGCCCGCCCATAGGGAGAGGCCAAACGGCAGCGCATGCGCTTGGGCACGGAGCGGGCGTCACTAGTGACGCCGGAATACGCTGCCGCCATCTTGAAAGCTGGAAAACGTCCAGACAGATGTACGCATGCGCTTGAGCGCGAAGTAGGCGTCACTCGTGACACCGGATGGAGCGGGCGCCTTCTTGGAAGCTGGAAAAGGTCCAGACAGATAGCTGGACATAGTGGCCAGACGAAACGGCCATCTAAGAGGCAACCAAAGTGGGGGTATATGGTGGCATCTGGTACAGGGATCACCCGGGAGGACCAAAATGACCGATGGTCAATCCAGTTAGGGCGGCGCGCCCCTAGTGCCCATATAGCCTTAAGGATAAGTTAAAGGGGCGGACCAGAATCTCAACAGGGGACCTTGTAAAAGGAAGGGGGAGTGGTAATATTAACAATAAGATTAATTCAACACACTATGCATTCAATCAATAACAGAAATATCAAATAGATGGAACCCCAAAAGAATAATAAGAGTATGAACTCTTCTATATAGTAAACATGACCTTAAATCCGCGGTATTGAATGAAAATCTCTCTTATACATTAATACATTGATACATTTTATACATTGATACATTTTATACATTGATACATTTTATACATTGATACATTTTATACATTGATACATTTTATACATTGATACATTTTATACATTGATACATTTTATACATTGATACATTTTATACATTGATACATTTTATACATTGATACATATATTTATACTATATATATATTTTTTTTGTTAATTACTATAACACTACTATTATAATTATACAAGTACACTATAGGAATCATTACCCTGGAAATCTTTAAAACTCTTCAAGGTTGATGACCCACACATTTTGATTTTGATCGACCTGAATGTGGAACCTGTACCTGAGCCTCTGCTGCATGTTGGTGAACCGCAAATTACCACTTCCATCAACCTCCATATCAAACCTGAACGCCATCAGCTCTTCAAGGTCAATGAGCCACATAAACCCATTTCCATCACCATGAAACTCCAAGCTGTACATTATCATCTCATCTATGTACCATGCATTACCATATTCATCAAACTCAGGTTCTAACCTTTCGTCGATCAAGTCGGCGATGTTGAACTGGACTCTGTGGTCCGGTTGGGGGATGGGAGCTCGGCAAAGGGGACAGGTTGCGCTCTGCTCCATCCACCGCTGAATGCAGGCCATGTGGTATTTGTGAGCGCAGGTGAGGATGGTTGTTTCCTCTCCAACCTCATAACCTGCAAAACATATAGTACATGTTACCTGCTCCTCGCCACGCGGCTCCGTGGCCGGCGGCGGTGCTGGAAGTTGTTCAATGGGCCTGACGCGATCTCTGGGCGAACGGCTCCTGGGTGGGGTTTCCTCTCGCCTCCGCCGACGTCGGGATCTGGATCTCCTCCGGTGGGCGGTTGGTGAGTCGCCGTCCCGACGTGATGGACGAGGCATTCTGCAAGTAATTCCCATAGCAACCTCCTACTTGTTTTATCAGAGTGTCCCCACGTACCAGCAGCTGCTGCATTTCCTACCCTAGGCTTATATTCGAGTCAATAAGATTTCCTTTTTTTTTTGTAAAATTAGGTGCCACGGCTTATATTCAAGAGAGTGTGTGTGTGTGTTGTTCCTGATCAAAAGTTTAAGACCACTTGAAAAATAGCAAAAAATCATATTTTTCATTGTTGGATCTTAACAAGGTTCCAAGTAAAGCTTCAACATGCAACAAGAAGAAATGATAGTGAGACAAAACATTTTTTGAGCATTCAATTGAATGAAAACAACAAATAAACTGAAACAGGCTGTTTTTCAGCTGATCAAAAGTTTAGGACCACATCTCCAAAAAAAAAAAAATGAAACATTCCAAACAGAAATCCAACTTCCAAACATGAGCTTAGTAATGAGTAGCTCCGTTGTTAAAATGCACCTGTAAAATGTCAAGGACCGGCTTGATGGGGGGTAAAGCCTCGGGGAGCCTGTTGGGATTGATTCCTCGTCCCCCTAAAAATTAAGGATGTTCCTATGTATTGATAGAACTTGGAAAAATAAAGGTAGGATTGGCAGTTACATCTAGAAACAAGGGAAAAGTAAAAAAAAAAAAAAACTAGAGTTGGGTATTTCCAATAATAGATATGGGGAATGGTAAAAACCCTTCACTTTGTTTTATTAATACTCTTGTTGCTGTTGCTTTGCCAAAAGGCGAATTAACGCAAGGCAACGTCGCTTCCCCCAGCCAAGCCAATCTGCCGTAGTAAATCTGGGGCAGGTGGCCTACAAGCAGTTAGAGACTGAAAGGCAGCTAATCATGTTCTTTTTTTTTTTTTTTTAACTGACTTGATTACCACTTTATAATGGTCCCCAAATCAGACAGCGGGGGGTACAACATGTATTGTCATGTCTCTCTGGTACTTTGGAGAAAAAACTTTTCCCAACAAGCCAGAGGATGGAGGAGAACATGTCCTGTCTGTGTCCCTCTGACATATTAGGACAAATGTTTTTCCCAACAAGCTAGAAGGAGGAAGGCAAAATAATTTCTAGGATGGGCCAGTCACAGGAAGACAACAGCCAACCAAATCATTGGTCTTGTGGAAGCTTTAAAGCTCAAAATCCCCGACCAGAACACTGGTGATCCCAAGTATTTCTTTGTACATCTTGAAATGTGTCTCTCAGGAAATTTGTTCAACTTTTCATTTAGTACTTTCCCCAAATCTCTGGATCCTGGTGGGATGTTTTTAATTTTCTTTAAGGTTGCATGGAGACACATGGAGGGTCTTTGGGTTTTTGCTTGGACTCTGATTGTTCTGCTCACAGTTATGTGTGTGACCAGGAGAAAGGTGTGACAGGTCCCTGTTATCTTCCTCTCTCTATCACTGATCTGATGTCAGATTTGTGTGCAAAAGATATTTACCTGTCACTATCAGAAGATGTTTTCATTGTCCCCGTCTCACATACAGGACTGATGAGCTGGCTTGTTACATGTGGTGGTCTGACCCTCTCATGATATCTCCTTATGTCATTGTAAATGTTCTGTCCCGATGATGATACAAGGAATGTGTTCTCTGCAGAGCCTCATCCAGCAAGGTTGGCTTTGCTCTCTGAAAATGATCCGCATTTCTTCATTTTCTGTTAATGCAAATACTGCTACTTGGTTCATTCATATTCATGCAGCCGGACCCCCAATGATTGTACAAGACACTGTGTGCTCAGAAGTGACGTATTGGTGGTCCTCTCTCTTCTCCCACTCCTACCCACCCCTGGCCTCTGCAGATGTTGAAGTACCAGAACAGCTTCCCACATAATATATAAAATCCAACTTGATACTCAAATCTGATATTTGCTAATTTTGGGCTTTACCAATGACATCAAGAAATGACTTGGTTGCTGCCCCCCCAGAACCCTGTGACATTTGGTGGGACTTCTGGAGATCTTTATCTAGGTTTCAAACCTTATACTGATGATGTCATGGGATATGCTTTTTCATTCTCTTCTATATATCATTGGGGACTTGCGAAAAAATAAAAAAAACAACACAGCATGGAAATAAATTGTGCGTGTGCTTTAAGTATTAACTTGTTTTGCCTTTGAGGAAGCATTTGATGGCATTATAAATTTACCTTTTCAATGTCATTAAACACTATTTAGGAACCATAAAATATAAAAATCTGGAAACCTCCTGATTATAGTTCCAAAATGTTAGGCTGCATTCAACTCCTGAGCAGAGGGAGATGTGAGAAAAAAGGAGAAAATGCAACCACCCCACCCCCGCACACAGCGGTCCACCCCGCCCCCCGCACACAGCGGTCCACCCTGCCCACAGCGGTCCACCCCGCCCCCCCCCGCACACAGCGGTCCACCCCGCCCCCCCGCACACAGCGGTCCACCCCGCCCACAGCGGTCCACCCTGCCCCCCCCCCCGCACACAGCGGTCCACCCCGCCCCCCCCCGCACACAGCGGTCCGCCCCCCCGCACACGGCGGTCCGCCCGCCCCCCCGCACACGGCGGTCCGCCCCGCCCCCCCCGCACACGGCGGTCCGCCCCGCCCCCCCGCACACGGCGGTCCGCCCCGCCCCCCCGCACACGGCGGTCCGCCCCGCCCCCCCGCACACGGCGGTCCGCCCCGCCCCCCGGGCACACGGCGGTCCGCCCCGCCCCCCGCACACGGCGGTCTGCCCCGCCCCCACACACATCGGTCCACCCCGCCCCCCGCACACAGCGGTCCACCCCGCCCCCACACACAGCTGTCCAGTACTCAAGGGGATAAGGGTTGGATCACACCACACTTACACATGAATCACAGGAACACGCTGCCATTTATATCCTCAAAGCCACATAGCTGAGAATATTTGGCCACATGCGATGTTGTTTCAGACGCGCCGTCACTCACCAATTTTATACATTAATACATATATTTATACTATATATTTTTTTTTTCTTAACTATTATAAAACTGCTTTTATAATTATACAAGCACACTATAGGAATCATTACCCTGAAAGTCTTTAAAGCTCTTCAAGGTTGATAACCCACACATTTTGATTTTGATTGACCTGAATGTGGAACCTCTACGTGAGCCTCTGCTGCATGTTGGTGAACCGCAAATTACCACTTCCATCAACCTCCATATCAAACCTGAACGCCATCAGCTCTTCAAAGTCAATGAGCCACATAAACCCATTTCCATCACCGTGAAACTCCAAGCTGTACATTATCATCTCATCTATGTACCATGCATTACCATATTCATCAAACTCAGGTTCTAACCTTTTGTCGATCAAGTCGGCGATGTTTAACTGGACTCTGTGGTCCGGTTGGGGGATGGGAGCTCGGCACAATGGACAGGTTGCGCTCTGCTCCATCCACCACTGAATGCAGGCCATGTGGTATTCGTGAGCGCAGGTGAGGATAGTTATTTCCTCTCCAACCTCATAACCTGCAAAACATATAGTACATGTTACCTGCTCCTCGCCACGCGGCTCCGTGGCCGGCGGCGGTGCTGGAAGTTATTCAATGGGCCTGACGCGATCTCTGGGCGAACGGCTCCTGGGTGGGGTCTCCTCTCGCCTCCGCCGGGATCTGGATCTCCTCCGGTGGGCGGTTGGTGAGTCGCCGTCCCGAGGTGATGGACGAGGCATTTCTGCAAGTAATTCCCATAGCAACTTCCTACTTGTTTTATCAGAGTGTCTCCAAATTTACCGTACCAGCAGCTGCTGCATTTCCTACCCAAGGCTTACATTCGAGTCAATAAGATTTGCTTTTTTTTTTTTTGTAAAATTAGGTGCCACAGCTTATACTCAAGAGTGTGTGTGTGTGTTGGTCCTAATCAAAAGTTTAAGACCACTTGAAAAATGGCAAAAAATCATATTTTTCATTGTTGGATCTTAACAAGGTTACAGGTAGAGTTTTAACATGCAACAAGAAGAAATGATAGTGAGACAAAACATTTTTTTGAGCGTTCAATTGAATGAAAACAACAAATAAACAAACAGGCTGTTTTTCAGCTGATCAAAAGTTTAGGACCACATCTCCAAAAAAAAATGAAACCTTCCAAACATGAACTCAGTAACAGACGCGCCGTCACTCACCAATTCTTGGTTACCCAATGTCTACCTCTGCACCAGTATGTAAGGAGAATTCATCATCAAACATAATTGGTGCCTCTTCCATGTTGCCCTTCTGTGGCTCTGGAATCTTCTCAATCATCTCACACTGAGATCCAGAAGTGTTTGTGGTCAGAAGAGAAGACATGGAGATGAGATGAGAGGTGATGTGATGGAAACTCTGCTCTGTGACGTGTTCAGGTGAGAAGACAATCATTCCTCAGACTGTGCAGAAGAATTCCTTTCAATGGATCTTCTTCTTTCCACCTTTTACTCGTGTATTTCAGGACTTTGGTACTTTGACTTCTTTTGGTGTAATCAATGGCCAACCGCTCAATAAACATCCTCTGTCTCCCAGTGGGAACCTTTCTCCGTGCTTCAGGAGGGTTCTTCACCTTGAAATTGTTTTTGCCAGTCAACCAAAGGTTTATATCCTTCATCATCAAGGATGGTCACCCACCATGAAAACTCCCCCTGTAAGTGGGCATCAGAAGATGACACCAAACATCACACATTGATGTCATCTACAACCAGTCCCCCTGAAATGGTCACATTGAGTATTTTCTGGGCTCATGTATGATTGGCTGCTACACCTGGATGTTATCACCGTTCCTCTAACAGTGGCGACCCCTACATAGGGGGTGCTCATGCGCCCCCCTCCCCAAGTCAGTAAAACAATAATAATAATTAAATGAAATTATTTTTAACCTTTCTCTTAAAGTAAAAAAAAAAAATCTAAAAAAGGTCCTTATGTGCACTGTGTCCGGGTGCAGTGCAGGATGGGTAGTGCCACGTCTTTGCAATCACAAGATTGCAGACGAGGCGCTACATTGGCAGCGGAAAAATGCCTTTGTGGCGCTGCCCATCGTGCCACAGCTTCCGGCGCGATGGGCTGTATTGCGGGTGCACACAGTATAGAGCCTATTTCACTTCCCCACTAGGCGATACTTTCTGTGCTAGTGCTGACATCACTCGAAGTACAGGAAGTGATGTTGGCTCAGTGGAAGCATCGCCTGAGCGGATCAGTATCAAGTAATGAAGATTTCATGCTGATCAACTAATTATGTAAAGGCAGCAGCAGTGGCCTTTGAAATTAGCGCCCGTCACAACCCCCACTGCTGATTAACATTTTATTTAAATGTTCGGCGAAAAAATAGCGGCCGCAACTACTAATCATTTTTTTTTAAATTAAACATACATACAAATATGTCAAATAATCCATGAATTATCAAAAAAAAAAAAAAATATTTGTACATCTTGAAATGTGGCTCTCAGGAAATTTGTTCCACTTTTCATTTGGTACTTTTCCCCAAATCTCTGGATCCTGGTGGGATGTCTAATTTTCCTTTTAACCACTTAAGACCCGGACCAATACGCTGGTAAATGACCCAAGGTGTTTTTGCGATTCGGCACTGCGTCGCTTTAACAGACAATTGCGCGGTCGTGCAACGTGGCTCCCAAACAAAATTTGCGTCCTTTTCTTCCCACAAATAGAGCTTTCTTTTGGTGGTATTTGATCACCTCTGCGATTTTTATTTTTTGCGCTATATACAAAAATAGAGCGACATTTTTGAAAAAAAAACACTATTTTTTACTTTTTGTTAAAAAAAAAATCAAATAAACTAAATTTTAGTCAAACATTTAGGCCAACATTTATTTAGCCACATGTCTTTAGTAAAAAAAAAAATCGCAATAAAAAAAAATAGCTACCTAGCGGGAACAGCGACACTAATACAGCGATCAGAAAAATGATCGCTTAGTGACGCTGGCAATAGGGAGTGAAAGGGTTAACTAGGGCGGTGATCAGGGGGTTAAAACTTTATTAGGGGGGGAGGGGGGGGCTATCCTGAACCTAACACTAACTGTTTTTTACACTGCCTGTCACACTGACACTAAATGCAGTGATTAGATCACTGCATTCAGTGACACTGTGACAGGGGGGTGGGGGGGCGATCACAAGGGGTTAATATGCCTATGTGAGTGTGTGTCAGTGTTGTGTTGGTGCACACTTACTTGTGATGTCTTCTCTCATCAGCAGCGCTGGGAAACAGCGCTGCGATGAGAGGTGACATAATTTCCTCCTTCCTGTGTAAACACAGGAGGAGGAACTGACAGGATGGGAGCGCGCTCCCATTGGCTGGGAGCGATCGCGGGGGGGCGGGTAAGCGCCGACATCCGCCCGCTGATCCCGGATCGCTCCCGGAGCCAGGGGGACCCCCGCACGCCGCGGAGGGGGTCCCGATGGGACCCCCGAACCGCACTTAGGCGGGGACGTAAATTTACGCCCTTGTGCCTGTAGGTGCCATTCTGTGGCCGTATATGTGCGTGCGGGGGTCCTTAAGTGGTTAAGGTTACATGGAGACATGGAGGTTCTTTTGGGATTTTGTTAGGATGCTGGTCGTATTGCTCACAGCATTGGGTTATTACATGTACTATGTTCTGAAAAACTATTGTCTTTTTTTTAAATTTAAGAAATTGTGTCGTGTTCTTTAACATCAACACTTGTTTCGGGCCTCTCTATTGGAGCAATGTTTTTTGGCATGTCTTCATTTTTGGGTACCCAAGCACTGGTGATGGTCCCCACCAACAATGCCAATCATGTCTTTCAGCAACTTGAACGCATATTGGTTGTCCATTTTTTTCATATACATTTACACACAATCCATTGTTTGCGACCTCATGGGAATTCCACATTTTTCCTTTCAACAAGAATTTCTTGACCACTTTCATCCTTCTTTTTTTTTTTTTTGTCAGAGCGGGTTACGCATTGTGATTGTGGCATAAAGCTGCCAGTTTTGTTCTTGCTTCCATTGAGTCAAATCTGTAGTGTATTCGTTTAGGCCGAAATTTAAGAATCGTACTGTGGTAAGTTTCTAGAATCCCGGTCTGACAAAAATAAGTAAGATGCTTTGTGTCTTTCTCCACTTGCCTATCAAGAAGAATTGCGGACAATGCATGATATGCAGGGGAGTTTGGTTTTATCCAGGGAACAGGATGTGCATCCACACTGATTGGATCGTGTAAGCATTTGTGCATCCACACCGATTGGGTTGTGTAAGCATTTGTGCATCCACACCGATTGGGTCGTGTAAGCATTTGTGCATCCACACCGATTGGGTCGTGTAAGCATTTGTGCATCCACACCGATTGGGTCGTGTAAGCATTTGTGCATCCACACCGATTGGGTCGTGTAAGCATTTGTGCATCCACACCGATTGGGTCGTTTAAGCATTTGTGCATCCACACCGATTGGATCGTGTAAGCATTTGTGCATCCACACCGATTGGGTCGTGTAAGCATTTGTGCATCCACACCGATTGGATCGTGTAAGCATTTGTGCATCCACACCGATTGGATCGTGTAAGCATTTGTGCATCCACACTGATTGGATCGTGTAAGCATTTGTGCATCCACACCGATTGGGTCGTGTAAGCATTTGTGCATCCACACCGATTGGGTCGTGTAAGCATTTGTGCATCCACACCGATTGGGTCGTGTAAGCATTTGTGCATCCACACCGATTGGGTCGTGTAAGCATTTGTGCATCCACACCGATTGGGTCGTGTAAGCATTTGTGCATCCACACTGATTGGATCGTGTAAGCATTTGTGCATCCACACTGATTGGATTGTGTAAGCATTTGTGCATCCACACTGATTGGGTCGTGTAAGCATTTGTGCTTTTCATTTTCAATTTCCCATTCATGTTCATCCACTATATGATGTAGTAGTGAGTGCCAAATCTCTTTTGAAAATGTGTTCCTTTCCATTGCAATGATTACTACAATAATACAAATGAAGCAGAATGGGTAGAATCCATGGCTTTAGTGGTTCATTCATTTTTTTTATTTTATTTTTGCTATTTGAGCCAATTTTCTCCTGAAACTTTTGACGTAATGCCATAGGTCAAATTGATGATTTGTGTGTTTATATTTTTCAGTGGTTGAGAGTAATTTTCGAATACCAGTGTGTCTATCCGTTCCCACAAACTGAACTTCCAATTCATTGTCAATAATGCGATCTAAACATTTTGTAAAACCCAACTTCTCCATCGCAACTGAAGATGTTGTTTGCGTCACCTGTACCAATTCAAAGTCCACAACTTTCTTTGAAAAACAATCCATAAACGTGTACGTAGAGTACTTGGCGGAGAATTCGGAGCTATCACATTGCCGATCAGGAAGAGTGGTTTATTGTCTATTTCAATAGTCACATTCGCTTTATTTTTTCCCACTGTGATGGAGGTGATAAAATTATTGTGTTTTGTTATTTTTTTCCTAGCCACTCAAATATTGTTTTCCTTTCTTATATTGTTTTATTTCTTGATCTATGTATGTGTGTATGTTTTATATTTATATATATATATATATATATATATATATATATATATATATATATATATATATATATATATATAATATATATATATATAATATACACACACACTCACACACACACTCTCACACACACACACACACACACACACACACACACACACACACACACACACACACATATATACATATATATACACACACACATATATGTACACATATATGTGTGTGTGTGTATATATATAGAATGTGTGTGTATTACAATACTATTATTGTCCTTGAAACAAGTCATTATAGAGTCAAAACCCTTCAGGAGTGATTAAGTGAAAACAGATGTCTCCAAACCCCCCTTCTACTACTCCTAATTAACTCCCTCCTTCCTGCCCCTTCCATCGACCAAAGAAAGATGGCCCCCATGAGAGTGGAATGTAAGCCACAAGGTGAAGAAACAGACATCACAAGAGAAGACCATATATGGATCAGCCAATCGGATGTACCCATATGAATGACGATTGCTTATATCACTCTGTCTATAAAGCTATGATGCCAATAAAGATTCCACCTCTCTCTCTTGCTGTTGGGATGGTAGAGGATGTAGACTGAATTTCCCTCTTGTCTGCATGCTTTTATTATTATGATATTTGTCTCAGAGGCAGAATGGGTTATGCCCTGGAGTTGTGCCAGGGGGTATCCTTATCACCAGCTAATATCAATTGCTTTGAAAACGAAGACATTTTGTGCTCTATTGAAAGATGTTTTCCCAAACATAGATATGCCGCAGAGATCACACATTTCTCTGACTTTGGCATAGCTCCCTCCAGTCAGTGATGTCACCTGCGAGCAATATATTACCTGCACAGTAATGTTTTATTTTTGGCTGACTATACCAAAGTTTTAAAGGATGATGGCCGGTCCAGGTGGAGTATACTGTAACCGTGGTACCTATTATTTGTTTTTCTAATCGTTGGATTTGGGATGAACAGCCAAATTCAGGGCAGATCATGGAATAAAGCAGTTTGTCTAGACAGCTTTCAAATACTATACATTTTTTTTTCTTTTACCAAACATAAGGGATGTGGCAGTGTATCCTCTACAGTGGGGTTCGCAAGTTTGGTGACCCCAGGTAAAAGATTGTATTAATGTGCATAACGAAGCCAAGATGGAAAAATACAAGTACACTATAGGAATCATTACCCTGAAAGTCTTTAAAACTCTTCAAGGTTGATAACCCACACATTTTGATTTTGATGGACCTGAATGTGGAACCTGTACCTGAG
The DNA here is from genome assembly GCA_029574335.1 of Rana kukunoris. NCBI lineage: Eukaryota > Metazoa > Chordata > Amphibia > Anura > Ranidae > Rana > Rana kukunoris. The sequence goes on along the minus strand of CM056049.1, from coordinate 739,363,081 downwards.
CCTCTGCTGCATGTTGGTGAACCGCAAATTACCACTTCCATCAACCTCCATATCAAACCTTAACGCCATCAGCTCTTCAAAGTCAATGAGCCACATAAACCCATTTCCATCACCGTGAAACTCCAAGCTGTACATTATCATCTCATCTATGTACCATGCATTACCATATTCATCAAACTCAGGTTCTAACCTTTCGTCGATCAAGTCGGCGATGTTGAACTTTACTCTGTGGTCCGGTTGGGGGATGGGAGCTCGGCACAATGGACAGGTTGCGCTCTGCTCCATCCACCGCTGAATGCAGGCCATGTGGTATTCGTGAGCGCAGGTGAGGATGGTTGTTTCCTGTCCAACCTCATAACCTGCAAAACATATAGCACATGTTACCTGCTTCTCGCCACGTGGCTCCATGGCCGGCGGCGGTGCTGGAAGTTGTTCAGTGGGCCTGACGCGTTCTCTGGGCGAACGGCTCCTGGGTGGGGTCTCCTCTTGCCTCCGCCGACATCTGGATCTCCTCCGGTGGGCGGTTGGTGAGTCGCCGTCCCGACGTGATGGAAGAGGCATTCTGCAAGTAATTCCCATAGCAACCTCCTACTTGTTTTATCAGAGTGTCCCCAAATTCACCGTACCAGCAGCTGCTGCATTTCCTACCCTAGGCTTATATTCAAGTCAATAAGATTTCCTTTTTTTTTTGTAAAATTAGGTGCCACGGCTTATACTCGAGAGTGTGTGTGTGTGTGTGTGTGTGTGTGTGTGTTGGTCCTAATCAAATGTTTAAGACCACTTGAAAAATGGCAAATCATATTTTTCATTGTTGGATCTTAACAAGGTTCCAAGTAGAGCTTCAACATGCAACAAGAAGAAATGAGAGTGAGACAAAACATTTTTTGAGCATTCAATTGAATGAAAACGAATAAACTGAAACAGAAATCCAACTTCCAAACATGAACTCAGTAATAAGTAGCTCCGTTGTTAAACGATGTTGTTTTTAGACGCGCCGTCACTCACCAATTCTTGGTTACCCAAAGTCTACCTTTGCACCAATATGTAAGGAGAATTCATCATCAAACATAATCGGTGCTTCTTCCATGTTGCCCTTCTGTGGCTCTGGAATCTTCTCAATCATCTCAGACTGAGATCCAGAAGTGTTTGTGGTCAGAAGAGAAGAAGACATGGAGCTGAGAGGTGATGTGATGGAAACTCTGCTCTGTGACGTGGTCAGGTGAGAAGACGATGCTTCCATATGTCAAATAATCCATGAATTATCAAAAAAAAATTTAAAAACAATTCTTTGTACATCTTGAAATGTAGCTCTCAGGAAATTTGTTCCACATTTCATTTGGTACTTTTTCCCCAAATCTCTGGATCCTGGTGGGATGTCTAATTTTCTTTTTAAGGTTACATGGAGACATGGAGGTACTTTTGGGTTTTTGCTTGGATGCTGGTCGTATTGCTTACATCAACGGGTTATTACATGTACTATTTTCTTTTTTTTAAATTTAAGAAATTGTGTCGTGTTCTTTGACAAAATAAAGATGGCCCTCATGAGAGTCAAATGTAAGCCACAAGGTGAAGAAACAGACATCACAAGAGAAGACCATATATGGATCAGCCAATCAGATGTACCCATATGAATGATGATTGCTTATGTCACTCTGTCTATAAAGCTATGATGCCAAAGGTTCTGCCTCTCTCTTGCTGTTGGGATGGTAGAGGATGTAGACTGAATTTCCCTCTTTTCTGCGTGCTTTTATTATTATGATATTTGGCTCAGAGGCAGAATGGGTTATGCCCTGGAGTTGTGCCAGGGGTTAACCTTATCACCAGCTAATATCAATTGCTTTAAAAACGAACACATTTTGAGATCTATTGAAAGATGTTTTCCCAAACATAGATATGCCGCAGAGATCAAACATTTCTCTGACTTTGGCATAGCTCCCTCCAGTCAATGATGGCACCTGCAAGCAATATATTACCCGCACAGTAATGTTTTATTTTTGGCTGACTATCCCAAAGTTTTAAACGATGGTGGCCGGTACATGTGGAGTATACTGTAACCATGGTACCCATGGTACTTATTTGTTTTTCTAATTGGTGGATTTGGGATGTTTGTTTTTCTAATTGGTGGATTTGGGATGAACAGCCAAATTCAGGGCAGATCATGGAAAAAAGCAGTTTGTCGAGACAGCTTTCAAATACTATACTTTTTTTTTTCTTTTACCAAACATAAGGGATGTGGCCGTGTATCCACTACCGTGGGGTTCGAAAGTTTTTGGTCACCCCAGGTTAAAGATTGTATTAATGTGCATAACGAAGCCAAGGAAAGATGGAAGAATCTCCAAAAGGCATCAAATTACAGATTAGACATTCTTAGACTATTACACTTTCAAAATTCCAGAAAACCATAAAAATGGCGTCTGCAAAAGTTTGGGCACCCTGCAGAATTTATAGCATGCTCTGCCCCCTTTGCAAGGCTGAGACCTGCCAGTGTCAATGATTTTATGGCATTATACATTGATTTACCATTTCGATGTCATTAAATTTTATGTTTAAATATTTAGGGTCCATAAGATATAACAATCTGGAAACCTCCTGATTATAGTTTTTAAAAAGTTAGGTTTCATTCAACTCCTGAGCAGAGGGAGATGTGAGGAGACAAGGAGAAACTGCAACCACCGCACGCAGCTGTCCACCCCGCCCCTGCACGCAGCTGTCCACCCCGCCCCTGCACGCAGCTGTCCACCCCGCCCCTGCACGCAGCTGTCCACCCCGCCCCTGCACGCAGCTGTCCACCCCGCCCCTGCACGCAGCTGTCCACCCCGCCCCTGCACACAGCTGTCCACCCCGCCCCTGCACACAGCTGTCCAGTACTCAGGGGGATAAGGGTCGGATCACACGACACTGGCACAGGAACACGCTGCCATTTGTATCCTCAAAGCCACATGGCTGAGAATATTTGGCCACGTGCGATGTTGTTTCAGACGTGCCGTCACTCACCAATTCTTGGTTACCCAATGTCTACCTCTGCACCATTATGTAAGGAGAATTCATCATCAAACATAATTGGTGCCTCTTCCATGTTGTCCTTCTGTGGCTCTGGAATCTTCTCAATCATCTCAGACTGAGATCCAGAAGTGTTTGTGGTCAGAAGGGAAGAAGACATGGAGATGAGATGAGAGGTGATGTGATGGAAACTCTGCTCTGTGACGTGTTCAGGTGAGAAGACAATGATTCCTCAGACTGTGCAAAAGAATTCCTTTCCATGGGATCTTCTTCTCTCCACCTTTTTACTCGTGTATTTCAGGACTTTGGTACTTTATTTTTTTTTAGTGTAATCCAATTGCCAAAAGCTCAATAAACATCCTCTGTATCTCAGTGGGAACCTTTCTCCGTGCTTTAGGAGGGTTGTCTATCTTGAAATAGTTTTGTCAGTCAACCAAATGTTTATATCCTTCATCATCAAGGATGGCCACTCTCCATGAAAACTCCCCGGTAAGTGGGCAGCAGTAGATGACACCAAACATCACACATTGATGATGTCATCTGCAACCAGTCCACCTGAAATGGTCACATTGAGCATTTTCTGGGCTCATGTAGGATTGGCTGCCACACCTGGATGTTATCACCGTCTCTCTGACCTTAGCAAGGCACAGCGACTCTCCTCACCAAGTTGCTTTTTGAGCTCTTCATTCCTTTTGAAGAAGGTTCCGATTCTCCTCACCCACTAGGCGGCAGCACTTGCAGGTCTGGGGGGGGGGGGGGGGGGGGGGTGAAGAGACACACACATTACACATTGGCATTCCTTGTCAAATACCAAAACATTTACTAGTACTAGTGACATAAGCGAATAAATTGGCACAAAAATTATAATAAAGAAAAAATAAAAATACATTAAAAAAAAATATATATATTTTTGGTAAAGGAATTTAGATAAGTCCATCTACACAGCTCTAAGCGTTATTGATGAAGGTGTTGATATCTGTATCAGCGTTAAGTCCATGGGGGAGATAAGTCCTGAGTCGATATACCCATGACATCTCTCGTTTTGGATATCTCCCTAACCAGGGAACTGCCCCTCCAATGGGGTTTATATTTGTCAATGCCTAAAAACTAGGTACCAGAGGGATTCCTCCCATGTACTAGGTCATAGTGCTTAGATACCGAATGATTAGGGAAACCTTTCCTGATATTTGCTATGTGTTCGTTTAACCTAATTCGTAGTTCTCTTTTAGTCCTTCCCACATACTGAAGTCTGCAGGGGCATTGGATGAGATATACTACCCCCTTGGAGGAGCCGGTAATTAAGGGTTCCACTTCATAGGCTCTACCAGTGCTTGTAGATGTAAAGTGCACAATTTTACGGTCCTGACATCTGTTCAAAGAGCACACCTGTGAGGCTAAGGCAGGAAAGTCCTGTTCTCCCTTGGGGGGGTCCTGGACACATGGAGCAATGCTACTGAATAATGAGGAGGCGCCTCTAAAAACAATTGATGGCCTGTCTGATAAGATAGGTGCCAATAACTGATCACTCTGTAATATGTGCCAGTGTTTCCTTATCAGACGTTTTATATTCTGATGTTGCGCTGAGAAAAATGTGATAAAATGGAAGTGAAAAACCTCCTCTTCCCTCCTCATTTCGATCACTCAAAAGGGATCCTCTTTCCATTTCCCTGGTAGATTGTACCAGACGAGAAAAAAAAGACGGATCATAACCCTTTTCTGCAAATCTGCTGGAGAGTATTGCTGCTTGATTGTCATAGGCCTCCACCTGTACAGTTTAATTCTGGCGAATTGCCCCCTGAGGGACGGCTTTGAGCCAGGGGGGATAGTGACAGCTGTCAAGAGGAATAAATGAATTCATGTCAGTTTATTTAATAAAAAGTGGTGGTTATAAATCTATTACCTATCTAGCAAACTAGCTAAACATTGCAGGGTACCTCCAGAGCAACACAGGAAATTACACACTAATGGTCAGGTTGAGTAGTACAAAAAAAAATTTGATTAAAGAAAATAACTTTGAAAATTGGTAAAAAAAAATAATAATTGGTGTCCTGTATAGACGATGGAGGTTCAGACGTGAGAGTGTCTGAAAGATGGATCTTGCAATGTGGTGACTCGACTGGTTTTGCGCGTCTTATAACGCTTCTTCAGAGTCTTTTAGATATAGTTTGCTACAAAACAAAAAGAACAATGGAAAACATGGACAATAAAAACAGCAATAAAATAACGGATAATTTAATAATTAAAAGATAATGAGCGTGTGAACAGGCAAATTGTTTTCTCAACAAAAAAAGTGGAAGAAAAGAAAAAGATAGACAAAAACAGAAGGAGGAAAACGAAAAACAGGACCCAAAGGAAGCATTGCGTGAAAGCGGCTAAAGGTATTCCATTCACATGGCATATAGGGAGCAGGGATATTTATTTGTATGTGTAAAGGTGCAACTAAGTGCATCTTGTCCCATGTTCAATTAAATTAAAGGAGAATATATCTGGTGAGACATCTCAGCCTCATTTACACCATGCCATGACTTTTGTCCCACTGTGAGCTACAAATGGGTCACAGGAAAGCAAACAAACTTTAAATTTTAACTAAATTCCATATGCCGCGTACACACGGTCGTTTTTTGCGATGGGAAAAAAAAACGACGTTTTTTAAAACGTCATTTAAATTGATGGTGTGTGGGCAAAACGTCGTTTTTTGTCTTCAAAAAAACGACCAAAAAAAAATTCCAACATGCTTGAATTTTTTGTGTCGTCTTTCAAAACGTCGGTTTTTGTTTCACAAAAAGTCACCGTGTGTAGCAAAAACAACGTTTTTCAACCCGCACATGCCCAGAAGCTAGTTATGAAGCGAGCTTCAATTGAAAAGAGTGGTGAACGTAACCTCGCTTTTTGTGAAAAAAACGGTGGTGTGTATGCAACATCGTCTTTGAAAGTGACGTTTCAAAAACGTCGTTTTTTACTTCACAGAAAACGTCGTTTTTTTTTCATCACAAAAAATGATCGTGTGTACGCGGCATAAGACTTTGCAGTTTCGGTGGGAGTTTTATTCTCTCCCAGGCCAAGCATCACTATTTGAATAAAGGTAAAAGTGTTTTTCATGGTTTTAGGGTATTCCAGGTGTAATGCATATGACAGTCCGAAGAAAAGGCAAAGTGCTTGAGGAAGGTTCGGCAGATCATCCATTGCAATACCTCCTTCAGCTATGATGGCAATAGACACTGAGTCAAGGTGGAGAGGATTTGGAGAAGTAGGAAAATCTTCATCGATAACAGTCAGGAGTCCAACAGATACGTGTGCCCAGGCCTTATCGCTGTTAGAAGGCTGTACAACAACGACAAACAACATAATCACTGCCTTGCCCAATAAACCTGTCTCACCAACAGTACACAGATGTGCAGCCTCACAGAAGTGGGTCTTTAACATGGGGCTGCATATCTGCGTACCTATCTGAATGGTAACATTTAGGAACTAGGACTCCCAAGTCCCCTTTCACCAAAGCAACTCCCCCCACACTTGTAAGATGCCAACTGTGAGAACTTACCAAGCAGGTGATATAGAATGTACTGGGGTCACCCCCCAGTAGATCAGGGAGACCTCGGAGCACAAGAGTGCGCATTGCTGTCACATCAGGTTTCTACAAATGGATAACAATCAACAGTTCAGTTTAATATTACATAAAATTTTAAAAATACAGTACAAAATATGTTTATAAGACAAGTATCATTACACTGTTTGACAGTTCAGGAAAGAGTTACTTTTACGTTTTTTTTTAAGATGCATCTATAGCTTTGTTGTTTTTACAGCATTGGTCCACACACTCTCAACACCACTTTAACTGCTTGCGGACCACAGAATAAGGATTCTATGGAGGGACCGCAAGACAGTTGATCCCCGGCGTTGTACCAGTACGTCGTCTCGCTATGTGAGACTTCACCGCGGGATCCCCTACAGGCTGGGAGCAACTGATTGTTCCTCCCAGTAGATCATTCTGGCAGAGGAAAACTGCCAGCCAGCACATACTGTGTGTAAACCAAGTACACAGCTTGTACACAGCTGATTTTTCTCAGCCAGAACAAAAGAAGAAAACCGGTGTGTAAAAAACACTTTTTAGGCACATTTTTCTATATAGACTGTACCTCTATACCAGGGGTCTCCAAACTATGGCCCTCCAGTTGTTCAGAAACTACAATTCCCATCATGCTTAGTCGTGTTTGTGAATGTCAGAGTTTTACAATGCCTCATGGGAAATGTAGTTCCGAAAAATCTGGAGGGCCGTACTTTGGAGATCCTTGCTTTATACTTTACAGCAACAAAGTGAATCATGTAAGTTGAGAATAAATAAGAGGGTTTCTGTAGACTCCCCTCTGAATTTATTTGCTGCACAAACTTTGACAATGTCGTTCCAACACTTCATTTCTTGCACTGGAAGATTGTGACAAAGCATGGTGTGTAGTGATCCAAGGAGTCAAACAAGTTATTTAGCAGATTTGTGGTGGCTGTTTTGTTGAACTCTGCTAGTACCTTAAGCACACAGAAAAAAAAATGAGGAGAATTGGGCAAGTGTGTGTTAAAGGGGTTGTAAAGTAATTATTTTTTATCTTAATATTTTCCTTTACCTTAATGCAGTGCTGTTTTCATGTCCTCATTGTTCGGTTTTTGACTCAAATTGCTGTAATTCTTCTCTGATCTCCACACTTCCTGGTTGTCTGTTTCCTGATGACCACAGTCCTGGGAGCTTTCTCTCTGTGGTCACTTATCAAGGAGGTGTGATTACTGTGTGTCTAAAACCCCATCAGCACCAATTTTCCAAACCATCACTGCCCTGTATTGGCTCTGTGGCTCTGTACAGCACAGGCAGGAAACCGCATGCAAAAACGAAACTAGAAACTGCAGGTACATTATATGATTGATTTTTATCTATTTTTAATCATTTTTAAAAGGAATCCGTTAACTATTATGTAAACAGTCATTTTCAGCAACAAAAAATGTTTTTTATTTACAACTCCTTTTAGAGAAGATGTACGAGTTAAAAAAACAAACTCTATACTCACTTTCGCTACCATAGCATCCCTGCGATGCTGTGGCCACTCCTGTCGCCAAAATACAATTGAGCAAGTAACCTTTGATTTCTCTGTTTAATCTCTTTCACTGAGCCCTGGAGACTGACAAGCTGGGTACAGCTGGCTTTGGCTCACTGTCAATCAGGCAGAGAGGGTGTATCTAGACAGCATTTCCGGAGCCCACTGTCAATCAGACAGAGGGGGTGAATCTAGACAGCCTTGTTGGGATACATCCCCAGCCTGCCCGGCTCCGGCGTGGCACTGAATGAATGAAAACTTGTATAGCGCGACACATGCGAACTGAATCGCCTCTGGGCACTGCCGACCCTTAGCTATTGGACTCTATTAGCTGAAAATCAGTCACAGGAATACATTAGGAAATGTATCCTGTGACCTAAAGAAGAGAAATATGGCCTAGAAACTTCCCCCATACTTCTCCTTTAACAGCTAATTTGGATATTCCTTTCATACATGTAAAATAAAACTTGTTCTGAAACTACTTAAAACCTCCAAATATTTTTTTAAGCACAGGCCTTCGAAAATAAAATAGTGGGCGTTGAATATTTTTATGTCAAAATATATGCACAGCAGTTTTAATAAGAAAAATGGTGGGAGAGCCCAGTACAGGTTTTTTCGGTGGTATTAGATCACTGCTGGCTTTTTTATTTTTCTTTATTAAAAAAATAAAAAGACAATTTTTACTTTTCTTTTTTACACCAGATCACTGAATTTTTACTAACATTCAGTGGATCTGTGTGCTGTGATTGGACACAGCATCAGTTCATTAGCAGTGTTAGCAGACAAAACTTTGGTAACCTATTGTACAATTTTTTATTTTAGAGCAGTGTATGTACAGGAGGATTTATAATAATGACAGAAATACAATAATCACAAGTCATTTATATGTAAATCCTGAAGCACTTTAGGGCTGGGAGGAGATTCATGAGAATTAAATATGACAGCCTCAGCTAGCTTCCAGGGACACAGCCTGGGCCAGGGACAGGGGAGGAAAATCAGGGACATTTGGCAGGTATAGTACTGCCTTTAACCACTTGTCCACCGCCCACCGTCAAATGACGGCGGGCGGAGGACTCCATTGTCCTGACATCACGTCATATGACCTGATGTCTATTTAAAGTCGCGGACGGGCGCGCGCACCCGCTGCTCTGCTGGGATCCCGGTGCGAGTGCCCGGCGGCAACGATCGCCGCTGGGCACACGCGATTGCCCAGTAACTGAGCGGGGACGTGGAGCTCTGTATGTAAACACAGAGCTCCACGTCCTGTCAGGGAGAGGAGACCGATGCTGTGTCCCTTGTACATAGGGACACAATCGGTCACCTCCTCCAGTCACCCCCCCTCCCCCCACAGTTAGAACACTCATAGGACACACATTTAACCCCTTCCCTGCCCCCTAGTGGTTAACCCATTCACTGCCAGTTACATTTATACAGTAATCAATGCATATTTATAGCATTGTTTACTGTATAAATGTAAATGGTCCCAAAAATGTCAGAAAAGTGTCCGTCATAACGTCGCAGTCCCAATAAAAAAAATCGCAGATCGCCGCCATTAATAGAAAAAAAAATGCCATAAACTATCCCCTATTTTGTAAACACTATAAATTTTGCGCAAACCAATCGATAAACGCTTATTGCATTTTTTTTTTTTTTACCAAAAATATGTAGAATAATACGTATCGGCCTAAACTGAGGAAACCAAATTTTTTTTATATATTTTTTTGGGGTTATTTATTATAGCAAAAAGTAAAAAATATTGCATTTTTTTTTCAAAATTGACGCTCTATTTTTGTTTATAGTGCAAAAAATAAAAACGCACGGGCGATTAAATACCACCAAAAGAAAGCTCTATTTGTGGGGAAAAAAGGATGCCAATTTTGTTTGGGAGCCACGTCGCACGACCGCGCAATTGTCAGTTAAAGCGACGCATTGCCGGAAGCTTAAATTTTGTCTGGGCAGGAAGGTGCACAGTAGGCAAGTGGTTAAATGTATTAACTAGAATTGGGAAGGGGTAATATTGGCGGAGAAAATGAGAAATTGCAGAGTAAATACAATGTACTAGTAAGGGAACAATAACATACAGTTACATGGATATGCCATGCAGCCTAACACTTAGGTGCACCTGCAGCTACTAAAAATCGAAATCACTGTAAAATCGGGATTTTTCTAGCTACTATGACGGAAAATCTGAGTTATATGATGACAGGAGGCGAGTATCTTGCATTAAACCTTTCTTTTAATGCCCATAGCAGAATTCACTGAAATAATTTCTTAAAAGTAAAACCTTTTATCACTAAAACTACAGTACCCAGCAGCCCCGGACTCTCCTCCCCTAGGCCATAGTCCCTATATAAGGGGCTGTCTGGGTCTCCTCCTCCTCTTTCTTTCGTGCGATCCTGGAAACAATACGAAATCCTGTCGCTTGTGAAAGTTGATCTGCGTCTATCGAGGGCTTCTCCTCAGGAGCTGGAAGTAGGGCCAACTGGGCCATTTTCAACTGTGTTCAACTGGAACAGAATAGAACAATCATCATTCGCGAACTCAAGAATGCTTCATTGTCGGCTGTACAGACGAAGATTCCACTCCTCAATAGCCTGAAACGAGAAAACATATCGTGACAGGGGTGGGAAGGGAGGGAAGATACTCGCCTCCTGTCATCATATAACTCAGATTTTCCGTCATAGTAGCTAGGAAAATCCCGATTTATATATCAGACAGGAGGCTTCGTATCTTGCAAGTTTAAAGCTAACATATATATATATATATATATATATATATATATATATATATACACAGTATATGACATGCAAGTATACACTACTAAAGTACAGAAGTAGAAACGTGGTCTTGTAGTCGGAAATAGTATTGCCGAAAAGTCGTTTCTGACGACCAATCTGCCGCCAGCAGAAGGTCCGAGAGTGAACCTCCTGACGTGACCACCTTGGTAGCCATGGCACCTCTTGATGAGTGAGCTCCAAAGAGTGACATGTCGATACCGGCCATTTCCATGGCTGTTCTCACCCACCTGGCTAACGTGGCCGAGGATACCGGAAGGTGAGGTTTCACATAGGAAATCAACAGTTGGTTATGAGCGGTCGACCGCAGGACTGTCGTCCGTGACTCATATTGTTGCAAACATCGTACCACACAAATGTGGGAATGATCAGGAAAGAAGGGGTAAAACACTGTTTGAATTCCCGTTTTCGTTCTACGAACCATGGAAAATCGTACCCCTCCTGGTGAAAATTGCCGCCGGGAGATGTCCAGTGCTTTTACGTCTGAAACCCTTTTGATGGAAACCAGGCACAAAAGGGTAGTGAGTTTGATGGAAAGGTTCTTCAAAGAGAGGACGTCATTGTCCTCCCAAGTGGAGAAAAGCTCTAGAACACGGGAGACATCCCACGTAGACTGGTATCTAGGACGGAGGAGCCTACATACCAAAGGGTGTTTACCTATAGGTAAAGTATCCACTGAGCAGTGATAAGCCGAGATGGCTGATCTATAAATATTCAGTGAACTATAGGATTTCCCGGCCTCATAAGAGTCTGCTAGATAGTTCACTACTGCTGATACAGGTGCATGAACGGCATCAATTTGCCGTTGATCACACCAACAAACCCACAGGGACCAGGCAGATCGGTACGCCGATCTAGTCCCTGGGGCCCAGGCCAAGGCGAGGAGGTCTCTAGCCGATTGTGAAATAGTGTTATCGGTGTCATTGACCCCAAAACCAACCACGCTAAGAGAGGAAGGCTGCCGTTCATTATCAGGGGTGGTAACCCTTGGTTGTGTTCGACAGGAGATGAGGAGAGTGGGCAATCAATCGAGGGTAGTCGATCGACATTTCCAGGAGAAGGGGAAACCTCGGTTATGTTGGCCACCAGGGGGTGATCAACACCACCGTCGCCTTCTGGCTTGCCACCTGAAGAAGGGTTCTGGTGATCATATTGAACGGAGGAAACGCATAGTGCGTTCCTCTTGTCCAGATTTGCCGGAATGCATCGACTGCTGATGCTTCCGGATCCAGTCTCCAACTGTAAAAGCGGGTGAGTTGCCGTTTGAGGCGAGAGGCAAAGAGGTCTGTATGGAAAGGACCCCACAGGGTTTGTAATGTAAGGAAGATCGTACGGTCCAGCTTCCGGTCGCTGGAATCCGTAAGGTAGCGAGAGTTCCAATCTGCTACTGCGTTGGATATCCCGGGGAGGTATTCCGCTACCGGGATGGTATTCACCGAAAGACAAAATTGCCAAAACTCGGACGCAATGTCCGCCAACACCTTGGATTTCGTGCCCCCTAAGCGGTTGACATACTGGACCGCTGGTACGTTGTCCATGCGTAAAAGTACGCATCTGTTGGACGTGTGAGGGAGAAAACTCCTGATAGCAAAGTATGCCGCCCGGAGTTCTAAGGCATTGATATGGAGGAGCGATTCCTCTGCGGACCACTTCCCTCCGGTGGTACATTCCCCGCAACACGCACCCCAGCCTTGGCGGCTCGCATCGGACTCTATGATCACGTCAGGGCAGGAATTGAAAATCGCTCTGCCGTTCCATGCGACGGCGTGGCAAAGCCACCACAGCAATTCTATTGCTTCTGGGCACCTCGTCCGCGTATCGGAGACCTTGGCGTAAATGAAGCGCTTTGAGTCTCTGTAGAGCTCTGTAGTGCAAGGGAGCTGGAAATATTGCTTGGATAGAGGCCGACAAGAGGCCTACTATGCGTGCAATCGTACGTAAGGATACCTGACCCTTGCGTAACGTGGCTCTGATTTCCTTGCGAATCAGAGCCAATTTCGATTTTGGTAATAGCAGAATAACCTTCTTGGTGTCTACTAGGAAACCCAGGAATTCCATCTCCTGAGAGGGCTCTAGCACGGATTTCCTGTAATTGATGAGGAATCCGAGATGAGTGTAATAAGGCCTGTGTTCTGGAACGTGTCATAATAAGGAGGTCGTCCAGATAGATGATGAGGCGTACACCTCTGCTCCTCAGTGCGGCCACTACTGGTTTGAGTAGTTTGGTGAAGCACCAAGGGGCCGATGACAATCCGAACGGGAGGCAGGTGAATTGCCACATTCGGTCCTTCCACTGAAATCGTAGGAAAGATTGAGATTCGTGGTGAATGGGGATGGTAAGGTATGCGTCCTTTAAGTCTATTTTTACCAGCCAGAGGAGATCGCGTAACAGATGGATACCTTCCATCTTGAAATGGTGGTAAACCACGTGTTGATTTAGGTCTCTCAGATTTATGACAGGGCGATAGCCGCCGTCCTTCTTCTTCACTAAGAAGATGTTGCTGATAAAGCCGGGCGAAAGGGGATCTACTTCCTGAACTGCCCCTTTGGAGAGAAGCTCTTTGAGCTCGTCTATCAGTTCCATGTTTTGGGAAGAAAATCGGATGGGATAGGGTGTATTATATTTAGGGTCGGAAGAGATAGGAACTCTATCCGGTAGCCTGTCACCGTATTGAGGATCCACACGTCTGCCGAAATCGTGGACCAGACGTGGGAAAAATACATTAGTCTGCCCCCCACCAGTGAATGTGGAACTGAAAGTGGGAATGTACTTACCGGTCGGTGGTCTGGATCTAGGAAATCCACGGCCTGCGCGTCCTCTCCAGGGGCGTCCTCGGGGAGGGAAGAAGGGTGCTGGTTGGGCCATGGGTAAAGCATATGGCTGCGGAGCAGGAGTGAACTGCTGGCTTGGCGGTCTAGAATAGGGCCTGTATGGAGTAGTGCGGCCGGTGGATCGCCCTCTACTTCTACCGGCCTTCCCAAAAACTTGCCATGTTGGGATTTTCTCAGAGAGGTCTGTGCCTTATCCAGGCTCGAGAAGAGACTAACAAATTTGTTAATGTTTTTGATCAGGTCGTCCCCGAACAGGAGCCCATCGGCAGAGGGACCTGGTTCATTCTCGGCCAAATGGCTAAGTTGGGGTTCTAGCGTCATTAAGATGGAGCGACGACGTTCCACTGAACAGGTCGTATTTGCGGTACCCAGCATGCAAATTGGGCCGAGGAAACCGCTTGCTCCGATAAATTCAAGATTTTAGTGAGCGGGCCCAAAAGATCCAGTATGCGGTCCTGAATGGCCTTAAAAGACCTTTCAATACTCTTTTTTGAGTATTTCCCAGACCTTGTGAGGTATTTGAGGAGCATCGGGTCTATTTCCGGGGTGACTGTAACTTTGTTTGCCACATATGGTCTGGGGCATTCCGCACGCAACTTGTTGCGGTTCACTTTGTCTAGGGAGCGTCTAGCCCAGAGTTCAAGGTATTGTGCTAGGATGGGAAATTTCATCAGGGTTAAACAAAGGTTGACCCTGAGAGTCTAGGATGGCTTCTTGTGGTAGTCCGCCGTTAACCCCGCATCCTCTTCGCCATCCAGGTCTGAATCAGAGGCCTCGGCTCTGTCAGACTCGCTGGAATCGTCATCAGACGTTACAAAAGAATCTGGTTTTATCCGTCTGGCGGATTTTTGTCCTTTTTTTTTGTTCTCCTTGGGGCCCAAGGGTCGAGATAAGTCAGGTGCATGCGGGTTGCGGCAGTCCGGTTCGGGTCCTGCCTGGGACATACTATAAACTTCCCCTGCCGGGGAGTCGGATTGCACTGTTAAGTGCTTACGTTTCTGGGACGCTTTACCCTTAGTAGGGGCGCTCCCAGGGGTGGTAGGTAAGGATGTTTTATTCAGAGCGTTAGCAGCTAAAGCTGCTCGAATTGACTTATTAATTAGGCCCTGGATTTGGACCGTGGACAATAGATGAGAAACATCTAAGTCCACCACCTCATTGGCCAATCCAGTGAGTCCGGACAAGATTAGCCATAATTAAATAAAAAAATATTCCTAAGGGATGCTGTAAACCCGGTAGGACAGTCAGGGATAAATCACTGACAATCCAGAAACGAATACAGAGGGAAAATACTAGATGGGGAACCTATGGGTAGGATACCTGTGAGTTTAGCAAAAAAGGAATGACTTTGCCAGCAAGCAGTTACTCCTTCCCCATGCAGGACGAGACTGGTGGGGAGGAGGCACCGTCGGTAGACGCCCGGCCGTAATATCGCGGGATTACGGCCGGAAGCGTTCTAATAGGATTTCACTAAGCCGCGTCTCTAGACGCTACAAGCCCGCGAAGCGTGGCGCGCGCGGGGGGAGAGAGAATGAGGAGACAGAGGATCCGGAAGAGAAAATGGCGTCCGTAAGGCTAACTGTGGGTACAGGCACCCGCCGTCGATAAGACGAAAAACGGAATAGCGGGGGAATACCGCCGTATTCCGGATCAGGAGGAAGAGGATTAGAACTTTCAAAAGAACAATATTGGGAAAAAAATAGTGATTATATATATATTTTTATATATATATATATATATATATATATATATATATATATATATATATCACGGTAAATAAGGGTGAACTGAACGATTTCCTTCTAAGGAAAAACCGCAGAAAGAAAAATCGCAGCTAAGAGTATTAACAATAATCACATTCAAGAAAAACCAACAATAAGAATAATGGAGATACTTATCTAGTCATGAGCAGAAAGAAAGAGGAGGAGGAGACCCAGACAGCCCCTTATATAGGGACTATGGCCTAGGGGAGGAGAGTCCGGGGCTGCTGGGTACTGTAGTTTTAGTGATAAAAATGTTTACTTTTAAGAAATGATTTCTCTGTGAATTCTGCTATGGGCATTAAAAGAAAGGTTTAATGCAAGATACTCACCTCCTGTCATCATATAACTCAGATTTTCCGTCATAGTAGCTAGGAAAATCCCGATTTTACAGTGATTAAGATTTTTAGTAGCTGCAGGTGCACCTAAGTGTTAGGCTGCATGGCATATCCATGTAACTGTATGTTATTGTTCCCTTACTAGTACATTGTAGAAATGATTTCTCTGTAAATTCTGCTATGGGCATTAAAAGAAAGGTTTAATGCAAGATACAAAGCCTCCTGTCTGATATATAACTACTAATATGCAGGAAATAAAACTATTATGGAAGCGTGCATTACTGGTGCTGACTTTAAGCACATTTGATTGGGTGATCTTACCAGCGATGCAATCCCAGAGTAGGAGATGCAAAAATTCAGGCCTTCTCTCATGAGGAATCATATGGCTGAACTGGATTTTTCTGCCCCACAAATCATTGCAGTGACATCACTGCTATGACTTGATTTTTTTTAAGTTAGCTTCACTCAGAACAATAAGTAAAATGATTTCATCACCTTGCAATTAACTCTAACTTAATAAACATTAGTAAGAAGGCAGATTTTTGGTAACTGAGTAAAGTTAACAAAATGTATTTAAGTTAGGATAGCTATTTGATTTTACAGTGTAGGGGTGGTATCCTCTATACTGTCCAATGAATTTATAGTGGAATGTTCATTCTCTTCTAACAGCAGCATGAGGTCTCGTAAGGCTCCAAAGTCCTCCATGGTGACATTTTTAACTTGTTCCGATATGTGCCTTTCTTCAATATTCCGGAGACGGTCTCCGTCATATAGGAATTTGAACGTTAGTTTTCGTGTAAAGAGATATACATCTTTAATAGTTTCATATTTATTTAATCTCATGGACGGGCAGAAACTGAGACCTAAACGTAGAACCTCAAGCTGCTCAGTAGAGAATGCATAAGGAGTAGGGATGAGCCGAACACCCCGGCGTTCGGTTCGCAGCAGAACCGCCGAACAGTCCTATCGTTCGCGCAAACATTTAGAACCCCATTGAAGTCTATGGGACTCGAACGTTCGAATTCAAAAACGTTCATTTTAAAGACCAATGTTCAAGTTATTGTTGGAAAACGTCTTTCAGAACTTCGGTCTTGCCCCAGGGAACATGTATCAATGGAAAAAAAGTTTTAAAAATGGTCGTTTTTTCAGGAGTCCTGCTCCTGAAAAAACGACAGTTTTAAAGACTTTTTTTCCATTGATACATGTTCCCTCGGGTAAGACCCGGGTTCTCAAAGATGTTTTCACAGGCAAACTATAGACACCCAGCAGGTACAATATTTAAAGGAATTTTTTTATTTTTTTTATTTAAGCATCATTAAAATCACTGCTATTGTACCTGCTGGGTGTCTATACCTGTGATAATGTCTTTAAATAGCACAATCACCTGCCTGCCATTAAATTAGGAAGGACTGATTTATCTAAGCTATACAGTGTATAAATATATGTACAACTCCTAGGGATGTATATATATTCTCTACACACTGTAATAAAGCTAAACTAACTAGCCTGTCTGCCTGCTCTATCTAGCTATATAAAAAGACAATCTCTCTGTCTCTCTGACTGCTCTCATTAACATGCCGGAACACACTACACGAGGCCGCCCAGTGTGGGGCGTGTGCTAAAGCCCTGAGCCATAATTGGTTTGACAATTATTGTCAAACCAAAAATAATAAAAAGTCATGATGAAGTCAATCTGAGAGGAGGCCAAATTTAGACCCTCTATTCAGATATAGCTTAACCGCTTCCAATCCCAACTTGTGAGGATTAATGATATATAAAGGAGTCACATCCGCCATGACTAACCATAGACCACTTTTGGGTGTCATATTTGCTAGTAAATTAATGACCTGTTTTGTGTCCCTAATGAAGGATGGTATGTTCTGAACCAGCGGTTGTAGGAAAAATTGCCCACCCAGGAGGTGATCGTTTCTATTCCACTCACGATGGGACGTCCCGGGGTGCATGTCTGGCTGTTATGGATTTTCGGAAGAGTACATCACAGGAGGGTGGGGAGCAACCGGTATCAAATACAACTTCTCTTTTTCATCCAAGATCCCTTTTTTGAATCCTTGATCTACAATAGCCTCCAATTCCCATTTGTATTTAACAACTGGGTCTCTACTCCAAAGGGGTATATGTATCAAGATGGTCTACAATACGATGCATCTCCTTTAGGTAGTCGCATCTGTCTAGAACAACAATACCTCTTCCCTTCTTTGCTGGTCTTATAATCGGGGATTTGTTGGAACTACGTGACTCTAAACCAGGGGTCTCAAACTCAAATTGCCTGAGGGCCACATGACAAATTTTCAACTCCTATGGGGGCCTCATGCAAACTTTAACTTCAAAAACAATCTATATACATTTGTAGTTCCTGCTTGCCAGCCACTGCTTGCTGCTTGGCAGTGTTTTCTCTGTGTTAAATGACCCATGTTTGCTTTGAGAGAGTTAGCAGTTGAGACCCTAACAACAGCCTGAAGGTGGGCATCAGTTAGCCTAGACCTGGTTCTAGACTTTTTTTTTTTTAACAGATAAGTTTTTATTTATCAAAAAGAAAAGAAAAATATAAAACAAAAACACCACTTTACATCATATCCTGAATGATACATAGTTCGAGTTACACAGGTAAAAGCGTACAATTAGGCAATTGATCCATGCATAGGTGAACAGTAGGGCAGCTAATCCAGAAGATTTGACTCCAGGTGGTCACAGTAGGAGTATACAAGCACGTCAGAACAGGCATGTAGTAGGGGAGAAGGGGGGGGTCTCTCAGATGAAGAAGGGGAACCATAGGGCAAGAGGGGGCATGGGGGGGAAACCCCGGGGGGGACAGAACAGGGAGGATCAGGGCTCGAGAGGTGAGGTATTCCCCCACAGAAGCACAGGGATGCAAACACTAAACACATTAGCACCAGTGCCAAGACAACTAATCAGTAACTGGACATCTCGCAACCCACTTCCCCCAGACCTTGTCAAATTTCTTTGTACACTTATGGCTCATATAGGTTATTTTATAGAGGGGGAGCACTCGATCAACCATTAGCCTCCACTGCGAGACCGTGGGAGGATCAGGTACTTTCCACTTGCAAAGGATCGCCTTTCTGGCATAGAAGGCCAAATAGAACACCAACAGTTGTCGGTGTCTGCCAGGGGTCACCGTATCACAGACTCCCAGCAACAGAATTTTTGGATCCATGGTCACCTGCAGCCCACCCACATCATTGATCTCAGCCACCACACCTCTCTAAAACTCCTGTAAGACAGGGCAGGACCATACTACATGCATAAAAGTGCCTACCTCAACCAGGCACTTGGGACATTGGTCTGAATACGAGGGGTAGATCCTAGAAAGTCTCTGGGGGGTATAGTAAGCCTTGTGTAGAAACTTGAGTTGTATATATCTGTCTTTAGCAGAAATCATCAGTGGGATGTACTGCTGCACTCCCTCATCCCAGTCATCTGAATCTAGGTTCGGAATGTCACTCTGCCAGCTGTAGAAAAGTCTGGGTGTCCGGTCAGTGTCAGAAGAGGAGATTCGAAGATACAGGGATGAGAGGATTCGATCTGCATATTGGAATGACAGATACGATTCGACACTGTGTGTCGCGATAGTTTGGGGCCGAGGAAATTGCGCCTGCAGAGCGTGACGTAATTGCAGGAACCTAAACATCCAGGAGGGCAACTGAAATTTGGTCTTAAGGGTGTCGTAGGGTAGGAGGGTACCTGCCGGCATTACATGCTGTATCTTAGTTATTCCAAATCTTACCCACATGCCTGGGTCAGGGACCTCCCGCAGGTGCGGGAACCGCGGGTTCCCCCACAGTGGGGCGTGAGGGGACAGCACCTGAGCAGAGCAGACAGCCTTAGACATTTGATCCCAGACCCTGACCGTGGTTTTCATGGACACAGTCATATCTGCATGGGCCCTTAGCCCCTTGTAGACAAGGTCACTCAGCGTAGTGGAAGAACCCAACACAGCCGCCTCCAGGCCAACCGCCGGGTTTGACTTAGGTTGTAGAAACCACCAGCGTACGGTCACCAGGACCGCAGACCAGTAGTACTGACGGAAGCAAGGCAGGGATAGTCCCCCCCCTCATTACCGGCATCTGTAGCTTAGATTTGGCTATTCTAGGGGAACCACCCGCCCATATGAAGCTAGTAATCACTCGGTCTATTTTAACAAAAAAAGCATTAGGGATAGGGACCGGTGTGTTCCGAAAATTTGGGCAAAAAAGTAATTTTAATAAGATTGACTCTCCCTACCAGGGAAAGGGGCAGCGTTTTCCAGTGCTGACACTCCCTACCAGGGAAAGGGGCAGCGTTTTCCAGTGCTGACACTTAAGTGTCAGCTGCTGTAGAATTGGGTATACATTGTCCACCAGGTAGGAGGAGGGATCAGCCTGAATCTCAATGCCCAGGTACCGAAATTTGGGGACCCATGACAGCTGGGAGGCAACACAGGCGGGAGGCCGAGGAGAGGGGGCTAAAGAGAAGAGAATGGATTTTGACCAGTTGATTCTAATGCCCGAGAATTCCCCAAAGCGGTCTATCAATGCCAGAGCCGCCTCAAGGGACCCCAGGGCATCAGGTAAATACAATAGGGCATCATCTGCATAGAGTGAGATCTTCTCGCAAATCGGTCCCACCCGAATGCCAGGTATCAGCGGGGATGCCCTAAGCAGAAGAGCCAGAGGCTCCATGGCCAGGGCGAAAAGGGCCGGGGACAACGGGCAGCCCTGCCTTGTGCCGCGACTGAGGGGGAAGGAGGAAGAGAGGACCCCGTTGGTTCGGACCCTAGCCACCGGAGACCTATATAGGAGCTGTATCCAAGAGACAAAATTAAGACCAAAGCCAAATTTGGATAGAACCAGCCACAGAAAAGGCCACTCGACCGAGTCAAAGGCCTTCTCCGCGTCGAGGGACGCCACCACCCCGGAGGGGGCGACATCCCTCGACCTTTCAATGTTAGTATACAGGCGCCGGATATTGATATCTGTGCCCTTTCCAGGCATAAATCCCGACTGGTCCCCATGCACTAGGGATAAGATCACCGAATTCAGACGGTTAGCGATAACCTTCGTGAAGACCTTAGCGTCCACATTAACCACTTAAGGACCGCCTCCTGCAGATTTACGTCGGCAGAATGGCACGGCTGGGCACATCAACGTATATATACGTTGGTTTTAGTACCCAGCCGCGGGCGCGCGCCCGCGACCCGGTCCGAAGCTCCGGGACCGCGGGATTCGCGGACCCGATCGCCGCTGCAGTGCGGCGATCCGTCCCTGGAGCGGAAGAACGGGGAGAGCCGTGTGTACACACGGCTTCCCCGTGCTTCTCTGTGGCCGGAGCATCGATCGCGTCATCCCTGTAATAGGGGGACGCGATCGATGACGTCACACCTACAGCCACACCCCCCTACAGTAGTAAACAAACACATTAGGTACACATTCCCTACAGCGCCACCTGTGGTTAACTCCCAAACTGCAACTGTCATTTCCACAGTAAACAATGCAATTTAAATGCATTTTTTGCTGTGAAAATGACAATTGTCCCAAAAATGTGTAAAAATTGTCCGAAGTGTCCGCCATATTGTCGCAGTCACGAAAAAAATCGCTGATCGCCGCTATTAGTAGTAAAAAAAAAAAAAAATTAATAAAAATGCAATAAAACTATCCCTTATTTTGTAAACGCTATAAATTTTGCGAAAACCAACCGATAAACGCTTATTGCGATTTTTTTTACCAAAAATATGTAGAAGAATACGTATCGGCCTAAACTGAGGAAAAAAAATGTTTTTTTATATATTTTTGGGGGATATTTATTATAGCAAAAAGTAAAAAATATTGCATTTTTTTTAAAATTGTCGCTCTATTTTTGTTTATAGCGCAAAAAATAAAAACCGCAGAGGTGATCAAATACCACCAAAAGAAAGCTCTATTTGTGGGAAAAAAAGGACGCAAATTTTGTTTGGGAGCCACGTCGCACGACCGCGCAATTGTCTGTTAAAGCGACGCAGTGCCGAATCGCAAAAACCCCTTGGGTCATTTGCCAGCGTATTGGTCCGGGTCTTAAGTGGTTAAGGAGAGAGATAGGACGGTACGATCCACACACCTCTGGGTCCTTACCTGGTTTGGGCACTACAACAATGATTGCCTCTGACATAGACTGTGGGACTTGGTCGGCCTGGTTCTAGACTTATTAAAACTCATAGTTGAGAATACATTTTCACACAGGTATGTACTGCCAAACAAGCACATGACACATTTGAATAGTTTGGACAGCTCTGGAAAAGTAGCTGGTAACTCTCTCAAAAACTGAGCGATCAGTTCTGTGTTTCCCTGGGCATCTCTGAACTTGGCTTTGAGGTCAGTCCTGCATTGTAGATCTATAAGTTCAATTTGCAGCACATTTGGAGCATTGTTCACGTCAAAGGAAAATGGGTCTGCAAACATCTGGAAAGTTGCATTGTGAATAGTGAAGTCAGCCAACCACTGATAAAATTCCTGTTGAAGGTTCTCCATGGCAGCGACATATTTAGCGATACAAAGATCTTCACTCTTTTCTTCAAATACAGATTTGAATGTGGGAAAATGGCTGAAGGTTTTTTTTTTGGTGAACTGTGATTTCCATAATTGCAACTTTAAGGTGAATGCTTTCACATTGTCAAAAGCCACAGTGACAAATTGGTTTGGGCCCTGCAGATTCAGATTCAGTTTGTTCAGCACCTGTGTCATGTCAACCAAAAATGCCAAGTCCATGATCCACTTGGGATCATCAAGTTCAGGAACATCCAGTCTTCCATCCATCAGAAATGTCTTGATTTCCTGCCTTAGCTCAAAAAACCTCTTCAAGACATTGCCTCTGCTCAACCAGCGTACCTCCGTAAAGTACAGGACATCGCCATAAGCTGCCCCAATTTCCTCCAAAAAAGCACAAAATTGGTGGTCCTCTAAAGCCCGTTGACCTGATGTAATTACAGGCATACCCCGCTTTAAATACACTCACTTTACATACACTCGCGAGTAAGGACATACCCGCGAGTGTATGTAAAGTGCCTTACAAGTACTGTACAGACATTTTGCAGCCACTGACGCTCCGAGAGCAAAGCCCGCCCTGTTTCAGTGTGCCCCTGACACCCCCACTACAGCCCCTGGGACCTCAACTACAGCTTCTGTCACCCCAAACTACAGCCCCTGACCCCCCACTACACCCTAGAAGTGAAAAAAAGTAATTGTTTCACTTTAAGTACATTTTCGTTTTACATACATGCTCTGGTCCCATTGTGTACTTAAAAGTGGGGTATGCCTGCAATACATTTCACCACAACTGGCATAACATTGTCAACGCTCAAGCATTTGCTGCAAAGTGCCTTTTGATGAATAATGCAGTGTAAAGCAATAGCGGGATCTGCATTGTCTTCTTCCAGTTTTCTTTGTATCAGCGCCACTAGGCCATTTCTTTTCCCAGTCGTTGATGGGGCACCATCTGTGGTTACGCCAACCAATTTATCCCAAGGCAGGGCAGCACGATCAATTTCATCACAGAGATGCTGAAATATGTTACTGCCTGTAGTCTGTCCATGCATTGCAATTAAACTGAGAAACTCTTCAGTCACTTCAAACTGCTCATCAATTCCTCTGACAAATAGAGCAAGCAGAGCAGTGTAATTTATGTCAGTGCTGTCATCAAGAGCCAGCGAATAGAAACAGAACTTTGTACCTTTTATCGCACACTTGATCATATATCTTATCTGACAACTCACTGATCCTCTCTGCCACTGTATTTGCTGATAGGCTGATGTTTCTGAACAGACTTGCCTTCTCAGGACAAAGGGTATCGGCAACCTTTACCATGCAATCTTTAAGAAACTGCCCTTCAGTAAATGGCGTTCCAGCTTTTGCAACTTGCTCACACACCACATAGCGAGCTTCAACTCCTGCGTCACATTCCCTGTTTGCACGCTTAAAGAGATTTTGCTGCATGGACAGTGCTTTCTGAAGTTGGTCAATTTGTCTTTCCTTTTCCTTTCCCTCATACTTTGCATAGCGATCAGCATGTTTAGTAATATAATGTCGCTTAAGGTTATAATCTTTCAGAACAGCAACCTTTTCCTTGCAGATCAGGCAAGTAGCCATCTTATTAAACTCCACAAAAAAATAATCACTTGTCCACCTCTCTTGAAACTTTCTCTGTTCAGCATCAACTTTTCTTTTAGATTTAACGGACATGATTATGGCGTATGATCAAAGAAGACTGTCCACTTCCAGATGTAATTTGTACTTTGTGCAATACAAGCTAAGGATATCATTAAAAGATAAAAACATGTCCGTAAACCCAGCATTGGTGTCGGCAAAGGCATTGGTGTCGGCAAAGGCATTATTAGAACAGCATTATCCCCCACACTGCACAAATACCCTCCCACACTCCATAAAATACCCCCACACTCCATAAAATACCCCCCACACCCAGCATTGGTGTCGGCAAACGCATTATTAGAACAGTACTGGTGTCAGAAAACGCATTATTAAACCAGCACTGGTGTCGGCAAACGGCATTATTGAACCAGCACTGGTGTCAAAAAACACATTATTAGAACAGCACTGGTGTCAGCAAACGCATTATTAAACCAGCACTGGTGTCGGCAAACGCATTATTAAACCAGCACTGGTGTCGGCAAACGCATTATTAAACCAGCACTGGTGTCGGCAAACGCATTATTAAACCAGCACTGGTGTCGGCAAACGCATTATTGAACCAGCACTGGTGTCGGCAAACGCATTATTGAACCAGCACTGGTGTCGGCAAACGCATTATTTGCAGCAATTGGTGTCAGCAAACGCATTATTAAACCAGCATTATCCCCCACACTGCACAAATACCCCCCCACACTCCATAAAATACCCCCACATCCAGCATTGGTGTCAGTAAACGCATTATAAACCAGCACTGGTGTCGGCAAACGCATTATTGAACCAGCACTGGTGTCGGCAAACGCATTATTAAACCAGCACTGGTGTCGGCAAACGCATTATTAAACCAGCACTGGTGTCGGCAAACGCATTATTAAACCAGCACTGGTGTCGGCAAACGCATTATTAAACCAGCACTGGTGTCGGCAAACACAAACACATTTTTAAAATAGCATTACCCCCCCCACACTCCACAATTACCTACCCCCCCACACTCCACAATTACCCCCCCCTACACTCCACAATTACCCCCCCACACTGCAAAAAATTATACCAAGTCACCCCCACTAAGCCTCAGTCTGATGGCTCACTCACCTCTCCAGGCAGTCAGGATCGTTTGCCTCCCGAGTTCCTCTCCTTCTGTCAGCTAATAGCTTTTACCCAGGCCTTGTGACAGAACACAATCTCCCGCTCTGAGGTGGCAGCAGGACCCTGGATCTGGGTTCCGATCGATTTGCTGTGCATCGTGGGCGGGGCGATGGGCGGATCCTTCCTCCACTCTGTTTTCTCTGGTCTGGTAAGCAGCGTGCAGCGGAGATAAGAGAAGATGACAGAGGTAAAACTGTTCGGCGCCTCCCCCTCTGCGGTGCCTGTGCAGTAAGAATACTCTCATGGAGACCTTGCTCCAGCCACAGCCAAATAAATCCACCGGGAAAAGATTCTGCCAACAGGCATAATTCTAAAAGCAAAAGCCAAAGTTCCAAGCAGCGATTGCATTTTTTTTACCAAGAGCTTTTTTTTTAACAATGCTAAGCTGATAAGCTTTTTTAGCTTCTCCAGTTTTGCCTTGGGCAGCCGGAACTCTAAACTGAGGGTATCTATCTCAATCCCTAGGAACTCCAACGTCGTGCTAGGCAGACATGTCTTTTCAACTGCCAAAGGTACTCCAAAGCCATTTCCTGAAATGCTGACAATAACTCAAAACAAGCGCTTAATTCCGCTGGCCCTATAAATAAAAAATCATCCAAGTAATGCGCTATGCCTACCTCCCCAGAGCGAGTGCTCAACGCCCAATAGAGAAATGTTGAAAGGAATTCAAAGTAAGAACACGACAGCGAGCATCCCATGGGGAGACACATATCAAAAAAAATAACTTCCTTCAAAATAAAAACCCAGAGAATTGAACGCTGCAGGGGAAACTGGTAAAAGCCGAAACGCAGATTTAATGTCCGCCTTAGCCAATAAAGCCCCCCCTACCGAACGTACTAATCTTACAAACCGCCTCCTCAAAGGTTGCGTAAGACATTGAGCACAACTCGCCATCGATTCCGTCGTTTAAGGAATCTCCTTTTGGGAAGGATAAGTGGCGGATTAACCGAAACTCATTGGGCTCCCGTTTCGGGACTACTCCCAATGGAGAAATACGAAAATTAACAAAAGGGGGGTTGCTCAAAGGGGCCTGCAATCCTACCTTCCTTTAGCTCCTTACACAATTTTTCTCTCACTACCTGGGGAAACTGAGCTACTGAAGCCAGATTCCCTACCATCCTACACCCCACCCCTGTGAATGACGGTAACGGGAAGCCGTTGGTAAATCCCTCTTTAAGCAAAAGAGCCTTCTCCCTGTTTGGGTAGATGTCCAGCCACCGGCACATTTATTCCAGCCTCACTGGCGTGCAGGCTTTTGTGAAAAATATGCTGTTGACTAGGGGCGGCCGTAACATTCCTTCTGAAGCACTTATTTGCTGGGTATGCTCCCGCACAGACGGAGCATTCATGCTTGTACTTGCATGAATTATTCCACCTGCATTGGCTGTCGTTAAAGGCAAAACAGCAGCCTTTTCTAAAGGCAGCTGCAGGATGGTTAAACCACCTGCTGCCTGGGTAAAGCCGGTTTCTGGGGTGATAATAAATTAAGCCACAAACCTACGTCCTTCATCCCCCACTTAAGTGACGGGTGGACAGCCAGCTTCTGACGAAAGGACTCGTCGTAGTAAAACCACCCAGGCCCCCAAAGCTTTTATATGCCTCCAATATGCGGTCTATGTGTTGAAAAAGACCCCCACACTTGTCAGGATGCCTTTCTGCCATCACACCGGAGTACACACAAAAGGCCTGCAGCCAATTATTAAAGGACCTACAGTAGGTACCATCCTGCGTCTGTCCTCCTCACCTCCATCCTCCCCTTTACGCTCAGGCTTAACCAGAAATTCCCTCTGAGCTGAAAGGAGAGAAAGAATGTCAACATAATCCCCCCTCCAAATCTTTTCTTTAACTGCAGTACTTAAATGGAAACCCAAAGGGGACATCTCACAAGGCATTACACCCTTCATAAACGTTTCAGGAACATTCACAACATTATGCAATGCCTCTGGAGCTGGCCTATCAGGCTGTACAACGCTATTACCCATAGAGTATTGCTGAGGGAGAGATGACAGGTAGAGTTGACAGAGTAGAAAAGACAGAATGGGGCATAGGGGCTGCGGGCACTGCAGGTGCTGCTTTGTGTGACAGAGACGGGACAAAAGATGAGAGGGAACCAATTAAACCAGATAAAAGCTGAAGCTGGTTGAACTCACCCACTCCATGCTGTCCTGCCTAGTGCTGAGCCGTCTGCTCCAGCTGCCCTAGGGACATTTGTTGGTGACTTTGCTGTGCTAGCAGTGCTTGTGCTCCCTGCGCCTGAACCACAGGCTGCTGTCTGCCTGAGCTCCTTCCCCTAGCAGCTGATACGGTCTTCTGTGGCTGGACACACCACGCTCACTCCTCCTGACTGGCGACTGTGAACAGGTCCGCCTCTTCTGTCCTCCGCGACCTCGTGACGTCACGCCACTGCTCTCTTCCTTCGGCTCTTCATGTGCCGCCCGACCATCTTCGGCTACCTCCGTAGCCCGAGCTCCTCTTGCCGGTGGCGCGCTCCTCCTCGCTCTGGTGTAAAGGGCCGGCCCGACATCCGCCGGCCCCGCCACTCCTTCGTCTGCCAGAAAACCCCCTTCCAGGACTTCAAGGCGCGCCTCTTCTGCAGGCGCTGACTGACGCAAGGCAGCGTTTTAACCAGTCCTCCCCTCCAGCACTCTCCGCCTTCTCTAGAAGCTGCCTCAACAGGACCTCCATCAGGTAAGAAGTGATGGGAAATTGTGGCTTGAAATTCCGTTTTTCTCAGGGAGCTTGAAATTCCTCAGCTGCTGGAAAAGAGGAAGTACACCTGTCCTGCAGTCCCTTTTTATATAGCATTTCCCAGCGCTTCCTGGTTTCCTCAAACAAACTGGATTGGCTAATCCCACCACAGTCCCTCCCCCTTTAAACACCTAGCATAACTATTAACACACCTGAACTTGTCATTGAAGTTAAACTGTGGGAGGCCGCAATCTCAAGTCAGTGGTCCCATACTGTGACCTCCTTCTCAATCATGCCATAGAAGTCGATGCAGAACAAATTATTTTTGTTTCCATTGACTTTTATGGTGAAACTCGCTTTGATATGCAAGTGCTTTGGATTACAAGCATTCTCCTGCAACGGATTATGCTCATAATTCAAGGTCCCACTGTAATTTGTCAGAATTCTTTAAATTTGGAACACAACAAATTGCACATGTCTACTGCCAACTTGTTTCCGGGCTCATTTCAGTATTTTTGGGTTTCCAAGTGCACTTTAAACTTCTTTCACCAAAGGAAATCATGTCTGCTAAAACAGCTTCATTACACATATTTTATTTATTTTAGTAGAAAAACATTCCTCACTATCCATATTTTTTTTCCACCCTCTTGGAAACTCCACGTTTTTTTTCTACAAAATATATTATATATATATTATATATATATATATATATATATATATATATATATATATATATATATATATATATTTTTATTGTTGACACATATTTATTGTAAAGAAGGCCAGATGTCATGTCTTGCTGGGATGCGCGGAGGCGTTGCCTTTTTTAATATGTTTTTTAAAAAGGTTTTTTATATCCCAGCTTCCTTTCCGCTTTTCGTTAATGGCGGTCAGATATTCAATTTGCCGATTTAATGTTTCTTGTTGTTCTAACAATTTCCTAACTTCCAGCTGTAGTTCTTGGCGTTGTGTTTTATAGCTCTCATTCCCCTCCAAACTTTTATAGAATTGCAGCGCAAGTGACATCCTGCCACCGACAGCTATGCCTATGATGGGCACAATGGTTACAATTTTCATGTTGTCCATTCCATGTCTGCCATCCATAGTTTATCAGCCTTGTTGCCATAGATATTCCTAATCTAATTGCCGGGGTCTTCATTATTGAGACGCCAATATTTCTTGCTGCTGGTATAAGGTTGGCAAACATGGCCGCCATTTCTGTCATGGTGTCAGGAGTGAAACTGCCGGGCTATATATATAATTTTAGTCTGTGTACATTCACATTTGCGTTTTAGAAAGTTTTTTCTTTTGAACAAACCGACATCTTTGTTTAATAGAGTTTGACATTTGAAAAAAAAATCATATATTTTTTTTTTGCTTAACCACGTAAGGACCCGCTCACGTACATATACGTCGGTACTTTAAACATGGATATCTCGGTAACAGAAGCTGCTTTCACAACCGGGGTATCCTATCCATCTTTTCTTTGAGCGGTCCTGTAAATGATAACGGTGGTCTCTGCGGCGCATTCGCATTTACCGGAGCAGCGGCGAAGGCGATCGGGTCCTGTGCCCTGCTCGGCTGGGCACATGCCCAGCATGCTCCCCACCCGTCCCCATAACATAGCAGGGCGGAAGCGACGTCAAAACTTCACTTCCCCCCATGCTTCTTAACCACTTGCCTACTGTGCACCTACACCCCCTTCCTGCCCAGACAAAATTTTAGCTTCCGGCACTGCGTCGCTTTAACTGACAATTGCGCGGTCGTGTGACGTGGCTCCCAATCAAAATTGGCGTCCTTTTGTTCCCACAAATAGAGCTTTATTTTGGTGGTATTTGATTGCCCGTGCGTTTTTTTTTTTTTTTTGGGCTATAAACAAAAAAAGAGCGACAATTTTGAAAAAATACACAATTTCTTGCTTTTTGCTATAATAAATATCTAATGAAAAAAAAAAAAAAAAAAAATTTTATCTCAGTTTAGGCCGATACGTATTCTTCTACATATTTTTGGTAAAAAAAATCAATAAAAAAAAAAATCGCAATAACCGTATAGTGACTGGTTTGCGCAAAAGTTATATTGCCTACAAAATAGGGGACATAATTATTTTACTAGGAATGGCGGTGATCTGCTTTTTTTTTTCGGGATTGTGACATTATAGCGGACACTTTTGACACATTTTTGGGACCATTCACATTTATACATTGAACAATGCTATAAATATGCATTGATTACTGTATAAATGTGACTGGCAGGGAAGGGGTTAACCACTAGGGGGCAGGGAAGGGGTTAAATGTGTATCCTAGTTTGTGTTCTAACTGTAGGGGGAGGGGGGGTGACTGGGGGAGGTGACCGATCTATGTCCCTATGTACAAGGGACACAGATCGGCCTCCTCTCTCCCTAAAGGACGTGGAGGTCTGTGTTTACACACAGAGCTCCACTTTCCAGCTAAGTTACACGACAATCGCGGGTGCCCGGCGGCCATCGCGGCCGCCGGGCACGCGCACGGTGTTGTCAGTAACCCAACGGGTGCGCGCGCGCCACCTAGCAGCTTGAAATGACGCGTCATGTGACGTGATGTCAGGATAATGGAGTATCCCGCCGCCGTCATTTCACGGCGGGCGGGTATTAAGTGGTTTAAGCAATATTTTCTTGACGTTTTTTCAAATGACAATTTTTTTTGCATTTAAGTGTAAATATGAGATGTGACGTCTTTTTGACCCCAGATCTCATATTTAAGAGGACCTGTCATGCTTTTTTCTATTACAAGGGATGTTTACATTTCTTGTAATAGGAATAAAAGTGACCCTTTTTTTGTGTAAAAATTAATAAAAAACAAAAAAAAAATAAGAAAAAAAAATCTTAAAGCGTCCCGTCCTGACGAGCTCGCGCGCAGAAGCGAACGCATACGTGAGTAACGCCTGCATATGAAAATGGTGTTCAAACCACACATGTGAGGTATCGGCGCGATCGTTAGAGTTAAAGTGAGAGCAATAATTCTAGCCCTAGAGCTCCTCTGTAACTCAAAAGATGCAACCTATAAAAAAATGTAAACGTCGCCTACAGGGATTTTTAAGGTTAAGGGTAAAGTTGAGCTCTATATCCTGATTGCACACCATTATCTCCCCGATGAGGATGTTTGCACTGGTGAAATTTTTTTTTTTTCTTCTTTCACAACATCCACATCACCTATTGTGGTCACTATTTCACCCACTTCATACACCTCTCCTCCCCCCACATCCTCAGGTTGTGGTGTGTTGAGTTCCCCTTCTTTATGAGGTGTGGGGTTCCTGGTGTCCTCAGATGTCCCGAGTCTTTTCTCCCTTTTTAGAAGCAGTTTCCTGATCCTTCTGTGCTGGTCGTGTTCCCACAATTTCAGGTCTGACCAGCGTTTCCTCAATTGCTCCTTGGATCCTCGTACCCCAAAATTCTTGTGCATGACTGCTGTATAATATATGCCCCTTCTGTATTCCCTACCCCATCTACCCATTTTCCTAGAACAGAGTAACTTAGACCATACCAGGGTGTGGAGTAAAACATGGCCGTAGCTGCCTCCTTTATTAAAAAATATATTAACTTTATCAATAAAACTCAATACAATTATCAAAACCATCAAAGGTGTCAATCATTTCTTGCAGGAAAAAACTTTTATTACAACTTCCGTTAAATCCTTGTACTGCGGTCCTCACCATTAGCTGTTAGGCCTCATGCCGAAATGCTGACTCAGAGACAATGCTGACCGCAGTGCACCCGTTCTCAAAGCTTCCAGCTAACCTCCGCTAACTGAAAGCCAAACATCAGGACCCATACCAACGAGGAGTCCTGACCCATTTTTTCCAAGGTTCTTCCTTCTCCTGCAAATACCAGACACCTGCCACAGCGCACCACTGTAAAAACCTTTACAGTTGGGGGACCCTCCACACCCTGAGAGCTCTTCGGATGCCATCCTGAATCCCTAAAGCCCACATATCTATACCTACCTCATTCAAATGTACCCCGTTCCCGCGGAGGTACCGCCACGTCTCTACCTCCAGCTCCAGATGGCGTATAAACAGCACTCCATTCTTTACCATAAACCTGCCAACATCCCTATTTACCTTCCTCCTGGCTCTATTTATGCCCTCCCAGGACCTGGCCATGCGCCATGATGTACGCGCCAATATGTCTGACCAGACTATGACCATGTCTGGGAATGCTACGCGCAGACGAAGGATATCGAATTTGATCTCCTTTGTCAAATCCAACATAGACCTAAGGCCCAATTTATTCCCGGCTACATGCAAAATAAGAACGTGAGGCGGGCGGTCCAGGCGTGCAAAACGGTGCACTTCCGGGACCATCCTACTCCACATCATGCCCGGCACACCCAACCAGCGAACGCGGGCTTCCTGCCTTGGGAAACCCAATTGCCGGCCTTCCGGCCTGAGCTCTGCCCTCTCACACCCCCCAAAACACCTAAGAATGCCCTAGTATCCACACCAGGGCCGGCGCTGCGTCTGAAAGAAAAGAAAGAAAAAACACTCCACCGTAACCCAGCAGCCCTACTCGGCAAAAACATAACAACAGTAACATACATAACGTACAATTCCCACCAAAGCTCCCTCATAAACTAACCAACAGATGGGGCCGAGCATAAATGCGGAACCTGTTAGGCCGCGTACACACGATCAAATTTGTCCGCTGAAACTGGTCCGACGGACCGTTTCCATCGGACATGTCCCTCCGTGTGTATGCGGCCTTAGATTCCCACCTTCCAATGAGTTTTTTTACCAATTCCTCACCCAACCCACTCCGAGCGGCCTCTGTAGCTGCCCCTATGCTAAAGGAATGCAACAAATACTCTTATTCCGCCATGCCCAAGAACCGCAAACATTTCCGAAAAACCGGTATAACTTGAAATTTTGATAACTTCAAACCATCCACATGCATCAGCAATGACCCTTCCTTGTTCGGTCGCACACCCAAAAACTCCCTAACTGCTTCCACTGGGCAGAGCGGTGACTCCGGTATCGAATAGACCTTTATCGTCTTACCCTTTCCCTGTTGATCCGTCTTAGACCTGCGCAACCATACCGACACCCTATCCTTGTGGCAACTCGCCTCCATAATCCCTATCCCTCCGTGGACCTCCTTAGATGGGCTAACCAACTCTCCTATCCTGAAGGCCCCAAAGAATGCCAGAGTAAAAGCAGCGCGAAACAATGCTACCTCATAAGACGAGGCGCAAACCTGACAACAGTCCCTGCAAGACCCCAAATGACACAGGCCGTCTGGTATCCCTGCCAGGTCTAGATCGCCGATATCCTTTTAAAGCCTGCCGCACCCAAAAATCTTTTGTAAAATCTGGCAAGCCTTGCCATTTAAACAAAAAGGCCAGCCCGGCCACCTTTTTTCCCCAACGCCGAAACGGACGCCCCACCTTCCATGCCCCGAGAGATAAAGTTTAACACCAGCAACCATCCCGGCCCATTGACATCTACCCCTAACTCTCGTCCAAATTTCGCCCATTCCTGCCAAACTCTGCTGTAAGCGGCCCACGTTGTCTCACTCACCGACTTCCGAATCCATCCGCAAGCTACTCCAAGGCGATCCTTCCGGCGCCAACTCCCGAAACCTGTCCCACTGGAATCGAGACAAAGCGTCAGCACTGATGTTCTCTACCCCTGGAAGATGCACCTTTGTTTAATAGAGTTTGACATTCGAAAAAAATCATATTTTTTTTTGCTTAACCACGTAAGGACCCACTCATGTACGTATACGTCGGTATTTTATAGATGGATATCTCGGTAACAGCAGCAGCTGCTTTCACAACCGAGGTATCCTATCCATCTTTTCTTTGAGCGGTTCTGTAAACGATAATGATGGTCTCCGCGGCGCATTTGCCGTTATCGGCGGCAGTAGATGTAATTTAAGAACAAAAATGATTTAGGTCATAATAAAACACTTGATTTAGGTCTGAAAAGGCTTAAAAGGAAAACGCTCACATGAAAAAGACCTCCCCAACATCGCAAAAGAATGTGCCCCTCCCACGCAATACCAAATGCCTAGCCAAACACAGCAGGCCAGCACATTGAAATGGGGGACAAGGGCCTCTTCCACACAGGCCTAGACTGGGGTTGTAGGGGGGCTTCTGATGGGGGGTCTTTACAAAATGTGTAAATCCCCTGTAAAGCAGTGTGGACAAGGTGATTTGTGCTTGGTATTGGGCTGAGCCCAACATGGCCCAAAGACAGCCAGCTAGGTTGAGTGTATACATGTGGCCTTGAATGGTTCAGGAGGGAATTGGGCGATCCTTCTTCTCACACCTTTCCAAGCTGGCCTTGTCGTTTGGTCTCACATAGTATGTGGTTCGGATTGGTTGGAATTGGATTGGATTGGAATAAATACTTATAGAGCGCCGAATGCGAGTTGTGAAAACTTGCGTCTAACGCTTACCAACAAGCTGGGGGTACCCAGTTCTCAGGAGCAAAAAGAAGAAACTAGGACATCTAAGTAAAAGAGGGGAACAGACAAGAAATAGAAATATAAAAAGAAGGGGGGGGGGTGTCAGGGCACAGAAAGCCTATCCCTACTCCCTGACCATGGACCGTAGCCTGGGATTAAGGCAGCGTCCTGCTGAGGGCTTGGAAGTCTCTATCTATAGGCTTGTGAAAAAATAAGTGTTTTCAAGCCCTTACGGAAGGCCATCAAGGAGGAGGATATTTGGAGCCGATGAGGGAGCTGGTTCCAAAGAAAATTCCCCAGTGTTTGGAGCCGGCGGCCACCTTTTGAAGCTGATCGGCTAGATTTAACAATCGCTAACAGGGCGTCAGTCGAACGAAGCTCTCTGGGTGAAGGCAAATCAAGGCTCACAGAGTGTGGAGTTCCCCTTTAAATGCCCAAACTAGTCCAAGGCAAACATATGCATTAGAAAAGGGGGGGGGGGTGTGGAGTTTCCCTTTAAATGCCCAAACTAGTACAAGGCAAACATATGCATTAGAGGGGGAAGGCTTAAAGGGTTTGCAATTTTTCATTTACAACTCCATTAAGTGAGTGAGAAACTTTTATAGCACAGCACATGTGAACTAAATCGCCTCGGGGCGCTTGGTGTCCATTTCTCCTTTGTCCTCAAAAGAGATGGGTTTTGATCTTTCTCCTAAAGGCCAAGTGGTTCTCCTCCAACCGGATGCTGGTTGGTAAAGCGTTCCATAGTCTGGGTCCTTGGAGCGCAAATCTCCTTTCTCCTTTGGACTTGTATCTGACTTTGGGTATCTGGAGTAGATATTGGTTGGTGGATCGCAGAACGTGATTGGGGTTGTGAGCTTTTAGTTTTTCTCATAGATATTGGGGGGCATTTCCTTGAATACACTTATGTGTCAGACAGAGTGCTTTGAAAGTGATTCTGTCTTTTACTGGCAACCAGTGAAGGGATCTCAGTGAAGGTGAGATTGATTCCCAGGGTTTCTTCCCAGTCACAAGTCTGGCGGCCGTATTTTGATCGACTTGCAGACGAGTGATTTGATACTTTGGGAGTCCAAGATAAAGTGCATTTGCATAGTCCAGTCTGGAGTTCACAATTGTTCCCACCACAACTGCTATGTCTTCTTTTGGGAATAAATGGAATAAGTCTGCGTAGTAGGCGCAGCAGATGGTGAGATCCGCTGACTACTGACCCTATTTGTGCGTCCATTGTCATGTAGGAGTCGAAAATAACCCCGAGACTTTTGACTTTGGTGCTAGGGGTGATGGTTTTACCCAGAATGGGCGGAGGTGTCCATGTTGCGGGATGAATCTTTATATTGGCGTGAAACAGGAGAAGTTCTGTTTTGGAGCTGTTGAGTTTAAGATAACTCTTTGTCATCCAGTTTTCTATCAAAGAGAGGCAAGTCTCTAGACCGAGACGATGATCCTTTTTGTTGCAGATGCGAAAATACAATTGTGTGTCATCTGCATAAGAGTGATAGAGTAACTTCTGGTTACTGATAATTTCAAAAAGAGGGCGGAGATAGATTATGAACAGGCGACAAGGGGGATCCCTGAGGACTCCACATGACACAATTTCACTATTTGTGATCTGTTTTAAGGGGCATTTTTTGAGGAGCAAGCGAGGCACGAGTATTTTTAATTACAAATCAATAAAACAGGTAACATGTTAAACAACACACACTAACATGTCCTGTGTATAAATATAGTTCAATAAAGACTTAAAAGTGAACCAGCGCACAAACCGAGAAAGAAAAATATGATGTGCGCCTGATCAACATATGCAAATTAACGTGCGCAAATGCCGTTCATGCATGCGTCGTGGCCACATGAACCCCGCGCAGTTCTAGTCGTATTTGCAGGCGTAGCAGGCTTCCATGAAGAAAGTTAGTTTCCCATGCAATATGGAACACATTTTCAACTTCGGCAGTTTGTACTGTGCTACCCCTATGTCACCCAACCACAACCCTATAATATTGGCACTTCCAGATTCTATCTATTTCTATTTGAATGCTCAGTACGCCAGGTCGACAGTGGCGTGCCGTTTGTGTGCCGCAGCGCACTGTAAAAACATTTAGTAAATGGGATTTAGAGCTACGATGCCGGCGCAAACGTTTCGTAAATGCCGTTGCACATTACCGCGCTTCACAACTGAAGGCGCAAAACGGTTCGTAAATCAGCCCCTAAGTCTACAAAGTGTGAGCTCTTGGGGGGTGAACATGTTCTGTCTGTGTCCCTCTGACATATTAAAAATTAAAAACAAAAGCTAGAGGGAGGAAGGCAAAATAATTTCTAGGATGGGCCGGTGAGAGGAAGACATCAAACAACCAAATCATTGGTCTTGTGGAAGCTTTAAAAATCCCCGACCAGAACACTGGTGATCCCAAGTATTTCTTTGTATATCTTGAAATGTGTCTATTAGGATATTTGTTCCGCTTTTCATTTCATACTTTCCCCCAAATCTCTGGATCCTGGTGGGATGTTTTTAATTTTCTTTAAGGTTGCATGGAGACACATTGAGGGTCTTTGGGTTTTTGATTGGACTTGGTTGTATTGCTCACAGTAATGTGTGTGACCAGGAGAAAGGTGTGACAGGTCCCTGTTCTCTTTCTCTCTCTAACACCAATCTGATGTCAAATTTGTGTGCAAAAGATATATTTACTTGTCAACATCAAAAGATGTTTTCATTGTCCACGTCTCACATACTGGACTGATGAGCTGACTTGTTACATGTGGTAGCAGTGGCGGCTGGTGCTCCAAATTTGGGGGGGGGGGGGGGGGTGCAAACAAACTTAACCACTTGTCATCTGCCCACCGTCAAATGACGGCGGGCAGACGACTCCATTATCCTGACATCACGTCATATGACGTGATGTCCCTTTAAAGCCGCGGGTGGGCGCGCGCGCGCGCACCCGCCGCTCTGCGGGGATCCCGTGCGAGTGCCCGGCGGCAACGATCGCCGCCGGACACACGCGATTGCTCAGTAACTGAGCGGGGACGTGGAGCTCTGTATGTAAACACAGAGCTGCACGTCCCTGTCAGGGAGAGAGGAGATCGATTGTGTCCCTTGTACATAGGGACACGATCGGTCACCTCCCCCAGTCACCCCCCCACCTCCCCCCACAGTTAGAACACTCATAGGACACACATTTAACCCCTTCCCCGTCCCCTAGTGGTTAACCCCTTCACTGCCAGTCACATTTATACAGTAATCAATGCATATTTATAGCATTGTTCACTGTATAAATGTAAATGGTCCCAAAAATGTCAGAAAAGTGTCCGAAATGTCCGCCATAACGTCGCAGTCCCAATAAAAAAATCGCAGATCGCCGCCATTAATAGTAAAAAAAAAATGCCATAAACTATCCCCTATTTTGTAAACGCTATAAATTTTGCGCAAACCAATCGATAAACGCTTATTGCATTTTTTTTTTACCAAAAATATGTAGAAGAATACGTATCGGCCTAAACTGAGGGAAAAAATATTTTTTTTATATATTTTTGGGGTTATTTATTATAGCAAAAAGGAAAAAATATTGCATTTTTTTTAAAAATTGACGCTCTATTTTTGTTTACAGCGCAAAAAATAAAAAACCGCAGAGGTGATCAAATACCACCAAAAGAAAGCTCTATTTGTGGGAAAAAAAGGACGCCAATTTTGTTTGGGAGCCACGTCGCACGACCGCGCAATTGTCAGTTAAAGCGACGCAGTGCCAGAAGCTTATATTTTGTCTGGGCAGGAAGGGGGTGTAGGTGCACAGTAGGCAAGTGGTTAAAAATACGGGGGAAATGAGCAGCAAAAAACGTTTGAGCTGCGCCTCACTTCCTGTTCAGAAAATGAGCACATCATCTATATATCTGTGCCAGGAGACGACCTTGTCCAAAAAGGGGGCAAGGTCGTCTCTTGAAAATCTCTCTCCCACCCCCCCAGGTACAGGTTGGCATACAATGGGGCACATTTAGTCCCCATCGCAACCCCCTGCACCTGGAGGTAGTGGGAGGATCCAAACAAAAATACATTGTGCTTCGAGATGTAACCCAGCAGTTCCAACACAAAAGCATTGTATTTCAAAGCAGAAGGGCCTCTTTCAGCGAGACGACTTTGAGGGCCCTTATTGTGTTGTGTTATATAGATTTTTTTTTTTTTACCAAAAATATGTCGAAGAATACGTATCGCCCTAAACTGAGAAAAAAAATGTGTTTTTTTTTTTTTAATTGGGATATTTATTATAGCAACAAGTAAAAAATATTGTATTTTTCTTCAAAATTGTCGCTCTTTTTTGTTTATAGCGCAAAAAATAAAAACCGCACAGGCGATCAAAAAAAAAGCTCTTCTTGTGGGGAAAAAAGGACGTAAATTTTGTTTGGGAGCCACGTCGCACGACCGCGCAATTGTCAGTTAAAGCGACGCAGTGCCGGAAGCTGAAAGTTCACCTGGGCAGGAGGGGGGTGTATGTGCCCAGTAAGCAAGTGGTTAATGTGTGTTTGGACTACTTTAAAACATACTACAGAAGAACCTCATCCCAGAGAGCCAACACACCAGAGACTCTGTAGCCGTAAGAGTAGCGGGAGGCACCGGCTACCCGTTGCCCGCGTTCACCTGGATTGGGGGGTTGGTTCGGGAGGCGTGATTGTGGGGGTGATGAAGGATTTTCCAGCGGATGTACTAATGGGGAATGGGTTTCTGCTTACACCCCGATTAAAGCCAACCCAGGGACTCCCGTTACAGCTGCCTCTAGAAACCTGTGGCATTCGGTGGGAGTTCTGGAGATACTCATCAAGGATTCAAACCTTTGACTGACGATGTCACGGGCTAGGGTTTCCATTCTCTTCTATATATCATTGGTGACTTGCAACAAAAAAAAAACATACAGTACAGAAAAAGTTGTGCATGTGCTTTAAGTATTTACTTGTCTGGCTTTTGAGGAAGCATTTGATGGCCTTTAAAATTTCAGTTTTTCAATGTCATTAAAGTTTACGTTTAAATATTTAGGGTCCCTAAAAGATAAAAACCTGGCAACATCCTTTTACCTCTTGTTTTATAGTTGTAAAATGTTAGGCTGCATTCAACACCGGAGCGGAGGTAGTTTAGAGAAAAAATGAGAAACTGCGTCCACCCCACCCCCGCACACAGCTGTCCACCCCACCCCTGCACACTGCTGTCCACCCCACCCCCGCATACAGCTGTCCAGTACTCGGGGGGATAAGGGTCATATCACACCACACATACATGTGAATCACAGGAACACGCTGCCATTTACATCCTCAAAGCCACATGGCTGAGAATATTTGGCCGCCTGCAATGTTGTTTCAGACACGCCATCGCTCACCAATTCTTGGTTACCCAGTGTCTACCTCTGCACCAATATGTAAGGAGAATTCATCATCAAACATAATTGGTGCCTCTTCCATGTTGCTTTTCTGTGGCTCTGGAATCTTCTCAATCATCTCACACTGAGATCCAGAAGTGTTTGTGGTCAGAAGAGAAGAAAACATGGAGATGAGAGGTGATGTGATGGAAACTCTGCTCTGTGACGTGTTCAGGTGAGAAGACAATCATTCCTCAGACTGTGCAGAATTCCTTTCAATGGGATCTTCTTCTCTCCACCTTTCACTCGTGTATTTGAGGGCTTTGGTGTTTTGACTTATTTTTGTGTAAACAATGGCCAAAAAACATCCTCTGTACCCCAGTGGGAACCCTTCTCCATGCTTCAGGAGGGTTCTTTGTCTTGAAATTGTTTTGCCAGTCAACCAAAGGTTTATATCCTTCATCATCAAGGATGGTCACCCACCGATAAGTGGGCAGCAGAAGATGACACCAAACGTCACACATTGATGATGTCATCTACAACCAGTCCACCTGAGATGGTCACATGGAGTATTTTCTTGGCTCATGTAGGATTTGCTGCCACACCTGGATGTTATCACCGTCCCTCTGACCATAGCAAGGCACAGCGACTCTCCTCACCGTGTTGCTTTTTGAGCTCCTTATTCTCCCGAATAAGGTTCAGATTCTTCTCACCCACTAGGCGGCAGCACTTGCAGGTCTGGGGGGGGGTGAAGAGAAACACACACACTACACATTGGCAGGGCCGGAATGGGACTCCTTTTCAGCCTTGGAGTTTCATGCCTTAGACCAGCCCACTTTAGTTCACGACAATTAAAATAATGTAATTAAAACCTCAAAATATAAGTTTGCAATGGCGCACTGTTCTCTACAGCCTGTAATTACTAGTATTTTTCAAAATTTAGTGCAAATACAGTAACATAAGTTTTGCTTCACAGTGAAGATTTATTAGAACAATAACAGGACAGTATCAGAATCTATTTTCTTTAAGAATTAGTATTCATAAATAT
This sequence comes from Rana kukunoris, assembly GCA_029574335.1. Classification (NCBI taxonomy): domain Eukaryota; kingdom Metazoa; phylum Chordata; class Amphibia; order Anura; family Ranidae; genus Rana; species Rana kukunoris. Next base: position 739,322,435 of record CM056049.1, on the reverse strand, counting down.
CCAAACATTGAAATGAAGAAAAAAATTTGAACAAAAAACAAATATATTAAACAAAATAAATAATAGAATTAAAATAAAATGTATTGCACTTTATAATGTTAGTATCATCTCATTTTCAAGGAAGCAGCTGCTTTACAACTTCAAATATTTTTCACAAATGAGAACATTAGCTAAAGAATAAAATAAGTTATCTGACTTTTTTTTCCACAGTATAACTTTCTGTTTCTAATTGTTTCATCTTTTTTCCCTGCATAAGTTTAGGAAACATGGACAACCCTAAAACATGAATAAACGCCTGAGCAGAGCACTGGTCTCTGCAACTTCATCTATCACAGTGTCATTGTCCAAAGACATGAGAATTTCTTTCTCAGTGCACATGAGCAATGAATGCCTCAAAGGTTCTTTTGGGTTGATGTCATAACATTTTTTCTAAAGCGTTTTTAATGGCCTCCTATGATTTCTATCCACAAGCAGCCTACACACTAGTGATTTTTAGCCTGTCTTGTGGGACACAGAGAAGGAGCTAAAACATAACGAGGCACACCAGCGTGTTTTTTGTATTATTATTTTTTTCCTTAAATGTATAGGTACAAAACGAAGAATATGTTTCTGCATCAATAGAAGCAACATCAATTGGGCAATTGAAAATTTTCAATTTTAATATACTATTAATAAATTAACAAATATATTAAAGTCATTGAACTAGCGAACGCTCTGACAATAAAAATAACTTTAACATTATATAATATATTTAAACTATTTACTACAAAACATATATTTTAACAACTGACACACAAATTAAATTTTCTTCTGACAACGATAACACGCGAATGGGGAACTTTCTGGATTTTTTGGACTTTGTGAGCTCTCGATGCAAACAAGGCGAAACCAATATGTACATATGTCACATGGAACCTGAAAAACAAAAATATATTTAATTGATTTATTGAGCTTGGTTAGGCGCCAAATGCCCACTGTGGGGTGAGCGTCTAAGCACCGCTGGTGAGAAGTTACCTAGAATCAATCCTCAGTTAGGAAGGAAGAAGAGAGAGGAGGAGGTTAAAAAGGGGGAAGGGTATCCTGCCCTAGGATGAGCAAGGAGAAAGCCGTGAAGCATAGGAAAGAGAACAAAAAAGAGAAAAGAAGAAGAGGAGGAAATCTAGAGAGAGGGTACTTGAAATCATTGATGTCTGAATAGTCAGTGCCGTTCCGGGGTCATGGTCATTGGTGTGGCAAGTCGCTCCTTTGTTCATCTTTGTTTTCATCATCGGAATTTTCCATTGTGTAGATTCTGCACAAACTGTCAAGATTAGTATTACATTTACATTCACCTTAATGTAAAAGACTTAACTTAAAGAATTTCCGAATTCAACAACAATTTATTTTTTGTTTGTTTTTTTGTTGGGATAGACATTTACTTTATACATAAATTGTTTAGCAATGTATCACTTATTAGCTAATATGATATTAAATAATCCCTATAATTGTAAGATGATTTGGTTTAAATGATCCATTTTCACTTTTTTAATTCTAGGCAGAAAATCAAAGTTTAAAAAAAAAAAAACACTTTTGACTACTGATAGAATTTGTCCTGGCAGTGTTACGTTGTGTTTTTATAGTAAACTCCCCTCCCCCCCTCCCACACAGCCTTAGTGGGTCACATAGGCCTAATATATAATTGTTGTTGAATGTGAAATTATTCTTTTATGCAGGAGTAACAATTAACAAATTAGAGCAGTAAGTAGGTTTCAGAAATTTTACCATTTCCCTTAAACTAATTACTAACTTTCAACTCGTTTCATTTAAAACTCATTTAAAATTCTTTCTTCTATCTCCATGCAATAATCATTTATAGCTTCCGTGCTATTCTGAAAATTGATTGTCTCCTCTCTCAAAACATATTCTGGCAACTTAAACAGTTAGAAACATGTTTAATTTTGTGGTTGAGAGTGCATGCTGATCTTTTTAATACATAAAGTGTTCAATAAACAAAATGTTACAAAAGCTAAAGACTTTCTTTGTCAAATGTTTTTTATTGAGATTTCAATAGGGGAACATAAGTTTAGGGGAGGAGAAAATAAAAAAGGAAATGTACTGAAATGCATAAGTGTATACATATACATACATATGTATGTATGTATGTATATATATATATATATATATATATATATATACACACACATACATGGGTTACATTTGCAGTACCTACAGTAATACAACACATTTAATCAATACATATGCAGTTAACTTTTCCCTATAATTAATAAATACACACAGAAAATTGAGTATATAAACTAGTAGGAAAAAATAGAAGATGTATCGATCCGACTATTTGTCAAGGAATTATTATAATGTAATAGGACATGAGACCATAAGAGTTATGAGTGAGTAACCCTAGAAAAAAAATATGTTAAATCGCCTCACGATTATCCTATCGGTAAAAAAGAGAAAAAAATAATAAGATAAATAAAATAAAAATGTAGATAATAAAAATGAATAAAGGGTACAGGAGAGGAGAAAGTCAAGAAAATTAGAGAAATAATAAGCACCCGGGATGGCAGTCTGACTCCTGGCATACATATACATATACTTTAAAAAATTGTAAAAAGATTCTACAATTTACGAAATGTCCTTATGTTATTTTCTTCAATAGCTGTCATTTAGCTGAAGACTTTCTAACGTGTAATTTAGTTTACATTTGTCTCTTTACCTTGCAAACAAACACCCCACAGGACACTCCATCTTTTTGATTGGGATGACTCAATGCCTGACACTGTATCCGAGACACTTTTTCACCTTTCCTCCTAAGAAACATTCTATAAGAAAAACAAACCATAATGGTTTCACTCAATAATTTAATCAAAAAAAAAACAAATCAAACAAAAAAAGTTGGACTTTTCTGAGTTTGTTTAATTTAAAAGCAATGTAATACACTCCAAAATTAACTTGATCTTTGTTATTATTACTGTTTTTGAGATCTTTTTTATGGCCTTAAAAGAGAAGTGCAGGCAAAGCCTAACCAACGCTAAACCTGCTCTCTGCCATATTCTAAAACGAATCTATCTAACCCTGTAAAACAAAATATTTATACTTGCCCATTCTGCAGCTTGAAAGTAAGTGTAGGAGAGGCATCCGACAACACAAGCCCTATAGTAACTCTATGGGCAAGGTCACTTCCCATTAATTTCACAGCCGTTATCGGTCTTCTCCTGCACAGACCTTCCGCTGCTGGGGACCGGACTGGATCGGCTGCAGAATAGGTAAGTGCAGCAATTTTTGCTTTACAGGGTTAGTTACATAGTTAGGTTGAAAAAAAGACACAAGTCCATCCAGTTCAACCATGAAAAAATAAGCACTACAAAATAAAAAAACACAGTACATCGCATATACCCAACTCTATACCCACAGTTGATCCAGAGGAAGGCAAAAAAAAAAAACCCAGCAGAGCGATGATCCAATTTGCTACAGCAGGGGAAAAAAATTCCTTCCTGATCCCCCGAGAGGCAATCGGATTTTCCCCGGATCAACTTACCTACACATCTTAGTACTCAGTTATATTCTGTACATTTAGGAAAGAATCCAGTCTCTTCATAAAGCAATCTTCTGATCTGGCCAGAACCACCTCTGGAGGGAGTCTGTTTCACATTTTCACAGCTTTTACTGTGAAGAAACCTTTCCCTATTTGGAGGTGAAATCTCTTTTCCTCCAGACGTAAAGAGTGCCCTCTTCTCAGTATTGACCGTAAAGTGAATAACTCAACACCAAGTTCACTATATGGACCTCTTATATATTTGTACATGTTGATCATATCCCCCCTTATTCTCCTCTTCTCAGGAGTGAATCAATTCAGTTCCTCTAATGTTTCCTCATAGCTGAGCTCCTCCATGCCTCTTATCAGTTTGGTTGCCCTTCTCTGCACTTTCTCCAGTTCTCCGATATCATTTTTGAGAACTGGTGCCCAAAACTGGACTGCATATTCCAGACGAGGTCTTACTAATGATTTGTACAGGGGGGCAAAATTATATCTCTATCTCTGGAGTCCATACCTCTCTATACAAGAAAGGACTTTGCTCGCTTTGGAAACCGCAGCTTGGCATTGCATGTTATTATTGAGCTTATGATCAACTAAAACCCCCAGATCCTTCTCCACTACAGATCCCCCAGTTGCAGTCCCCCTAGCATGTATGATGCATATTCTTTACATTTATCAACATTAAACCTCAGCTGCCACTTAGTCGCCCACTTAGACAGAGCATTGAGGTCGGCTTGTAAATTGGAGACATCCTGTAAAGACGTTATTCCACTGCATAGCTTGGTGTCATCTGCAAAGACATATGTTATTACTGTATACATAGAATTACCTGCAGGCAGAATATTACGTGTTGCTTGGAACCTAACATACTATTGCATTGTGTAAATATCGTGTCCTGCTATAATTTAATTTTTTGGGGATAAGGGGAAAGGGAATGCAAGTTAAACCACTAGTCTATGGATGTCTATCGGACATCAGAGTGTAGAGTCGATCACACATCAAATAATGGTTAGTTGCTGTAACCGTAAAGTCATATAAACAATAATTGAAAAGGATATGGGGGATGGGAGGTGATTAGAAAAGAGGGTTACTTTGAGCAACAATAAATGATCGAAAGTTATATAGTGATACAAAAATATATTTTAATGGTAGTATCAACAATAAATAAAAGGCTGTAGTAAATTACAGTCTTGAATGAATTAAAAATCCTTGTAGCTACAAGAGTGGCTGCTAGATTAGGATAAGAGACCAACACAGACTCACATAAAACAACATATAACATAGACACCAGTCCGGACGTTAAGGTTTATCAGACACCAGGGACATGCAACAGTAAAAATCATATATTTTTTAATGTCCTATCTGTTAATACAGAATAGAATGGGTTGTTTAAGTGGAAGTGGTTGCATAGCAACCACACCACTCAAAGTAATACAACCTTAAATAAGTCAAATGTTGCAATAGCTGGTGGCTGAATTAGGTGTGTAGGGAGGGGGAGGGGGAAGGAGTGGAGAGGCTGAATGGCAAAGATTAGGTATGTGTATATATACATGTATGTTCACATCTATTTTATATAATTGGGACGGAGTCACACCGCGGGATGAGTACTGATAATCTGAGAAGTTCCCATATGAAGATTAAAGCAACTAGGTGTCCTCCTGTTTGTATCAAAATAATTGGTTTACTCAGTGAATTGCAAGTAGACAAGGTAGAGCCCCGAGTTTGGCGCTGTCAGTCCATCATATATGATTCATTGAATAAAAATATTCAAAAATTTGCATATGTTAGCCTGTTAATCACTGGTTCAATTAGAGCTGTAGGAGATGTTGGCTTGTCAAATCATTGGTACATTACCGAGTTATTGGTTGTCATCAAAGTATATGAAGTATAGGTACATTACCAAATTGCTGGTGGACATCAGGATATATGGATCAAACCATTCATTGGAATTCCTCGGTATCTACCAACCTTTGTTTGAATTAGCTGCATAAATGCCGTGCGGGTAGAAATAGCGTGGCCCGCGAGTGTTCCTGGATGTTTATCCTGACGTTGCGGATGTTTGGTATGGAAGGTCCTTAGTTGCTCGGTATGTACCGCGCTGCTCTGAGTTGGTATCAGACTTGCTTGTCTACCGCCGTCGGTGACGGTGTCTCCGTCTCTATCTCAGTTCCTTCTCCGTTCCCGTTCGCTGCACACCAACAGTAACGTCACGTGACAGGCGTCGGGTAATGACGTCGACGCGTTTCACCTTGCGCTATGGCGTAGCTTCCTCTGGGACGTGATTCATTACGGTGTAGCGAGCCTCTTTATTGTTGGTCGCTGATTGCTGATTTTGTTCCGATCGTAACCGGTCATCCCTCATCCGCTAGATTGAGGTGAGGGGATTATACTGAAAGAGATATGTATAAAAAAGCAGGAATATATGCAAATGTAAGGCCAAACTTAGCTTGTATAGAGATGCCTGCCGATACTTGATGTTTAAAAACACTATTGTTTTAGTTCAAGAAAATAAGAACATTTGGTTAGTAATCACGGTCCTATAGAAAAATCTATAGGTTAGTAATTGACATATCGGAGAGATCAATTAATAGATAATAGGGAATAATAGAGGGTATAGGGATGGACAATAGGAATTAGACGGACATTGACAACATTGATAAATATATCAAAAAAATAAAAATAATAATAGTAATATCAAAAGATGATAGTGATATCAAGAAACAATATTAGTCACAGTTTGGACCGAATAGAAAATTAGTGTCCAAAGGTGACTAATTTATTTTTACAATGTTTTTAATATATTTACGATATAGATGAATTAGATTAAAGGCTATATGTAACGCACTAGTAATGATAGGGGAACTTTAAAAGATGAAAGCGGAAGGGGACTTTTTTGCGCTTAGCCATAGGTGCATTCTAGGGGTCCAGGAAGGCCTGTAAATTGAATTCGGTGTTGAGGCCTAGGGGCACAAGAGATTTGAGGCGATATATCCACCATTTTTCTTTTTACAGTAGTATGCGATCAAAGTCGCTGCGTCTATTGGGTAGGTTGAGTCGATATATGCCCTTTACTTTGAGTCCCCCTGAGTTCCTATTATGGTATTGGGCGAAGTGCTTCGCAAGCGCTTTCTCTGGGGGCTTTTCCTTCTCATTAATTTCCCTCAGGTGTTCGCCGATGCGGACCCTGAGGGGGCGTTTAGTTTTCCCTATGTAGATTTTTGGACATGGACATGTGATCATATAGATCACCCGTTCTGTTGAGCAATTTATTAGGTCGCGAATGTCATAGGAATTGTGTCCTTGTGCATCAGAAAAGGTGGCCGTGCGATGCACGTATGGGCAAATTTGACACTTAGTACAGGGAAACATTCCTTGTGACCGAGGATAGTCGGTGAGCCAGCTGGGGTCAGGTTCTCTGATATATTCTGACCTGATCAAGATGTCCCCGATGTTTTTTGCGCGGCGTGCGACTAGTTTAGGAGTCGTACTCACAATTGTTGCTAATGACGGGGCATTAGTCAGAATTCCCCAATGTTTTTCGAGGACCGTTCTGACTGCATCCCATTGGGAGCCAAATGGGGTGATGATCCTTATTGGCTCATCAAGTTTTTGGGGTGATTTATCTATTGATCGTTTTGCGGTGAGCAGGTTCGTCCGGTCCCTGATCGCCGCTCTTTTTCGTGCTTTCTTTATTTGACCGTGTGAGTAACCCCGCTCGCAAAATCGCATATATAGGTCATGACACTCACGACGATAATCATTGTGATTTGAGCAATTGCGTTTGATTCGCAAGAATTCTCCAATTGGGATGCCATTTTTGAGCCTGTGTGGATGGTGGCTCGTAGCATACAGTAGTGTATTGGCTGCAGTAATCTTTCGGTAAGTGCTGGTGTTGAGTTCTCCAATTTCAAGAGTAATCATTAGGTCAAGAAAAGATAGCTTGTTCATATCAAAGGTATAGGTTAAGTGTATGTTGCGCCTATTGTGATTGAGTTCCTTCATGAATTGATGTAATGAGTCTTCTGGGCCTTGCCAGATCATTAACACGTCATCAATGTACCGCCACCATGTAAGTACAAATGGCGGCCTGCTATAATTGGCTGACCCGAGGGGGAGTTTCCTAATGATGAATGCATAAAAAAGCTGTGTAACCAATAAAACATGATTATGGTGAATCTTAACTAAACACTGAGTGGCTCTTAATTATCTGATGCATATCAAAGGTACTTCCACACACCCAATAGTCAAACCCAGGTACAGAGGAACACCACCAACCTTACAGTAACCGAGAATTCCTCCCTTCATACTGCAACAATGGAATTAAAATCTTTATTTCAGTCATTATGCCAATAATATACTTACTGTTTTGAGAGTTGGAAAAGTTTTGTACAAACATCATAACTTTTCTAATGCGAACTGAATCGCCTCATGACAATTTGTATCTATTTCTTTCTATTTTGCCTTCAGTATAGGTGGGTTTTGAGTTTTTCCTGAAGTCCTGGTGATTCACTTCCGTTTGTATATTAGTTGGTAGTGAGTTCCACAGTCCAGGTCCTTGGACTGCAAATCTTTGTTCTCCTTTTTGTCTTGTAGCGAGCCTTGGGGATTTGGAGTAGATTTTGGTTAGTTGATCGAAGGATGCGTTTTGGGGTTGTGGTATTTTATTTTCTCGCACAGATATTGGGGGGCGGTTCCTTGTACACATGAGGGCCTTAAAAATGATTTGGTTCTTTACGAGCAACCAGTCGAGGGACCTCAGGGAAGGAGTGATTTGATTCCCAGGTTTTTTTCCTGTTACCAACCGTGCGGCCGTGTTCTGTCCGACTTGTAGACGAGCAATCTGGTATTTTGGGAGACCGAGGTAAAGGGAGTTGGCATAGTCGAGCCTGGAGTTTATTATTGTTCCCACCACCACTGCTGTGTCTTCTTTCAGGATGAAGGGAACAAGTCTTTGTAGCAGACGGAGAAGATGGTGAGATCCGTTGACTACTGATCCTATTTGTGCATTCATTGTCATGTGGGTGTTAAAAATGACTCCGAGACTTTTGACTTTGGTACTTGGGGTGATGGTTTGTCCCAAGATGGGCGGGGCATCCACGTCGTCCTTGCAAGTCTCTTTTGGTTTGTGTTGAGCAAAAGGAGTTCTGTTTTTGATCCATTGAGTTTAAGGTGACTCTCCGTTATCCAGTTGTCTATCAAAGCGAGGCATTGTTCAAGTCTCAGGTATTGTTCCTTATTGATTGATTGATTTAATAGATTTATAATGCGCCAAATACTGACCCGTCAGGGCAGTGCCTAAGCGCAGGAAGCATGACTGGAAATAAATAAATCAAATCAGGGGTAGAAGAACTAAAAGAAAATAAGAAGGGCTAGAGTAAAAGAAATAGATCAGCAGGCCGACAGCAGGAGGGACTAACACACCTCGGCATGCTTTTTCTCAAAAAAACATGTTTTTACCCTTTTGCGGAAGGCCATGATGAATGGGAGTGACCGAATGGAAGCGGGGAGACTATTCCACAAAGCCATAACACTCACAGAGAAGCCTCTGCCCCCAAAAGTAAGTAGATGGGCGGATGGACAAGTAACAAGACCAGCTGTTAGTGATCTGAGTGCTCGAGCAGGGGCACATTGCGTTATCAAGGAATTCAGATATTGTGGGCCCATCCCATGATAAGCACGATAGGCGAGGCAAAGAGCCTTAAACTCGATGCGATCTACCACACTGAGCCAGTGCAGTGATCGAAGGGTAGGGGTGAGGTGCTCCCGCCTGTTTAGGCCAGAGATTAGTCTGGCGGCCTGGTTCTGGACGAGCTGGATTTTTATTTAACCACTTTAAAGGCATGCCCAGATACACAATGTTGTTAAAGTCAATCCGGGAGTTGACAAGTGATTGAACCAAAACTTTCCGGTGGTTCTGGGAGAATCGATTTTTAACCTTTCTCAGACACCTGATGTAATACAGTGCGTTGCGGATACATTGATTGACTTGGGGTATCCAACTCAAGTTGCAGTCAAAAATTGTCCCCAGGACACAGACTTGATACACCGGAACAGGCCAATTTCCCAGAAAGACAGCAGGATCAGTGCGTCCAGAGATGAGAATTTCTGTCTTTTTGGCTGAGGGAATTGTAGTCCATCCATTGTTTGATGTCCAATAGGCAGGAGGCGAGCTGCTGACCTGGGGCAGGGTCGGATAGGTTTGTTGCTGATACGCAAGTGAAGTTGAGTGTCGTCGGCATAGGAATGGTAGAGTAGGTCCTGATTACTGATAATTTTGAGGAGCGGGCGGAGATAAATTGTTGAATAGTATGGGCGACAGACAGGGGTGACCCTTGGGGGACTCTGCATGAAATGGTACGTGCTTCAGAGGTGAACGGTCCTAATTTCACTGTCTGGGATCCATTATCCAGGAATAATAAGAACCAGGGTAGATCCGAGCCGTCAACTCTAGCTACTTCCACAAGGCGGGTCAGCAACATTTTGTGGTCTACTGTATCAAAAGCCGCGCTCAGGTCCAGTAGTATCAGAAGACAAGATTCTCCGTCGTCTGTTCCTTCGAGTGCGTCGTCCCATATTTTGAGAAGTGCTGTTTCCATCCCATGACCTGGACGGAAACCCGATTTTTGAAGTGGGTCCAGTAGTTTGTGGGAGTCCAAGTGATGTTCTAGCTTTTGTACTACAGCTTTCTCAATAACCTTGGAGAAGACGTTGAGGCCGCTTATAGGTCGACCAGTGGTTTGGGTCTTTTTGGGTCGAGGTTGTGTTTTTTTTTTTTTTTACAATGGGTTTTATTATGCCTTGTTTTAGGGAGATCGGTACTGTACCTTCCTTAAATGATTGGTTTATAAAGTGTGAGATCGCAGGTGCCAAAATATAGGCACATTCTTTCAGCAATTTTGTGGTAATGATGTCATTAGGCGATGTACTGTGTCGCAGGCTACTGATTATTTTTGGTGGTGTCGATGGAAATTGGCTTCAGTTTAAATTTTGTTGGTTTGAGAGTATTTGTATTAATTTTTCCTTTTTTGATTTGTGGGGGTGGGGCTTGTATTTTTTTTTTTTTTGCTGAATTGTTTCACTGATTTTTTTTTTCAATTCGAATTCATTGCAAAAAATCTTGTGTTTTCATCTCAAGACAGGCTGGATTCATGGTCTGAGCAACTAAGTTGAAGAGCTAGGTGTTATTCTGATTACAATCGCCCTAGGGTGGTAATCATTCACCCACTAATAAATATGTGCCACATCCTTGAATATATGGATTTGTGGAAAGAAGCATGTGACCATGTTTCTATCAAAGAGAATTTGGACTTTGTAGGCACAGCTCATTAAAATTTGTATTTTTAATAGGAAAAACAAAATATATAACATGACAATTGCACTATAATATGCATTGAAACAAAAAAAAGACATTAATAATAGAACCACATATGATCACTCTGAAAAAACACGCTCAATAGCCACAGGGCTAGATGTAGATTATACAGTGAAGGCGCTGGGTGGAGGGGTGATTTTAGAGGAAGACACTGAATGGATTCTTAGACGATAAAAAACAGCTCTATATGTTTTCGCGACTTTTCTTACGTCGCTTCTTCGGGAGCTTCTACATATCAAGAACAGATATATATATACACAAGAATTAGATTTAGATATACTACATTTACCAACAAGCCTATATTATAGGCAAAATAGTGACTAACAATGCATGTACATGTATCAACCATACTCACCGATAAACAGTGTTTAATTAGTTTGAAGAAGAGATAGCTGGCGTAATGTGTCCCGGTGAAAATACCTATTGACCATCAGAGCGCACCCAACGCAATTTACGGTGGGGACTGATACAAAACACCTAAATTCCTCACCGTGCGCCAAGGCAACAGCCAGTTGGGGTATCGAAAGAGGTTCTGGTAAAAAATAGGCAGAAACAAGCCATAAATAGTCTGAAAATATATATAATGTATAGTCATCACACCAGAGTGTAATTGATTTGGAAATAAATCCAATCAACAGATGTGTATAAATTGAATTAGTAGGGTACAAAAAATAGAGACCAGTAAGCTACCTCGTATAATTATCAGCCAGCTTCCCAAGTATAAAGCAAATAGACAAAAGAGATGACAATCCTCAGGGAGCATCAATCACACATTTCCAGAACCGGTCTTTGGCCACTCTCTAAGATCTAGATATTGTAACATTGATAAAAATAATTTTTGTAAATATGACACCACAAATGTGCCACAGCTAACAGGTAATTAGGCATTTAGTTTTACCTTGATTTGTGTAGAACGCCTAAGATCTAGGTATTATTGCTGGGGGAGTTTCTTCTCCAGGCGCCTTCTGCTCTTCTGCGTTCTTGCTTCAATAATGTGAGAGCGTCATTGAACCGACCGGAGTTTTTTCCGGATGAGCATTCTGCGTTTCGGAGCGATTTTGTCTGTGGTCTGTAGTATTGATTTGTTGATGGAGTTGAGTGTTTGCACTACTGATTGGCTTTGTTTTATTGTTATTTTATTTAATGATGTAGTTTTGAAGAGCTCCCAGTTTCTTCTGGGATCTTGTCTAGTGTGTTGTTGACAGGTTTGATGTTTTTTTTGGAGATTATTTTGAATTTGACTGCATGGTGATCTGTCCAGGGTACGGGCCTATTTTCCGTTTTATGTTGACATCCATATCCTGTTTGAAGATAAAATTGAGGGTGTGACCTGAAACATGCGTGGGCACACATCCGTTGCTGCAGACCTAATCCTTTCAATTGGTCAATGCAGGCTTTGGGGTCCTGTGAGGAGTTGGCCCAGAGGTTGAAGTCCCCAAGCAGGTGTTTGGTATTCAAGGTGTAATGAGAGAGAGAGAGAGAGAGAGATGCATGCCTGGTACAGAACTGCCAAACCCACATTTTATTACATGTAACAATAAATAGTAAAATAAAGAGGAAAGAAACCCCCCACCCAAAAAAAAAAAAATATATATATATACACACTCACACACGCATTTGTGTCTATAGCTAGCAGTTATAGAGTTACAGAAAAAAATTGTCAGTCTTCTTAAATGTCTTGTGTTCACGTAGGCATAACGCTTATACAAGTCCTCAGACACAAGCCCAACACATCTGTTTTTTACTCAATAGGTGACCAAATTTGTGTTTAAATGATTTCCAAATATAAAAAAAGGAATGCACTCAAAAATAGTAAACACAGAAGCTAAGCGATCAGCTCTCCTCACACAGAAGCTAAGCAATCAGCTCTCCTCACACAGAAGCTAAGCGATCAGCTCTCCTCACACAGAAGCCAAGCGATCAGCTCTCCTCACACAGAAGCCAAGCGATCAGCTCTCCTCACACAGAAGCTAAGCGATCAGCTCTCCTCACACAGAAGCTAAGCGATCAGCTCTCCTCACACAGAAGCTAAGCAATCAGCTCTCCTCAGAAGCTAAGCAATCAGCTCTCCTCAGAAGCTGAGCGATCAGCTCTCCTCACACAGAAGCCGAGCGATCAGCTCTCCTCACACAGAAGCCAAGCGATCAGCTCTCCTCACACAGAAGCTAAGCAATCGGCTCTCCTCACGCAGAAGCTAAGCAATCGTCTCTCCTCACACAGAAGCTAAGCAATCGTCTCTCCTCACGCAGAAGCTAAGCAATCGTCTCTCCTCACGCAGAAGCTAAGCAATCGGCTCTCCTCACGCAGAAGCTAAGCAATCAGCTCTCCTCACACAGAAGCTAAGCGATCAGCTCTCCTCACACAGAAGCCAAGCGATCAGCTCTCCTCACACAGAAGCCAAGCGATCAGCTCTCCTCACACAGAAGCTAAGCGATCAGCTCTCCTCACACAGAAGCTAAGCGATCAGCTCTCCTCACACAGAAGCCAAGCGATCAGCTCTCCTCACACAGAAGCTAAGCGATCAGCTCTCCTCACACAGAAGCTAAGCAATCGGCTCTCCTCACGCAGAAGCTAAGCAATCGTCTCTCCTCACACAGAAGCTAAGCAATCGTCTCTCCTCACGCAGAAGCTAAGCAATCGTCTCTCCTCACGCAGAAGCTAAGCAATCGGCTCTCCTCACGCAGAAGCTAAGCAATCGGCTCTCCTCACGCAGAAGCTAAGCAATCGGCTCTCCTCACACAGAAGCTAAGCAATCGGCTCTCCTCACACAGAAGCTAAGCAATCGGCTCTCCTCACACAGAAGCTAAGCAATCGGCTCTCCTCACACAGAAGCTAAGCAATCGGCTCTCCTCACACAGAAGCTAAGCAATCGGCTCTCCTCACACAGAAGCTAAGCAATCGGCTCTTTTCACACAGAAGCTAAGCAATCGGCTCTCATAGAAGCCAGCCGGTGATCAGTTGGAAATATGTCCAGCCCTCCAAGAACTGTTGGGGCCATCCCAAAAAAAACAGAAAAGCAGCAGATAAAAGGATAAGGGAACAGAAAAAAATGGAAGATGATGAAAAACTTAAAAGAGAAGAAAGATTTAAATTCAGTAAATCTATAAGGAGTGCAGAGAAGAAAGAAGCAGAGAAGAAGAAAAAAAAAAAGAGGAAGATAAAAGAATGAAGGAGAAAAAAAGGATGCAAGGAAAAGTGCCAAAAAAAAAGAAAATTGAAGAGCAACGTATCGCAGCAAAAATAAGAAGGCAACAGGAGAGGAAAAGAAACAAAAGACAGAAGAAAGAAGAGGAGGAACAATGGAAGTTCTATTATTTCCAGCCTCCCCCCATTATAAAATAAAAATTAAAGCATTATAAAAAAATAAAAAAAAATTAGTAAACACAACCAGTGACAGTAACACATGTTACATATATCCCTTAGAATAAATGTGAACAAAAGGTCTCTAGAAATAAATCCAAAAGTCTATATAAATAAATGTGAAGCTTCAGTTAAAGCCACCACTCATCAATGTAGATAATAGGAAGCAGAATAAGGAGGGGTGGAGACAAGGGAAATAGTTGCTGAGACTCGCCCTGTAATGTACCCACTCAGGAAATTGATGGACTATCTCGGTACCGATAATAACAGAATACAGTATAATAAAAATGTTGTATATTGAAAAATAAATGACAAGTATACAAATGACATTAAAATGAAAAACAAAAAAAAAGATGCTCGAGGATCACCGTAATCACCGAAACATCCGTAATCGTCAATGGATGGTCAAGGTCTCAACGAGTTTCGCATTAACCCGCTTCCTCAGGAGAGCCAATCTATAAAGCAGATACAGTGCCTTGCAAAGTGTTCGGCCCCCTTGAACCTTGCGACCTTTTGCCACATTTCCAACATAAAGATATAAAACTGTATTTTTTTGTCAACAAGTGGGACACAATCATAAGGTGGAACAAAATGTATTGGATATGTAGCGCTACCCCATTCAGGAGCCGCTGGTTGTTTTGGGATCGGCATATTAAGTTACCTCAGGTGGCTTGTCTATGGGTAATAGTAGCGAGTACAGGTAGTAAGCGAATGTCCAGTCAGCAGATGGGGTTTTCTGAATGCTTTATTTCCAAGGCCCAACACATGGCCAACATCAACACGTAGTGGGATATAAAAGGTTGATGAAGCAGAGGAACACTTGCAGTATCAGGCCCAGGATATTTATAGAAAGCAAGCCTGCTTCCAATGATGGCACAGTTTGTCGCCACTCTAGCCAGAGTGAGTAAAGCGCCTCCGGTCAGACTCCTGCCACAAGCCTGGCAGCCGAAGTGTCACAGACCTCTGCCACAGGCCTTGCTCGGGCCTCTGCCACAGGCCTAGTACTTGAATGAGCATCATTTGGAATGAGAGAATCCACCCAGTGAATTTAGTCAGGGTCAACGTTTGACAGCTCGATATATGGATATATTTAAGAAATGGCTTTCTTCTTGTCACTCTTCCATAAAGGGGAGATTTGTGTAGTATACAGGGACTGATTGTTGTCCTATGGACAAAGTCTCCCACCTCAGCTGTAGATCTCTGCAGTTCATCCAGAGTGATCATGGGCCTCTTGGCTGCATCTCTGATCAGTCTTCTCCTTGTATGAGCTGAAAGTTTAGAGGGACGGCCGGGTCTTCGTAGATTTGCAGTGGTCTGATACTCCTCCCATTTCAATATTATCGCTTGCACAGTGCTCCTTGGGATGTTTAAAGCTTGGGAAGTCTTTTTGTATCCAAATCCGGCTTTAAACTTCTCCATAACAGTATCTCGGACCTGCCTGGTGTGTTCCTTGTTTTTCATGATGCTCTCTGCGCTTTAAACGGACCTCTGAGACTATCACAGTGCAGGTGCATTTATACGGAGACTTGATTACACACAGGTGGATTATATTTATTATCATTAGTCATTTAGGTCAACATTGGATCATTCAGAGATCCTCACTGAACTTCTGGAGAGAGTTTGCTGCACTGAAAGTAAAGGGGCTGAATAATTTTGCACGCCCAATTTTTTAGTTTTTTATTTGTTAACAAAGTTTAAAATCTCCAATAAATTTTGTTCCACTTCATGATTGTGTCCCACTTGTTGATTCTTCACAAAAAATTACAGTTTTATATCTTTATGTTTGAAGCCTGAAATGTGGCAAAAGGTCGCAAAGTTCAAGAGGGCCGAATACTTACGCAAGGCACTGTATGCTTTACATTATCTACTTCCCATTCATGAACATTTTTTACGTGATGTTGTAGTGATTGCCAAAATCTGACGGAAAATGTCCTCATTTCCTTTGCAATGACTACTACAAAAGTAGAAATGAAGCAGAATTTGTCGAACCCATGGCAAAAGTTTTTTGTAAGTTGATTTTTTTGCAAGTTGAACCAATTTTCTATTTAAACTTTTGACGTAATGCCATGTATCAAATTGATGGTCTATTTTGAGATGTTTTTGGTTAGTTTGACATTAATTTTCTGATCCCAGTGTGTCGATCGGTTCCCACAAATTGAACCTCCAAATTTTTGTCAATGATGCGATCTAAACAATTTTTAAATCCCAACTTCTCCATCGCAACTGAAGAAGTTGTCTGAGACACCTGCACCATCTCAAAGTCCACAATTTTCTTTGAACAAAAAAATCCATACACGTGTGAGTAGAATATTTTGCAGAGAATCCGGGGCTATCACATTGCCCATCCCCTATAATGAAAACGGGTTTACCGTCCAATTCCTTAGTCACATCAGACTTGTTCTTTTGCCAACTGAGTGGTTCTATTCATAACATAAGATTAGTTTAATAAATCCCTATTTGATAAGTTAATCTATCACACTACCCCCACCACCAGCTCCTTGTGTCACCTTAACCAGCAGCTCCTCCTGCCCCCACTGCCAGCTCCTGCCACCATCACCTGTCACCTTCTGCCCCCACCACCTCCTGTCACATTTTGCCCCCACCTGCTCCTCTTGCCACATCACCTCCACCTCCTTACCTTAAAGCAAAGAAGTCTGAGAATGCAGGCTTGCCCTGAGCTGGTCCGCTTGTGCTGTGTGTGGATGCCTGGGCAGCTGCTGGGCTGGGCTGTCACTGATTTGCCTGGGCAGACCAGCCAAACTGCTCCATTCTGTCTGCCCAGCTCAGAGCTCCTGGTGACTACAATATTTTTAAAGTCTGGCGCGCCTGGCTGGATGCGCCATGACGTCGCTCGCATTGCCGCCGCGCCTCCAGTAGCACACGTGAGTCAGCCTTGGATCCATTCGGCGGCTTAGCTTGGGAGTCGGGCAGCTCCCGCATAGAGGAAAAAAGTGCCTTTTTTTTTTACGGATTGTCAGTAAAAAAAAAAAAAAATGTACAGTTGGCAACACTTCGCCTGCGGTCCGCCTGCAGAAGGGCCATGGCCCGGGGGTTGACAACCACTGGTTTAACCACTTTAGCCCCGGACCATATTGCTGTCCAAAGACCAGAGCACTTTTTGTGATTCGGCACTGCGTCGCTTTAACTGACAATTGCGCGGTCGTGCGACGTGGCTCCCAAACAAAATTGGCTCCCTTTTTTCCCACAAATAGAGCTTTCTTTTGGTGGTATTTGATCATCTCTGCGGTTTTTATTTTTTGCGCTATAAACAAAAATAGAGCAGCTATTTTGAAAAAAATTCTATATTTTTTTACTTTTTTCTGTCATAAATATCCCCCAAAAATATATAAAAAAAAAGTTTTTTTTCCTCAGTTTAGGCCGATACGTATTCTTCTACATTTTTTTCGTAAAAAAAAAATCGCAATTAGCATTTATTGATTGGTTTGCGCAAAAGTTATAGCGTTTACAAAATAGGGGGTAGTTTTATGGCATTTTTTTTTTACTAGTAATGGCGGCGATCAGCGTTTTTTTTTCAGTACTGCGACATTATGGCGGACACTTCGGACACATTTTTGGGACCAATGCTATAAAAATGCATTGTATTACTATAAAAATGCCACTGGCATTGAAGGGGTTAACACTAGGGGGCAGGGAAGGGGTTAAGTATGTTCCTGGGTGTGTTCTAACTGTATGGGGGGGTGGACTCACTAGGCGAAATCACTGATCTTCTGTTCATACATTGTATGAACAGAAAATCAGCGTTTCCCCTGCTGACAGGAACGAGAGCTGTGTGTTTACACACACAACTCTCAATCCCCGCTCTGTAACGAGCAATCGCGGGTGCCCGGCGGCGATTGTACAGGCCGGGCACGCGCGCGGGACTCGTGGGCGAGCGCTGGTCGCGGGCCGCCGGCGGCGCACACGCGCCCCCTAGTGGCCGCATTAGTCCCGACCTGTTTCACTTGGTATAACGGCTGATGACACTATACATACACCTTCATTAGTCCTTTAACCACTAGCCGACCTGCCGCCGTAGAACGACAGCGGCTGGTCGGCTAGTGGTTAAAGGACTAATGAAGGTGTATGCATAGTGTCATCAGCCGTTATACCAAGTGAAACATTGCCTCTCTGGATTTTGCAATTATTCTTTCTTTTAAAGAGGTGGTTCAACCTAAATGTAAGCTCTCCCATGTGATCCAGCATACTGGCGTCATGCTGTTTTTTTTTTTTTTTAAATCCCCCACTTACTGTATTATGTTAAATTTTAATTTCTTACCCCCGTGGTTAATTTCTTACTCGCCGAGATTACCCGAGTCCTTATCGGGTATTTTTGTAAGATGTGACGCGCTATACTAGAGCCGTCCACCGCGGGGGAAATAAATTAAAATTCAACATAATACAGTAAGTGGGGGATTGCTGGATCACATGGGAGAGCTTATATTTAGGGTGAACCTCCGCTTTAAGGGAACCGTTAAGGTGTTAACATGATGTATACTGCCACCTTATAATCACCAGTGGTGTCCTGAACACTTGGTTCCTGTACACTAGCAGAGTAATCCTTTTTTCACATTTACCATTTTCAACCCCAATGGTTTTAATAGCACTAATAGTAATTTACGTATTTCCAAAAAACATGGCTAAACAAATTACGGATATTGCATTGAAAACAAAAATTCTAAACCAGAAAAACAGGTAAAATCAGTAATAAGAACCAAAATCTAGAGAAATATATTTTTTAATAGCACATGAATAAAAACAATTGTGCACATATAAAAAAAATATATAACAATGATTACACTAATGGGGGAATATGTCATTTAGGTTTATAGATACATAAACATTATTTTTTTATTAGAATATTGGACATTATTTGGGTATATGCTGAACATTATTTTGCTATATAGGCCTCTACAATGGATTATTGTCAAAGAATATGCTATTACAGGCTGGTGAAAAATTCAAATGGCCCAAATCAAGAATGATTCAAAAAAAGTGATGAGTGTTGACATTAAAAATATCTTGTGTTTGGCTAACTGCATATCCATCAAGTACAATATTCTCGTATCTCCCAACATGCGCTTTGTAAACATTATCTCCTTTTGGAATTTAAAAGTGCCCTGATTAATTTGAAATGTGTGGGAAACAACTGCGCTAGCTAACAAACAAAAGGAAAAAAATTAAAACAATATAGCGGCCAGCACACGAACAAACAAAGTCAGTAGCAATTGGAAAATAGAAAGTGCAGCGCTAGGATGTATAAAGGTGCTGTCATGAGCATAGGACATGCAAAGGTATAGTCCAACAGGACAACAAACGATGTTAGATAATAAGAAAATCAAAACATCACATAGCATATGAGTAATGGTGCATGGAGTACATCAATGTGATTTCAAACAGGTGAGTGAAAACACTGAACTGGTGCAATGAACAGTGTAGATAGTTCATGGATGTGGTTCCCAATGAATCGAAACACTGCATATATGGTGCCAGTTGAAATAAATGAAAACAATATATGTAGCTTGTCTGTAGTCTTCAGAGTATCAAATAAAGGAAATAGGTACTCTTACCAGCTGTGATGGACTTACTCGTTAGTATTAACAGCAAGTCAGACAAGGCGTGGTGGTCTCAGCGGACCCTGGGTTCTGTTTGGGTGAATCTGTAGAGGTAGTCACTCAGGTTGGGATGATGAATCCAGTCTGGATATCGCTCCTCCAAAACAGGACCCTAAATAAATGAGACCACTGGTGAATGGCCAGGCTCAAGAGGTATGGATGTATGGAAACAAAAAAGAAAGGCTCCCAATGGTGCAGATCAAAAATAAACCTGTGAAGGCTTTATTTGATATAAAATAAATAAAATCACGTGATATAAGTAAAAAGCAGTATGGGGTACAAGCGTATAACCCGACGCGTTTCGTCTCAAAGCCATCAACAGGGGCATGTGTCTGTACCCCCACACTGCTACATTTAAATACAAAAAATATCCCAAGCTCCTCCCCAAAGAGGGAGGGGACAGGAAATGAACAGTGATGACAGGATGTGATGAAACAAACATTTTGACATACACATTAAATATATATCACACCTGAATCTAACATATATATGGACTGTCAACACTACTCAAACAAACACCCTGTAAGGTGGAGAGAACGTCATATAAATAATAGTTTGTTTATGAAACATACACTATTAATATGATCTTATATGTGTCTGTAGGCAAAAGCAAAGACATTCACGCCAGATCATTATTGTCTGTAAGGGACTAAAATCTAACACCAGGGCCATATGTGAACCCCCTTAGTGTTAGGGAGGCTGCTAAAGTTAACCCCTAGAAAGAATCGAACCCAGAAATCATAATAGCAGGTACATGGTGTCAGTAAAACCGGATGCCTACATAAATCATATTGCAGGGGACAACCCGTATAGAAGCTGCAGACAGGCAAGACTGGGGGCGGAACCAGTGACGCGAGGAGGTAAACATCCAATCACTCGTGCCAGCGACCAACGTCCCGGCACTGTGGAACTACAAGGTCCGACGGCCAATCAGAGAAGGGCGTCGGTAAACGCCGGACCTCAGCAGCCAATCAACTTGGACAGGCGGCGGTGTGTATAGTAGAGAAGGCGAGGCCGTGGCGGCGTCATCGCCACGGCCGCCCACTCAGATAGAACAAGCAAAACAGTGCCCTCACACATCCGCCCTTCTGGTGACGCGGATGGAAGTGCGCCCACCGCCACTCAGAAGCCAGGAAAGGCCACCAATGGACATAGACGTATGGCGCTGTTGCGCAATGATGTCACGTAACCAACAACAAAGAGCGTCTCCTGGGACGAGAAACCTGAGTCTGGCCCCTGGGGGCACCCAATTGCAAGCAGGGAGCACGGTCTAACCGTGGCAAAAGGTGTAAAATAATATAATGGACAAAAATAATACGTGGGTCAGCCAAATGTCAGATCAGACCGGAAAACCCCAATGAAAGCACTATTTGCTCAGTGTACATTTAGATGAGATTGAGCGTCTCAGCCGCCCAATAGAAGGACGCGCATCCCATCAGGAAGACACTGAAAAAAAAAAAGGGAAAAGAAAAATGAAAATAAAGAAAAAATGGGAACTGGAATATACAGGTCCACAAAAGCTCACGCCTGATTAATGAAGCAGTTAACGTCCCAATCGACGTTCATGCCATGGGGCGTGTAGCTCTTGAGTTCATGTATCCAAAAGGTTTCTAAACGAGAAACACCCCTCGTGCTGGAGTCGCCCCTCCAATGGGGCACGTATTTGTCAATAACTTGAAAAGATGAGCCCCTTGGATCTTTTGCGTGGTGTTCCAAATAATGCCTAGAGACAGTATGTTTAGGGCAGCCCTTCCTAATCTTGCCCAGATGTTCGTTGACTCTGATGGCAAAGTTTCGAATCGTTCGGCCCACATATTGTAATTTACAGGGACATGTGATGAGGTACACTATGTAGCTAGTGAAACATGTGGTAAACTGTTTCATCTGAAAAAAAAAGAGAAAAGGTTCCCCAGCGGGGTTATTAGGCAGCGGGATCAAAGGATTAAACAGTTTCCATATAAAACGGTATTTATTGACCGATAATATCGGATATCACAGTGAGTATGGGTAAATGTTAAACAATATATAAAAGAGAGGGTACACAGGTTTCTCAATCCTTGTTGCAGTAGACATAAATATTTATACATATCATAAAGTTGCAGGTGAATGCACAATGTGGATCTCTGACGCGTTTCGACCATTCGATCGGTCTCTTCAAGGGGACAGGCATTCTAAAATATAAATTATAGGGGTTCAAAAGTATTAGAGAGCATAAAAACATACATCATGGTGGGTCTATCACAATGATAAAGTTACCGCTAAAACAAGGAATCAAGCATGCTGGTCACCGCTGGGTAGCCGGGGGGGGGGCTAAGGCTGCCTCCATCCTCCCCAATGCGAATGACGGCCCATCCTCGAGGGCCTACAAGGAGCCAGAGTGTGGACACCCTCCAGGAGGTGGAGGAATCGGGACCTGCAATGGACACCCATAGAATTGTGTATGATTAGGAAGGATTAGATAAATCCATTCAACATAGCTGCCAAAGTGACAGCACAGCAGTATATATGGTATTAAGGGGACTGAAGGCAGTTGCTAAGTGCCAATATAAAATGGATGTCAGGGCAGCTTATAAAGTCCATTAAAATTATTCAGCAAGTAAGGAGTATGCAATAATATGAAACAGTGGTGAACTGGGTAAGGTGTGAAAGGGGTTGGTGGTGTGATTGGTAGGGGAAGTAAATAAATGATCACCATTAAGGGCAATCCAATGTGAGAGATATAGAAAATTATATGCATGATTTGAAGGAAGTGAGTATATGGTGTGAACACCTGTGTGTATTAAAGTGATGGAGGTGAAGTGGTATGAAAAAATAGATATGTAAAAAAAAAAAAAAAAAAAAGAAAAAGAAAAAAATATATATTTTTGTAGTGGTAGTGGGATAGGTGAAAATAGGTAATAAAGTGCTATAAAGTTATATAGATAAATGGTTACCTGATGCAATAATAGGTAGAAATGTTCTGTGTGACAGGTAAGGAAATCCTGCCTGCTGGTATGCATGGTAGGTGAGGACAAGGTGCAGAGAGACCATGAGTGCAGTAACATCTGATCTGGCCTGTGTGGAATCAAATAATGACTCCACACAGACCTACCATTTTATAGAGTCCAATGGGTGTGGCGATTAGGATGATCGCACACAGGTGCCGTGAGTTTCCTATCCACCAAAGGAGTGAGAGTCCCAGCCGTCAATAGAGAAGACGGCTCACTGGTGGCTCCCCCGGCGTCCCAAAGGGCCATACAGCCCCGGCAAAAAGCCGTCCTCTCCGCCGCAAAGCGCGTGATGTCATGACACCATGCGCGCACCCGTGCGGCACGCATGCGCACTGCGTCAATCAGTCCAGAGGGGATTGGGGGGACGCCGCCGGCAGGGTAAAGCTGGCAATGGCTGTCCAGGGGGCCCCCCGGACACCATGCGAGCGGAAATGGGGGACATAGGCAGTCCCCCCAACCCTGCCGGGAAGCCCTCAAGGACAGAGCCACATCCACATCGGAAGGGGCAGAGGCAGCCCGACCCCGACGGGGGCCCCAAACGGTGACAATACACAGCATGCATGTATGGCAGTGGCCATCATAGACACCATAATTACTGACAAATAAATCGTAACAGAAACTGAACTGTTTCATCTGATAGCTACGATTGGTCAGAGTGGAAGTGAAGGTGTCTGTCCTCCGTCGGCCCAAAACATTAACGATGCGTGTATTACACTTCCTGCAGGGGTGATAGCCTTTAGTTTCTGGGAAAAATACAACTTTTTTGGGGGGATCTATGACATTGAGTGCAATTTCGCTCTGTATTGATCTAGCTCCCCTAAAGATTATTCCTGCCTTCTCAGGTAGGGAAGGTCCCAAAATTTTGTCACTGCGGAGCACCTTCCAGTGTCTATTGAGGATTTTCTTGATGTCATTGTGTTGAATGGAAAAGTCAGTGAAGAAGGACCATTTAAATCTATCATCTCTAACTTTCTTGGGCTTGTCAACAAGCAGAGATGACCTTTCTATATTAGAAACAGTATTTATGGCCTCGTCCAACTCTCCAGCTCTGTATCCTTTATTCAAGAATCTTGTTTTTAGGATCTGACATTGTGAATCGAAATCTTCCTCCCTGGTGCAGTTCCTCTTCATCCGGAGGAACTGACCCTGGGGCACGGATCGCAGCCATTGGCGGTGATGACAGCTATCGACCGGAATGTAACCATTCCGGTCGGTAGGTTTGAAAAAAGTCTTGAACTCGAAATGCCCGTCAATGGCCGAGATCTCTAGATCCAGGAAGTGAATTGCGGAGGAACTGACTGCATATGACAAGACGATGCCACGGTCATTGTCATTAAGGAAAGCCATGAAAGAGTCAAGGGACTCTCTCGTGCCTTTCCAAAGGAGGAGGATGTCGTCGATGTAACAAGCCCAAAGGACCAATTCGGGTCTCCGTGGGGCATCGACGACATCCTCCTCCCATTGGGCCATAAATAAATTGGCAAGGCTGGGGGCATATTTAGCCCCCATCGCCACGCCTTTGACTTGGGAAAAGAACTGGCCTTGGAACTAAAAATAATTATGCCTGGTGGCAAAATTCAACAACTCTATTATGAAATTCTTCTGGATCACAGAGAGCGATGAATTGCGCCTGAGAAACAATTCCACCGCAGCCATGCCCAATTGGTGGGAAATGCATGTGTAGAGGGCGGAAACATCTGCCGTTACTATCAGTATTTCTCCCTCATATTGGATAGACTCAAGTAGTTTGATGGTATCCTTGGTATCCCTCAAATATGAGGGTACCAATTTTACCAACGGCTGAAGGTAGAAATCTATATACCTACCGATGCGAGATGTCACCGAGTCAATCCCAATGACGATAGGTCGTCCAGGGGGATTGACAGCGTCCTTGTGGACCTTCGGTAGGTAATAGATGACCGGAATGCGGGGGGCCAGAGGGATCAGATATTCTGCTTCTTTTTTATTTAAAATGTCGAGGGCTTAACCTTCTTGAATAAGAGCCACTAAGGCCTTTTTGTATTTGGAGGTAGGATCTCCAGGGAGGATGGTGTAGGTGGTCTTATCATCCAGTAGTCTATTCATCTCCTGAAGATACGCCTCTTTGTCTAATACCACCATTCCACCGCCTTTGTCGGCCGGACGAATGATGATATTTTTATTAGCACAAAGGGTTTGTAAACCTGCTCGTATGGCAGGATCTTGATGGATTATTTTTTTAGGTAGTTTGTCCAGGTCACTCAAAACCAAGTTGCGGAACACATTAACAGAATGGGCTGTGTTGGCCGCAGGATTAAATAAAGAGGGGTTGGACAAACCGGAGTGTAGGGTCACTGCATTAGGGGCTGGACCTGGAATAACTGGGGAAGGGATAACTGGCTGAGTCAGGGTCCCAACCTGTTTGGTAGACATAGGTAACGATAAAAAGTGTCTCTGAACGTTGAGTTTACGAATACATTTTTGTACATCGATAAAAGTAGAAAAACCATTTAATTTCCTGGGAGGAACGAATTTCAGACCCTTATCGAGAATAACCTGTTCTTCTTTTGACAGAATGACTGAACTCAGATTAAATAAACCTAGACCTCTGAGGCTATTTTTCTTTTTTTGGCGCTGCGCACGCCCGCCGCCTCTAGTACCTTGTTTGGTCTTTGGCTTCGGGGGGTGTGGTACGTGGGTGGATGGAAGCCCTGTGGTCTGGGAAAACCCTGTTCCTCATGCCACCTATCATAGGAGCCTCTAAAACGATCCTCGCCCTCTCCATAATAATGGGGATGGGGGCGGAAATCATAATGAGTTTCATATGTCTCTCCGGTGTATGGGGCACTATAATAAGAAGACCGCACTGGGGTATGATGGACAGGTCCCCTTCTATTGGGACCGTTCTCCTCTGTCCATCTGGGAGTACTTCCACTGTAATCACCAGGATATACATCATTACGGTCTTGTTGGGTGTAACCCCTGTTACCTCGATTTTGGCCCCTCCCCATATATGGAAGACCCCTACCATTTGAGACAGATGGATGTCTACCGCGACCCTCTGTGTGTGGGGGAAGGTATTTGGGAGGATTCTTGGCAGTGCTATCTTTTCTAGGGGGAGGTCTTGTTGGAGGCTGAGGAGGAGCCTCATAGACCAGTGTCCTATCAGAGATAGCATCGGGAGGTGCAGTAATTTCCATATCTGATGTTGCATTCATAGGAGTGCTAGATATTTTCTTCTGCCAATTGAAGACAGATAGTCTGCTACATCTCGATTGTATTTTTTCTGTTTTTTATTTCGCTGCTCTTTCTCCTCTTTTTCAAGCAGATTTTTCAAACCCGAGGACAATGTGATATATTCAGGGGTGTTAATAGAAGGAACAAGTTTTTCTCTGATTTCCTTAATTTCTTTATCCAATGTGGCTAGCCGTGCTTTCTTACGTTCCATCAGGAAGGAAATAAGCTGCAGGCCCGCCTCATTAAAATATTTATACCATGATTCTGAATCTGGTTCACCTTGTTGGGGGGATATGTCCCACCGTAGTCCCCGGGGAACCATGGATTCCTTGGTGTATTGCTCCAAAAACGCAATATCCCAATGGAGGTGAACCTCAGAAACCATGACGTTTTTCAGCCTAACAAACACACCACTGATTTCACTGTTGGAATTTTGAACTGTGAAAACACCATGGGTGTTAAAGGACCTGGATGTCCTGTATTCAAATACATCCATGACAGATGAAAACAAACAACAAGCAGCAATTGATAATGTGTCAAAAACGTGTAGAAATGTGTGGGAAACAACTGCGCTAGCTAACAAACAAAAGGAAAAAATTTAAAACAATATAGCGGCCAGCACACAAACAAACAAAGTCAGTAGCAATTGGAAAATAGAAAGTGCAGCGCTAGGATGTATAAAGGTGCTGTCATGAGCATAGGACATGCAAAGGTATAGTCCAACAGGACAACAAACAATGTTAGATAATAAGGAAATCAAAACATCACATAGCATATGAGTAATGGTGCATGGAGTACATCAATGTGATTTCAAACAGGTGAGTGAAAACACTGAACTGGTGCAATGAACAGTGTAGATAGTTCATGGATGTGGTTCCCAATGAATCGAAACACTGCATATATGGTGCCAGTTGAAATAAATGAAAACAATATATGTAGCTTGTCTGTAGTCTTCAGAGTATCAAATAAAGGAAATAGGTACTCTTACCAGCTGTGATGGACTTACTCGTTAGTATTAACAGCAAGTCAGACAAGGCGTGGTGGTCTCAGCGGACCCTGGGCTCTGTTTGGGTGAATCTGTAGAGGTAGCCACTCAGGTTGGGATGATGAATCCAGTCTGGTTGGATATCGCTCCTCCAAAACAGGACCCCAAATAAATGAGACCACTGGTGAATGGCCAGGCTCAAGAGGTATGGATGTATGGAAACAAAAAAGAAAGGCTCCCAATGGTGCAGATCAAAAATAAACCTGTGAAGGCTTTATTTGATATAAAATAAATAAAATCACGTGATATAAGTAAAAAGCAGTATGGGGTACAAGCGTATAACCCGACGCGTTTCGGCTCAAAGCCATCAACAGGGGCATGTGTCTGTACACCCACATTGCCCCTGTTGATGGCTTTGAGCCGAAACGCGTCGGGTTATACGCTTGTACCCCATACTGCTTTTTACTTATATCACGTGATTTTATTTATTTTATATCAAATAAAGCCTTCACGGGTTTATTTTTGATCTGCACCATTGGGAGCCTTTCTTTTTTGTTTCCATACATCCATACCTCTTGAGCCTGGCCATTCACCAGTGGTCTCATTTATTTGGGGTCCTGTTTTGGAGGAGCGATATCCAACCAGACTGGATTCATCATCCCAACCTGAGTGGCTACCTCTACAGATTCACCCAAACAGAGCCCAGGGTCCGCTGAGACCACCACGCCTTGTCTGACTTGCTGTTAATACTAACGAGTAAGTCCATCACAGCTGGTAAGAGTACCTATTTCCTTTATTTGATACTCTGAAGACTACAGACAAGCTACATATATTGTTTTCATTTATTTCAACTGGCACCATATATGCAGTGTTTCGATTCATTGGGAACCACATCCATGAACTATCTACACTGTTCATTGCACCAGTTCAGTGTTTTCACTCACCTGTTTGAAATCACATTGATGGACTCCATGCACCATTACTCATATGCTATGTGATGTTTTGATTTTCTTATCTAACATCTTTTGTTGTCCTGTTGGACTATACCTTTGCATGTCCTATGCCCTGATTAAGTTAGCAAAAATCTCTAACACGTGAAAAGTAAAGTATAATTCCAAAAAAATAATTACTACAAAAAAAATATGAACATTCTTTGTAAATGTATGTGTCCTGAACTTCCAGAATCCACTCCTGTGCAGTACCAGGTGCGTATCTGCATGAAAAACAGTAATTAAAAAAAAAATCTACAGTTAAAAAAAAAAATATATAATTTTCTTTTTGCAATTTTGGTGTTCCTCAAATTCCAGAATCCACTCCTGTGCAGTACCAGGTGGTCACAGGAGGAGAAGGGGAGCTGGTGCATCACATTCAGATGAACTTTAAAATGTCTTAAAGCACCATCTTGTGGCAGTTTTTAAAACTGCTCCTACAACTACTAAACCAATTTAATGCTCATCAACACATCTCCCACCCTTGACCAAACGCTTATCTGCATGAAAAAAAGTGCTTTAGCGAAGACACAGCGGAGCTCTGAGGATGGCTGCTTGAGCCGGGAGCTCCTCATCACCCCAGTCCAGCGGCGCCCGTAAGTCTGCCAAAAACGGGCTGGAAGTGGTGCCATCATTACACACGGCACCCCCCTATTCAACCAGTATTAAAAAGGGGACATTTTTAGCTGCTATTTTATCATTTTAAAAAACGCCAAGATGGCCGCCGCTGCTGCACCTCACAAGAGCGAAGCTGAGGAGATGCCTGAGGGAAGGATTCCTACAAATATGGGATCCCTGCCTTATACCCCTCTGGTCCAAGTAAATTACCAGCAGGACATGCCCCCCCCCAACAACTTCCACAGAACCCCTGGTAGGCAGTAATATGGAGGGCTTTGCACTACCCCTCATAGGACCTAACATAGGGAGCCAGGCTGCTCAATTCTCTGTCAGCACCCTGACGGCAGCATCTGCATTCTCAGTGACTGACTTATATCAGGCACTGGCTAAACTCCTGGATAGGGGTCTCGCTCAGACTGCTACCAAAATAACAGGAGATTTAAAAGCCGATTTTCAGAATTTGGGCACCAGAATTGAAGCGATAGAAGATAAGCTTGATCAAACGGTGGCAGCCACAGACCAGAACTCAGAACATATCCATACAGTACAGGAGCAATTAGATGTGGCCCTTTCCAGGATCGACGAGTTGGAGAACAGATCCAGGAGATACAATTTCAGGATCAGAGGTCTGCCCGAATCCATCACTGACATTCCAGCAGCGGTACAAAATATGATCCAGCACTTGATCCCAAACATTCCTCAAAACCGCCTAGAGCATGGGTCCTCAAACTACGGCCCTCCAGCTGTTCAGGAACTACAATTCCCATCATGCCCTAGTCATGTCTGTGAATGTCAGAGTTTTACAATGCCTCATGGGACTTGTAGTTCCGACACAGCTGGAGGGCCGTAGTTTGAGGATCCCTGGCCTAGAGCTTGACAGAGCCCTGGGGCCACCCAGAAAGGACGGCTCACCGCGGGACATCATCGCCAAACCCCACTTTTACGCAGTAAAGGATGAAGTCTTGAGACTAGCACGTTCTGTGCCCAATGTTTTGTGCCAAGGTCATCCCGTCCTAATATATGCAGACCTTTCTCCCTCCACAATGCAGCGAAGACGGTCATTAAAGCCGCTACTCCTAGTCCTGGTCCAAAAGGATATAAAATATAAATTGGCATTCCCCTTTGCGGTCAAGTTCTCGGATAAAGGGAAAAACCACTCCTTCTCAACCTTTCCTGATGGAGAAAGATTACTAATGCGCCTTAAGCTCATCTCGCAAGAACCCGCCATGGACACTTCTCATAGTATCCCAAACACTTCCAAGAGACCGACCCCCACCAGTCCTAAATCCCTACTCTGGACCAGGTCGAGGTCCAAGCTAGAGCCAGCGTACCCACTTATCCAGATCTCTGCTGACACATTGGTCATATACTCCTTGAACTTTCGAGGTTCTTGGTTGGTCCTATGCCTGAGAATTAGACTTTCTCTGATCAGCGTAACAGCTTTTTGGACAATTGATATTTCAGCAGTATTCCTCCTGGCAAAAAGATCTTTTTTTTTCTTTTTGCAGGGGGATGTCCCCACTTTGCATCTGAGGTCCCTCCCTCCTCGGTCCCCTCAGGGGGGAGGACGGGGGGTCTTCCGGATCGGACCTAGACCCGACCGAACTGGGTTTAGATTTACTCAATCCCTTCCAGCTTTGGTTTTGAAAATCGCTGTAATAATTTTTTCAGGGGCGCCCTGGCTGGGGTGGGCCCCATGTACCTCCACCTCTCCCTCAGACTCCAGAAGGTTTCTGGGGGCGAGGTCGCTTGTTCTCTCTTGGAGCAAGCCTTTTTTGATCTACCTTGGTAGAAGTTCTCGAGGGGCATCTCCCCTCCCTGAGAATGTATTTTTTCTTATTTTTTCTCTTCTTCTTTAGTTGGTTTGGGTGACCTTTTATATCTCTTTCTCTCTTTCAAATCTGTTTTTTCCTTTTCTGTTCCTCATCTTTCCCACATGTGCCTAACCTATTATTTTTCAGCTTGTGGTATCTACGAACGAGGAGTGTCCACCAGGCTGCCGGACGTCCATCCTGACAAATGGCAAGGTTGGGGGGACAGAAGACGTCAAAGGGTGAGTGGAGGTAGAGACAGACATAGTTACTTTTCGGATCCCCATGGCTGATCACGTACAGAGCTCCCTCAATATAGCCACACACAATGTTCAAGGCCTGAACTCCCCTGTCAAAGACGAAAGGCGAAAGATCTTTGATAGTTACAAAACACTCAAACTTGACATTCTCATGATCCAAGAGACCCACTTCCCCGGGCGGTACAGTCCCAAATTTGTCCACTCTCATTTTCCCCTCTTCTACTTGGCTAATGCCGAGAACAAGACCAAGGGGGTCGCAATCTTTTTTTCCAAATCCAGTAACTTTGAGTATCTCTCTGACTTCAAAGACCCGGAGGGACGGTTTATATTTGTTAAGGGTAAAATTGAGGGTCATTTTATACTCCCTGGTCTCATACTATTCTCCCAACAAAGGGCAAGACAAGTTTTTCCAACTAATCTTGGATACTTTAACCCCACTTCTGGAAGGCAAAGTCATTTGGGGGGGGATTCCAATGTGGCTTTCGACCAGGGTTTGGACAAATCCAGACCTCCGTCGGCCCAACTTACTAGACCCACTAGGGTCAGCCTGAAAATTGCCAAACTACTCCATGACAGGGGGTTGACGGATGTCTGGCGGGAGTCTAATCCTTCAAAGAGAGACTATACTCATTACTCTCACCCGTATAATACCTATGCCAGGATCGATCATATTTTAATTCCTTCATTTGTACTTCCGGCTCAAGGCCCAAATCAGAGACACAGTCCTATCTGACCATTCTATGGTCATCATGTCCATCCGCACTATAGCCGGTATGGCAAGGAACGGACATTGGCGGCTAAACGAGTCCATTCTCTCCAATCCAACCACAACAACGGAAATCAATAAAGCCCTTCAAGAATATTTCACAATTAACAATGTTGAGGATATCTCTGCGGAGACCCTATGGGCAGCTCATAAAGCTTGTATTAGAGGTAAGATTATTTAGATCTCCACGCGAATCAAAAGAGAACACGAAGCAGAAATTGTACGACTGGAGAAGTATTATAGGACCCTAAGGGCACAACACAAAAAGAAACCGTCTTTAGCCTTACTAGAGAATATTGACAAGCTGAGACTAGAACTTAATTTAGCTCTCACAACGAAAGCGGAGAGATCTCTCCGCTGGAGTGGCAATAAGTTTTACACCCAAAAAGGAAAAATAGGTCAGATATTAGCGACCAAATTGTCCTCTAAAACAAGGTTTCACTCCTTGCCCAAGATACGCTTAGCAGGTCAAGAACCTACAGCCAACCCTAAAAAGATCCTGGAGGCATTTAAAACATTCTATTCCGACCTGTATAGTGCCCCTCCACAGCTTCCCAGGGACTCGATTGACGATTTTCTGGACAGCCTACCCATCCCATCCTTAAACGTAGAACATAGAGACAGGCTGGAAGCACCCTTTTCGGTTGAAGAGGTGGCGACAGTAATCAAGGGCCTCCGAAAGGGTTCAGCCCCAGGCCCAGATGGCCTGTCGGTCCCCTATTATAAGGCATTTGCAGATACCCTAGTCCCACATATGACAAACTTTTTTAATTTCAAGACTCAAGGCACCCCTTTGGGTACACAACTTAATACTGCATATATTACGGTTATTCCAAAACCGTATAAAAACCCAGAAGAAGTCTAACTACCGCCCCATATCCCTGATAAATAATGACCTAAAAATTCTTAAAAAAAATTCTAGCTCTCCACATCTCCTTATTCATTGGTAAATATATCCACAAGGACCAAGTCGGATTTATTCCAGGTTGACAAGGCCCAGATCAAGTGAGAAGGGCAGTGGACATTGTCTCAATTTTGCAATCCAACTGGGATGGAGGTCTGAAACAAAATGGCTTTCTCCTAGCTCTTGATCTGCAGAAGGCCTTTGATTCTGTGTCCTGGCAATATCTTCTCCCCCTACTAGAACGATGGGGCTTTGGTCCGAGATTTATGGGGGTAATACAAGCTCTCTATTCTAAACCAAAGGCCCAAATTCGAATCCAAGGGTACTACTCTTCTCCAATAGACATAGCTAGGGGTACCAGACAGGGATGCCCCCTCTCCCCAATCATTTTCCCAATGGCAATTGAAACCCTGTGGATATCCATTCGACAGAACCCTGACATTCAAGGGGTTTCATGCAGAGATCAAACTCATAAATGTGGGCTCTTTGCCGATGACTTACTACTATTTCTAACCTCTCCCATTACTTGCCTACCAAACCTCTGCAAGGTAATTTCTGAATTCTCTAAAATCTCAGGACTCCAAGTCAATTATGCCAAATCACAAGCCTTGAACGTATCCCTTCCACCTTCCACAGTATCCCTCCTCCAACAGTCATTCAAATTTGAATGGTGTCCCTCATCCATCAAATATCTAGGGATTTCTTTAACAGCTCGTACAGAATCCCTTTACACAAATAACTATTCTCCCCTATACCGAAAACTTACAGCAGACATGAATAACTGGGCCAAATATGATCTTTCCTGGCTGGGCAGAATTAACTCTATAAAGATGACTTTGCTTCCTAGAATTTTATATCTATTCCGCTCCCTTCCCATCAGAAAAGACCAGGTGCAGACTTTACAAAGCAAAATACTCAAATTCATCTGGGGCAAGTCAGGTTACAGAATCCCCCAAAACACTCTATATAACCATAGGAAAAGAGGAGGACTAGGATTACCGCATCTATATAAGTACTTCTTAGCTGCCAGACTGGCTCAACTATCCGTAGTTTACTCCAAACTAGATAAACCAGACTGGGTCCACATAGAGAAGCAAGCTTTCCCCCAGTTCTCCCTAGATTACTTAATCTGGTGCCCCCAAAAGAGAAGACCACCCATTTTGTCCCACTCCCTTTCTCAATCTTACGCCCTTTGGGATAGAATTCGTCACCTACCAGCCCTGGTTTCGAAGGGGCAACCTCTAGCCAGTGTATTCCTAAATCCAGATTTCCCACCTGGAATGGACAGGATGGCCTTCAGTTGGTGGTTGGATAAGGGTCTGTACCGCATAGGACACTTCTTCACAACCAAAGGCCCTCTTACCCTGGACCACTGTGTGACTAACTTGGACCTCCCTGACACTGAAAAATTCAGATTCAAACAGATATCACAATTCCTACACACTTTATGGACAGATAGGCCTCTACCTCCCAAATTCACAGATTATGAGCTCTGGTGCGGGCAGACCATGGGACAAAGGGGAGGAATATCTGTCATCTACTCTTCACTCACCCGCCCGACTGAGAAGTCTTCTTATATGATGGCATGGGAGGCCGACCTCCAACTGGAATGGGACCTGGAGACCTGGCAGGCAGCTTGTTCTGATT
This sequence comes from Rana kukunoris, assembly GCA_029574335.1. Classification (NCBI taxonomy): domain Eukaryota; kingdom Metazoa; phylum Chordata; class Amphibia; order Anura; family Ranidae; genus Rana; species Rana kukunoris. The sequence continues at coordinate 739,288,373 of CM056049.1, read as the reverse complement.
CATTTCAGCTCATCTTGAATACTTCCCTGATGGAAGCAAACTTAAAGGTCCTTATGAGGTGGTATATGACTCCCACCAGGCTTGCGGCCATCTACCCATCAGATCCCAGCTGCTTTAGAGGTTGTCAACTCCTGGGTTCGATGGTGCATGTCTGGTGGGAATGTCCCAGAATCAGACCAGTCTGGAAGAGGATTTTTAACCTCATTTATACAGTCACTGGTTGCTCGGTCCCCAGGACGGCTTCTGTAGCTCTCCTAAATGCTCGGATTCCGGGTATATCCAAGCCCAATCAGAAGCTGATCCGATTTATGTCTCCTCGGGGCTAAAATTACCATCACTAGGGCTTGGAGACAACCCAGGGTTTCCATTGCAGAAATAAACCGCAAGATTTCGTGGATCATGGTGCAGGAAAAGCTGGCCAGCATCCTTTCAAACACGAAACAAAAATTTGAAGCCGTGTGGGGACCATCCCACTGTGGCATACCTTTGGCAACTGGGGTACACCCCGCGCAACCTGCATCCTCCAGCACTAGTTAGGCACATGCTTCCCTTCCTTTACTTTTTTCTTTCCCCCACTTTTCTCTTTCTCTTTTCTTCCTTTTATTCTTTTAAGATAGTTGTATGACTAGAGGGTAATGTTTTTTGTCCGGTTTTTCATATGGGCAATTTGGCAACACTATAGGCCTATCTTATTTCGTGAGTACGAGCTAGAGGTTTAATGAAGCCAAATTCGAACCCACTCATTTTCTTTCAAATACTTTTATAGGAGGAGGCGGATTGGGGGGCGCCTGGCCGGGACACAGAATGATCTTATTAGGGGTGTCCGGGACAGGCAGGATTCCCCCGACGAAAGACCACCATATTCACTTATTTTCCGCCCTTTCCCCTGTTATCAAGCTCGTTGGATTCCTTTAATCAGCCCACAGTTGGGCAATTTGAAATCTATTGAGTCATTGTTACTGTCATTATGCCCTGTTTGTTGAATGTTATGACAATGTAATCTCAGCCTTTGGTCATACTATACCTGTATCCTTTATTTGAAAAAATAAAAATCTATTGAAAGTAGAAAAAAAAAAAAGTGCTTTAGCATTGGAAAAAATCACTACGATAATTTTTACATTAAATAACAAGCAAGGCTGTTCTGGCTCATGCCCCTTACTTCTACATTAAAGTGCAGTAAAATTTGAAAAAAATACAAAAAAAGTAAAGGTGCGATAAAAAAGTTTTCTATCATTTGGCCCAGGCATGTTCTATAACATGTAGGCCTGACATTGAGCTGAGTTCAATATGCGTATTACTCACAACTGTAATTATGTGCCAATGACCCATATAATAAGTTGCTGTACTGTGCCGATAGTGCAAGTTGACTCACCGTAAAATAACTATAAATGAGGTATTACAAAACCAAAAAAACATCAAAAACATTACTTTTTTCAAAATGTTTAAAAAAAAAAAAACATGTCTAATATAACTCTTGCCCAATTTTGGCTAATACATCAATAACCTATTCCATGTTGCAAATTATTGATGACATACAATTCGAGATTTTCCTAGCTTGTGACGGAAAATATTGATTATATGAAGACAGGAGGCGAGTATCTTATGCATTAATCTTTCTTTATTAATGCTCATAGCAGATAATGCAAAAATCACCTTTAACGTAGTAAAACAAAAAGAAAAACTGTATAAACTACATATCCCAGCAGTCCTTGGATCTTAGCCACTCCCATCCCAGTCTCTATATATGGACTGCTCTCCCCTGGTTCTTCCTCTTTCTTTATGTGAATCTTGAGGTATCGGTACCAGGATCCTTACTTGAACCTTGTCTTCAGTTGTCGACTCTTCGACCAGCCGGCCCCGCAACTTCGTGTCCGGAGAGCTCTGTGGTAACAGCAACGGATCCCAACGGGGGTTAATCAACTGAGCAAATCTGACCAACAGGTCATCCAGAAATAGGGGAACATCACCCGATCAGTAGGTCGCTTGTATATTCTGGTCGCGAATGGTATCAATAGCCTGAAATAAGACGTAAAATCATGAGAGGGTTGGGAAGGGAGGGAAGATACTCACCTCCTGTCTTCATATAATCAATATTTTCCGTCACAAACTAGGAAAATCTCTAATTATACATCAGACAGGAGGCTCATATCTTATGCAAGTTCAAAGCTTAACACAACATCTATACCATGATTGAAATCAAAACCAAGACATTCAGAGACCTGATCATTGTAAGACAGACATGGCGACATGTTCCTCCGGTCTGAAATCGAAAAAGCGAAAGACGGTCTCAGAAGACCAGTCGGCCACCATTAACAGGTCAGTAAGAGAGCCTCCAGTCGCAACCACCTTGGTAGCCATAGCCCCTCTGGAGGAATGTGCTCCAAACAGGGTGACATTTATACCCGCCATTGCCATGGCTGATCTAACCCATCGTGCCAAAGTGGCAGGAGTGACCGGGTGGTATGGGCGTACGTAAGATATTAGGAGTTGAGAAAATCCCAGGGGGTCGCAGGTCATTAGTGCGCGCCTCGTAGGCCTGTAGGCATCTAACCACACAGAGTCGTGGGTGTGCAGGAAAATAGGGGTAGAACACCGATTGTAGGCCTGTTTTTGTCCTGCGGACTACTGAGAACTTAACCCCTTGAGGTGAAAACTGACGTCTGGAAATGTCTAAGGCCCTAACGTCTGAGACACGTTTGATGGAGATTAGGCACAGTAGTACCGTAAGTTTAAAAGACAGCAGCTTGAGAGGCAGAGTATCGTTGTCCTCCCAGCCTGAGAACATGTCGAGGACTCTGGAGACGTCCCAGGTGGATTGGTATTTAGGGCGAGGAGGTCGTTTGAACCTGATGCCTTCGTAATAATCTGCATATCAGGGGATGCTTGCCAATTGGCAGAGAGTCCACGGGGTAATGGTAGGCTGATATGGCTGATCTGTAAATGTTAATGGAACTGTAGGACTTGCCAGATCCGAAAGAGTCCGCTAGGTAATTCGCTATGACGGATACAGGGGCACATACGGGATCAGTCTGCCGTTGGTCACACCAACGTACCCAGAGCTTCCAGGCTGATCTTTATGCCGATCGAGTCCCGGGGGCCCAGGCCACGGTGAGGAGATCTCTAGCTGTGTTTGAAAGGCCGTCGTGTATGTCCGGCACCCCGAGACCAACCATGCCAGGAGTGTCAGCGTGCCCTCCTCTACCAGGGGGTGAATGCCCTTGGTCGGATGGGAGAGGATATGCGGAAACGGGGGCAGAAGTCTGGGATGGTCCATGATCAACTCCAGCAGGAGAGGAAACCATGGTTGAGTTGGCCACCATGGGGTGATCAGCACCACCGTCGCCATCTGGTTCGCAATCTGCAGTAGAACCTTGGGGATCATCGGGAATGGGGGAAACACGTCCAAGAGTGGCGGAAAGCATCTACCGCCAAGGACCCTGGGTCTGGTCTCCAGCTGAAAAAACGGGGCAGCTGGTGATTGAGACGCAAGGCGAATAGGTCTATGCCCAAGGGGCCCCAAAGAAGGTTCAGTTGGGCAAAGACTGATCGGTCCAAACACCAATCGCTGGAGTCGATAAGGTAACGGGAATTCCAATCTGCAACAGTGTTGGAGGTACCCGGAATGTACTCCGCCGTAGGGATGATGTCGCGAGACAGACAGTAGTGCCAAATCTCTGTAGTAATGTCCGCCAGGATCTTGGATCTGGTGCCACCTAGGCGGTTGATATATTGCACCGCCGCAATATTGTCCATTCGTAATAAAATGCAACAATTGGATTTCTCCACTAGGAAACTCTGAATGGCGAATAGTGCCGCTGAGAATTCCAGTGCGTTGATGTGCAAGAGGGATTCTTCTCTGGACCAGGTCCCCCCCGTCGAGGTCCCTCCTAAGCGAGCACCCCAGCCTCGGCGGCTCGCGTCCGACTCTATGATGACGTCTGGGCATGAGTTGAAGATCGTCCTGCCATTCCACTCGACGGCGTGTCGGAGCCACCATTGTAGTTCGACTTGGGCTTCCGAAGAGAGAGGTATCTCGTCTGCGTAGCGGAGACCCTGTCGCAAATGCAGGATTTTTAGCCTCTGGAGGGCCCTGTAATAAAGGGGAGCCGGAAATATGGCTTGAATGGATGCCGCCAGTAGGCCTACCAGACCTTGCGGAGTACCGCTCTGATCTCTTTGCGGATCAGGGTCAATTTCGCGCTGGGTAGGCGGAGGACAGCTTGATTGGTGTCTACCAAGAAGCCTAGGAATTCCATCTCTTGAGCCGGAATGAGAATCGATTTTTCCTGATTGATCAGGAAGCCTAGACCTTGTAATAGGTTGATCGTCCAGGCCATGTGGCGATACGCTTGATTCTTGGAGTAAGCAATTATAAGGATGTCGTCTAGATAGACGATCAGACGCACTCCTCTGCTCCTCAGTGATGCCACGGCTGGTTTCAAGATTTTTGTGAAACACCATGGGGTGGATGACAGACCGAACGGAAGGCACGTAAATTGCCAGGTGCGTCCCCACCACAAGAAGCGGAGTAGGTGTTGGGATTCCCGATGCATGGGGACTGTGAGGTAGGCGTTCTTTAGGTCTACATTCACCAACCAGTCTCCCGGTTGGAGGAGATCTCGGAGGCAGTGGATGCCCTCCATCTTGAAATGCTGATCGGCGACTTACTGGTTCAAGTCCCGAAGGTTTATGACGGGGCGATAACCACCCCCTTCCTTCTTGACTAAGAAGAGGTTGCTGATAAACCCCGGGGAAGAAGGGTCGACTTTGATCACCGCGTGTTTGGATATCAGTTCCCAGAGCTCGTTGTCTATCAGAGCCACGTTTTGTTCCGCAAACCGGATAGGGGGTGGTATTACTCCTAGGTTCGGTGGGGACAGAAGTTCTATGTGGAACCCTGCAACTGTGTTTAATATCCATGTATCTGCCGTAATCGCAGACCATGCGTGGGTAAAAAACATTAGGCTGCCCCCCACAGGTGTGAGGGGCAATGGAATGTATGTGGTACTCACCGGCATATGGGCGAGAACAAGGGTATCCTCTGTGGCCGCGTCCTCTCCACGGTCTACCACGTGGCGGGAAAAAAGGTGCTGGTTGCGCCGTGGTGGTGTATGGAGTGGGAGCCTGAGCGTAGTGAGTTTGGGTAGCTGCTCTCTGAAACGGTCTACCGTTGTTGTTGCGGCCGGCAGAACGGCCCCTACTTCTGCTGGCCCGGGGAAAAACTTATTGATGTCCTTGACTAAGGATTCACCAAATAACATCCCCTCTGCTGCGGGGCCTGGTTCGGTTTCCGCAGAGTGAGCCAGTTGCGGATCGAGCCGCATCAGGATTGAGCGTCTGCGCTCGACGGAGCAGGCGGTATTGGCGCTGCCCGCCAGGCATATGGCCCTTTGGGCCCACCCACGTAATTGGGTTAGATCGACCGTCTGGCCAGTGGTCGCAGCCTGTTCTGCCAGGTTTAGAAACGTTGTCAGTGGTCCAAAAAGATCCAGTATTCGATCTTGTATGGCCTTAAAAGATCGGTCTATCCCCCCTTTGGGAAACTTCCCTGTCTTTAGTAAATATTTTGATAAAATGGGATCTATCTCTGGCGTCATGACTGCCTTCATTGGAATCTGAGGGCGAGGGCATTCCGCCCGTAGCTTATTACGGTTGGATCTTTCCAGGGGTCTACGTGTCCAAAGCTCAACGTACTGTGACACCTGGGGTAAAGGAGACCAATCCCCAGAACGGGGATGGGATATGGCGTCTGGGTTGAACAATGGTTCGCCCAGGGCATCCACAATGTCTTTGCCCTGATTGTCAGGGTTGGCGTCCTGTAGGAGCGCCGGTGCCCCCGCATCCTCTACTTCTTCGTACTCAGACTCTGAGACCTCAGACCCATCCGCCTCAGCTACGTACGACTACGTACGAGTCGGGTTTGGTCCGTTTGGCGGATCCATGCCTCTTAGATGACTCCCTGAGGCCCAGGGGTTGAAAGGAGTCTGAAAGATGCGTGGGGTGGCAGTCCGTGTGGGGAACTGCTCTATGCACATTCTTTACTTCCCCTGCCGGGGAGTCATAGGCCGTCCCAATATGTTTCCTCTTTTGAGAGGATTTACCCTTTGTTATGGGCCCAGGGGGGGCCAGGGCCTGTTGTGCTCCGGAGGAGGTGGCAGTTGCAGCCAGTGCCGCTTGTATAGATTTATTAATGAGCTCTTGGAGTTGAGCAGCATTCAAGAGCTGAGCTGGTTCCAGTGTCGGCTCCTCATCAAGGGCGGGGAGAGAGCCCTCTTGTGCCATTCTGTATCACAACAAATACCCAGACAGTACAATAGGTACTTAACAGCCAAAAGATTGCAAACTTGATAACGTCCTTTTGATGACGAAACGCGTCTGGGAGGACGCGCAGTGAAGTCACCACGTACGGAGGAAGGGCTCCGATCTGTTTGCCGGCCGGCGATCTGTTTTTACATGCTTCTGATATCTTGTCAAATTGTGAGTATCATTGTTGTTTTAATAAACCCTCCTTGTTGAAACGGAATCACACTATTGGTCCATCCTTCTCTCTCCACTATATGGTTGATGTCCGTGAGTACCGCCAGCTTTGTTATCTGCTGGAAGTCGTGTCCAGGTACCATCTAGGATTTCAAAGGCCGCGGCTGGGTTATAGCCAATTGCTACATTGAGCTTGCCCTCTGGTAAGCGGCCCCCCCCTTATTTTGGTGAAGGGATCACTTTGATGCTGTCATCTCGTCACTGTGGTGGTGTGAACCATTAGGATCTTTCTGCTGTTCTATTTCCTGGGACTGTTTTCAATTATACTTTGACACAGAAATTGCAAGGACTGTATGAACTTCTGTGCTATTGCCCTAGAAGCACTTTCTGGGATACACATTATTTTATGTTTACTCCAATTTAGGATTTTGTAATTTTATTTTTATGTACTGTTAATCATTTAATTTACAGGAGAGCTTTTGTGGCACCACCCTATGTGGCCAGGTTTTGCCTTTACCCCATGTGAGATGCTCCGTGTTATATTAATTGTTTAAATACAGAGGACTGTTGCCTAGCAGTCCTCATCTAACGCATTTGTTTTTATGAGCGCGGCTTTGCCAAACTGTATTATTTTGTGTTTTCACACGATTGCCGCTGCCTTCTAGTTTTTTAGTTTTTTTTGGTTTAGCGCAGTTTTCTGTTTTTCTTCTTTCTGGTATATATATATATGAAGTAGGATTAAATTCCTAGGAAGCACTAGCTGACTAACTAAAGGGGGGATCCCACTAGCTCACTAACCCAGGCTCCTACCTCCGATCTCAGGCGATGACTGGCTTGCGGTGGGAGGAGAGCCTGAAAGAATTCCACTCCAGGGGCGAAGTCTCGCGAGACTACGGCCCCTAGAGTTCCTATAGGCTAGGAGCCGAGATGGACAGGGCGGCCGAGAGGTCCGCCCTCCGCGTCCCGCACGCGCTGCGGTTGGGAGACGTAGGAGCGTCTCTGGGAATAGGCTGAAGCGAGCGGGAGGATCCGCCTCCTCAACGCACGCGCGAAGCCTCTCGTGAGGGGAGAGAAGGATGGGCTAAGATGGCGCTCACAGAGGAGGTGAAGGAGAAATAGGGAGGAGGGGGGGGGGAGCGTGGACGTAGCAGCGAGGCACCGCGGAGCGCAGCGTTCCCGTGCTAAAAGTGTGGCAACTGTCAAGGTGTATTAATTAAAGTAGAAACACCGCAAAATATATATATATAGCGATCGATAGTAGCGAAAACGATGGGGTAACACAGGGATAAAGAATCCCGGCTATCCCCGCTATGTTACATAACAAACCAAGCGATAAGTCAAGTATAAATTACATATAAATTAACAAGTCAAATAATAAATTACACATACTTCATATAGAATCTGTCAAATACTTATCTTCCAATGCTCTGCCATGAGCAGAAAGAAAGAGGAAGAACCAGGGGAGAGCAGTCCATATATAGAGACTAGGATGGGAGTGGCTAAGATCCAAGGACTGCTGGGATATGTAGTTTATACAGTTTTTCTTTTTGTTTTACTACGTTAAAGGTGATTTTTGCATTATCTGCTATGAGCATTAATAAAGAAAGATTAATGCATAAGATATGAGCCTCCTGTCTGATGTATAATCTTTGATTGTCTGGAAATCCGCACAGCACTTCAGTAATGCAGAAGTCATGTTTTCAATTGTAGAGGAGTCCACCAAATCTCCTGAAATATACAACAATAATGAAAATCGATCTTCTCATCACTACAAACGATGGGAAACATGCATTTGTCATTGTAGGTTGGGCAATCTGGAGAGGTGGACGGGTGGGAACATGGTAAAGGGAGACCAGTCCCATGCCAGTGGGCATCTGACAATGACCATCACAAGATGACAAATGTCAACATAAAAGAGGTGTGGGGGGGGGGGGTTGGGGGCTTTGCATGTTAGTGCACTTGAGACAAAATTCATAAGGCTTAAAAAAATAAATAGTTATTAATTGGACATTACCTAGACGTGGCGAGCTTTTCAAGGGACCTTCTGGTTTGTTTGACATTATACCATCTTCAACTTCCAGATCATTTATTAGAGATATCATCGCATCTGAAAACATAAAAAGAAAAACTTTAATAAAAAGAACTTTGGTGTTACCATGTATTATTCTCAACAGTGATTATGTAAATGATATTGCCCTTCAAAATAGCACCTAAATACAGCAAAGAAAAATCATGTCCAACATTCTCAGTATGGAAATCCAAAGGCTATCACACTGAGGCCGCGTACACACGTCCGAGAACCTCGTTGGGCTAAACCCATGGTTCCGCCCGACGAGGTTCTCGGCTGGCCGTCGAGTTCATCGACCAGGCTGTCGAAAAAAGCGTGGAGCCATTAGTCCCAATGGCCCGTCGAGCAAATGGAGAACCTGCTCTCTATTTTGGCTCGACAAGCTTCCAGGCGGGACGCTCGACGAAAGTGTACACACGATCGAGCTTCTCGGCAGAATATGGATCCCAGCGAGCTTCTCGGTCGTGTGTACGGGGCCTGAGTCATTGTGGTAACTGAATAAAAATGTTTCTGTAAAGCTCTGTCATTGGAGCAGATAGAAGAGTGGTGTGTACACCGCTCCTTCACCGCTCCTTATCCATGTAAATGAAATGATAAAGCGGGGTAATACTGCCCGTCTATGCACCTTAACATAGACGCACTGTGGGTGTCAATCAATTTGTATCCAATAGTTGGGGTTAATTCAACATCGCTGGCTGTCTAGTCAAGCATCAATTTGAAAGTGTGAAAGGGGCCTTATGGTGCATAGGAGTTAATATCTAATATAAAATAATCATCAGTAAAATAGATTTATCATTTGGAAACATAATTCTCATTTTTAACTATTCTATCTAGAAATAAAAAATGGTATACCTTGTTCAGGTTGATCCTGAAATGATGATTCCTCCGTAGTCATGTGACCACATTCTATAATGCAGTCTGTGTCACCAGTAGTACATGGACCCTTGCTTAACCACTTGCTTACTGGGCACATATACCCCCTTCCTGCTCAGGTGAAATGTCAGCTTTCAGCACTGCGTCGCTTTAAATTAAAATTGCGCGGTCGTGCGACGTGCCTTACAAACAAAATTGACGTCCTTTTTCCCCCCACAAATAGAGCTTTCTTTTGGTGGTATTTGATCGCCTCTGCTTTTTTTTTTTTTTTTTTTTTCGCTATATACAAAAAAGAGCAACAATTTTGAAAAAAAAAACACAGAATATTTTTTACTTTTTGCTATAATAAATATCCAATTTAAAAAAAAAAAAATGTTTTCTCAGTTTAGGCCGTATTCTACATATTTTTGGTAAAAAAAACAATCGCAATAAGCGTATAGTAATTGGTTTGCGCAAAGGTTATTGTGGCTAGGAAATAAGGGATAGAATTCTGACAATTTTTTTTTTTTCGATCTGCGAATTTTGTCAGGACTGCGATATTGTGACGGACACATCGGACACTTTTGACACATTTTTAGGACCATTCACATTTATACTGCGATCAGTGCTATAAAAACACACTAATTACTGTATAAATGTGACTGGCAGTGAAGGGGTTAACACTAGGGGGTGAGGAAGGGGTTAAATGTGAGTCCTGGGTGTGTTCTAACTGTGTGGGGGGAGGGGGGTGACTGGGGGAGGTGACCGATGCTGTGTCCCTATGTTCAAGAGAAACGGCATCAATTATGCCAAATCACAAGGCTTGAACGTATCCCTTCCACCTTCCACAGTATCCCTCCTCCAACAGTCATTCAAATTTGAATGGTGTCCCTCATCCATCAAACATCTAGGGATTTCTTTAACAGCTCGTACAGAATCCCTTTACACAAATAACTATCCTCCCCTCTACCGAAAACTTACAGCAGACATGAATAACTGGGCCAAATATGATCTTTCCTGGCTGGGCAGAATTAACTCTATAAAGATGACTTTGCTTCCTAGAATTTTATATCTATTCCGCTCCCTTCCTATTCCCATCAGAAAAGACCAGGTGCAGACTTTACAAAGCAAAATACTCAAATTCATCTGGGGCAAGTCAGATGCCCCAGATTTACACACAGAGCTCCACGTCCCTGCTCTAAAACTGCCGATCAGCGGGTACCTGGCGGACATGACGACCGCCAGGCAGGCGCATCGGCATCTCGGGGACGCGCGCGCGCCCCCCAGTGGCCGGAGAAAACGATGACGTCAATTGACGGCAGCTTGGATATTCAGATCCCCTAAGCTGCCGCAAGCGGTTAATTCACAAAACACCACATCTTCGTCTACAGCAATTCTTTCATTTTCACTAGGTTCTGAGCAGATATAAGAATATGTATAAATTCATCTAAAATATATTAGTACAAAACCCTTTTCTTCAGCATTTACAATTGAAACCATTATACTAACCACTTGCCTACCACTGCACAAAATCTACCTATTTTTTTTTTTCTTTTTATAAGAAAAATTGTAAAATATTATTTAAAAAAATGTAATAAAATTGACGGTCATTTAATATTTTTTGGTGGAATGAACTGGTAAACAGTATTATAATGAAATATTTTCCGAAATTATTTTTGGTCACAAAAAAAAATAGGTTGAACAAACGGCACCATTGTCTGAAAAATCATCACCGTGAATAATCAAAAAAGGGGACAAATCTTTGACCAGACAAATGGTCCGGGGTTCAAGTACCTGGATGAATTGTTGTTTGATCATGCTCTTCTGTATGTTTCCCTTTTTGAACATGTAGTCTTTTGTTTTGTTTTTTTCTTTGCTAACTTGATTTTTCTTTCTGTAAAGCAAAATCCATGGTGTTTAAAATGCAATATAGAAAGGTATATATTTTTAAAACCATTTTATCATGACATAGACCAGTGGTCTCCAAACTGCGGCCCGGGGGCCACACGTGGCCCTTTGCTTGATTTCATCTGGCCCTTGGGGTGCTTTTTTATTTATTGGCATCAATGAAGGGCATAATTCCTCCCAATGACATCAATAATAGGGCAAAATTCCTCCCAATGATAGTGCAGATTTCCTCCCAATAACACCAATGATGGAGCAGAATTCCTCCCAGTTATGGGACAGACTTTCTGCCAATGACACTAATGATAGGGGGTCCAATGACACCAATGAAAGGGGGTCCAATAACACCAATGATAGGGGGGGTCCAATGATACCAATAATAGGGGGGGGGGTTCAATGACACCAATGATAGGGAGGGGGGGTCCAATGACACCAATGATAGGGTGGGTCCAATGACACCAATGATAGGGGGGGGGGTCCAATGACACCAATGATAGGGGGGGTCCAATGACACCAATGATAGGGAGGGTCCAATGACACCAATGATAGGGGGGGGGTCCAATGACACCAATGATAGGGGGGGGTCCAATGACACCAATGATAGGGGGGTCCAATGTCACCAATGATAGGGGGGGTCCAATGACACCAATGATAGGGGGGTCCAATGTCACCAATGATAGGGGGGGGGTCCAATGACACCAATGATAGGGGGGGGTCCAATGACACCAATGATAGAGGGGGGGTCCAATGACACCAATGATAGGGGGGGGTCCAATGACACCAATGATAGGGGGGGGTCCAATGACACCAATGATAGGGGGGGGGTCCAATGACACCAATGATAGGGGGGGGGGTCCAATGACACCAATGATAGGGGGGGGGGGTCCAATGACACCAATGATAGGGGGGGGGGTCCAATGACACCAATGATAGGGGGGGGTCCAATGACACCAATGATAGGGGGGGGTCCAATGACACCAATGATGGGGGGGTCCAATGACACCAATGATAGGGGGGGGTCCAATGACACCAATGATAGAGGGGGGGTCCAATGACACCAATGATAGAGGGGGGGTCCAATGACACCAATGATAGGGGGGGGTCCAATGACACCAATGATAGGGGGGGGTCCAATGACACCAATGATAGGGGGGGGTCCAATGACACCAATGATAGGGGGGGGGTCCAATGACACCAATGATAGGGGGGGGGTCCAATGACACCAATGATAGGGGGGGGGGGTCCAATGACACCAATGATAGGGGGGGGTCCAATGACACCAATGATAGGGGGGGGTCCAATGACACCAATGATGGGGGGGTCCAATGACACCAATGATGGGGGGGTCCAATGACACCAATGATGGGGGGTCCAATGACACCAATGATAGGGGGGGGGTCCAATGATAGGGGGGGGGTCCAATGACACCAATGATAGGGGGGGGGTCCAATGACACCAATGATGGGGGGGGTCCAATGACACCAATGATAGGGGGGGGGTCCAATGACACCAATGATAGGGGGGTCCAATGACACCAATGATAGGGGGGGGTCCAATGACACCAATGATAGGGGGGGGTCCAATGACACCAATGATAGGGGGGGGTCCAATGACACCAATGATAGGGGATTTTTTACTCCTGATGGCCACAGTCCGGCCCCCTTAAAGTCTGAAGGACAGTTGTCCGGCCCTTTGTTTAGAAAGTTTGGAGACCCCTGACATAGACCATTGCATAATTATGATTAAAGTTTTGAAAAAAATAACTTACTTTTTGCCAGGGTGTCTTGAATTTGGTTATATTGCTCGTGTTCTCTTAGTTATACGTCGGACCAACGTTTTCTTAATTGGTCTTTAGAACGTTTTACATTATGTTTTCTTTGGAGAAATGCAATTATTTTATCTAAAATAAGATCCTTCCTGGTGTTAGGCCTTTCATATCTTTGCTTCTTCCCATCATAATCATGTTTTTCTAGCATGGACACCATATATACCATCTCTGTTCTTGACGTGGGACTTGCTTTCTTTCCTGCTGGACTCTGCTCTTCTCTGTCCATCTCCAATAGCCCCTGACGCTTTTTGTTCGATTTCTGTGCACTCTTCTTTGCACCATCGTCCACCATGCTGCCTCGTGTTACTTCTTTGGGTGATGTCGCAGTTGGCGCATTTCAATGGCGTGTTAATTGGTGCGCAAATCAGAGGCGCAGCGAAGAGCACGAGGACAGTGTCTTCCTTTGAGAACGTTCTTTTTCAGGATTCTATAGTATGGACAATGGGGGACTATACCGGTGCTAATACACAACATACAATGGTAATTTTTTAAAATAATTTTATTTTTTTCAAAAAAAGTAAAAGAAGTAGTTATCACAAAATATGATACAAAAAGCACATATTTCAAAACAGTAGGGTAGGAAAGGCATAAAACCAGGCAGCTGTGGATCCTGATTACACAAGCAGAGCGTATTACAGATGATCACAACCAGAAAGTTGTTGAGCCCAATATATTTCGCCTAGATTCCGGCTTCGTCAGGGGCTAGGTTGAGAACGATAATTTGAAAACAGCTCTATTAATAGAAAAAATTGCATATAAAACATAACCATATATTCCTACAGGTATATGTGTATACTTTGCCAACCTTGCGTGTCAGAAAATGGACATCCAGACCTGGAGAGGGGGGGGGGAAGGGGGGGGGGCAGAGCGGACACAATGGAAGATGGGATTGTCCACAAGGAAAAGGATGGGGATAAGGGAAGAAGAGAGCGGCTAGACACTTGCAATCCAAACGGACAACCAACTCGTCTAGTGGTCCAATGCACCAAAGTAGGGCCAGAGATGCATCTCCATAGGAGAGGAGAAAGAAAACTGGCTGAAAAAAAAAAACATAAAAAAACTTAAGAATTATTGCCTACCTACATACATCGCACAAAACTTTTTTTCAATTGTATATTCAAAGATAAAAAATTAGCTAAATCCACTTAAACTCACACATAATTCTTTAGAAAAATGATGCAATGCCAGGAACAACCACAAGAGAGCGTCCAAACATTACCGACAACATCCAGGAAGGTGTGATGTTAAATCAGTCAATGTGACTTTCTAAATAAAACATAACAACGACCATTAATTCAATTGAGCACATATCCATAAAATGACCAAGCACAGTCCAAGAGACATATAGGAGTGTAAACGATTTACCTATGGTGAAGATGTCACACCGTAACGTTCCTGGCAGGTGCATTCAACGTGGAGAAAGAAAGGAAATTACAGCCAGTTTAAATAGGCCTCCTCTCCCACACGTCCGAGCGTCTGACGTCATTGGGCGTGAGAGGACAAAAAACGTCAGCGCTCTGCAGCCAGGGGAATGTCCGCGCGCGCCTACAATGCCCATAATGCCCGCGATCTGATGCGCAGAGAGGGAAGCTATTTCCCCACGATCGTCGGCAGGCACGGGGGCAGAGAAGCCACACCTGCAAGGAGGAGTTAACATCAGAGCCAATGGATAATATCCACTAGCCCGATACACAGATGGGAAGGGCGTGGAAAGGTCCCATATGACTGCAGCACAGTGACAAGCGGGCTAAGAATGTAAAGAAGCCCTTGGGTGTCCATACAGAGAGGCACATTCGCCCAAGAGAACGGCGCACAGGATAACAAGAGACGAGAATGTTGGCACTGGATCGGGTGCAAGTGTAAAATAAAGTTCTTTCTCAGGAGCCGTGATCGGTGAAACCAGCGATCGTTCTGCTAATTTATACACAGCTGTTGCGATCTATCTGAAGTGCCTCAGCGATCTTTCATTACCAACGATCTTAGAAAATAAAAGGTAACGAAATCTACCGAGTATCATATGTTATTGGACTCCTGAAAGAATGTTATGATTTAGAGTATTTTATTTTGTTGAAATGATACGTATATTTCTTTTTTGATGCACTAATCTAGACCAGGATTGGAACGCCAGTTATTGTCTGTTTCAATCAATCGCACACCCCTTCCTAACCTTTTCTTATCCCGACCCCTTCATAATACCTGTTTTATTGTTAAGAATAACAACGCAAGTTGTGGAATATTTTCTGCATGTTAATTTGAATTTATATACTCTACTTTGATAGCGTTTTTTTTTAGACGCATGAATTGTATGTATTGCTTTAATAAGATTGTTTGTAACCTTATAACTTGAAAATCTAATAAACACATTTAAAAAAAAAAAAATAGGTAAGTTCCCTTTACAATTATTTTGTTTTTTGTAATTGTTCTATGAGAGAGAGAGAGAGAGAGAGAGAGAGAGAGAGAGAGAGAGAGAGAGAATATATATATCTATGTATGTCTAACCACTTAAATATTGCTTTCATTTATTGTTTTATTTCCTGAGTGTGTGTGTGTATATATATATATATATAAATACAGTCCTGATCAAAAGTTTAATACCACTTGAAAAATGGCAAAAAAATATATTTTACATTGTTGGATTTTAATAAGGTTCCAAGTAGAGCTTCAACATGCAACAAGAAGAAATGAGAGTAAGACAAAACATTTTTTGAGCATTCAATTAGTTGAAAATAACGAATAAACTGAAACAGGCTGTTTTTCAGCTGATCAAAAGTTTAGGACCACATGCCTTTAAAAGGCCAAATCTGTGCAAAGATGCGGATTCATTGTCATTCTCTGTCAGATAGTCACACGTTTAAAAAAATAGATAAAAACTGGAACAGGTTGGGACTTTAAATGAGATGCGATTTTAGCAATATGCAATTAAATATAAACATGGAAAATAAATTGTATGTAACCATGTGACCAGGCTCAGAGTTGTCAACCAAACAGCACTAAACCAAATTAATCTGTCTAACTGATGTAAGTAAAAACAGAGGTTTAGTTGCAAGGGGTGATGGCAAAGACAAAAAAAAACTCTCCCTTTTTGAACGTGGTCGGGTTGCTGAATTGCATAAGCAGGGTCTCTCTTCAAGACACTGGACGATCCTCGACCCAAATTAAGGCCCCTACTGGTGCTGACTGCAGCCCCATAACCATCAGAGGGCATCTGAGACTGAAGGGCTTCAAAAACAAAAAAAAACTCTTCAAAAACCTTGTCTCCTTGAACACCACAGAACTGCTCGTTTGGACTTTGCAAGAGAGCATCAAACATGGGATATTAAAGGTGGAAGAAAGTTTTATTCTCTGATGGGAAAAAATTTAACCCTGATGGTCCTGATGGTTTCCAACATTACTGGCATGACAAGCAGATCCACCTGAGATGTTTTCTACGCGCCACAGTGGAGGGGGCAACATAATAGTCTGGGGTGGAACAATGGAGCTTCAGGAAGTGCAGGGGCGTCAAACGGCCGCTGGCTATGTCCAGATGTTGCAGAGAGCATTCCTCATGACTGAGGGCCCTCGTCTGTGTGGTAGCGACACAGGACAACGCTGCAGTACACAATGCCCGCAGGACAAGGGACTTCTTCCAGGAAAATAACATCACTCTTTTGGCCCATCCTGCGTGTTCCCCTGATCTAAATCCAATTGATAACCTTTGGGGATGGATGGCGAGGGAAGTTTACAAAAATGGACAACAGTTCCAGACAGTAGATGACCTTTGTGCGGCTGTCTTCACCACTTGGAGAAATGTTCCCACTCACCTCATGGAAATGCTTGCATCAAGCATGCCGATACAAATTTTTGAAGTGATCAACAATAACAGCGGAGCTACTCATTACTGAGTTCATGTTTGTGTAGCACTACCCCCTCAGGAGCCGCTGATTAGATTGGGATCGGCGGATTAAGTTACCTCTGTGTGGTGTCTAGGGGTGGATGTAGTGAGCAGAGCAGTAACGAATGTCCAACCTGTAGCTGACATTTTCTGAATGCTTTATTTTCCTGGTCCAACACAACCAGCACATCAACTTGAGGTGGATAAAAAAGGTTGATGAAAGTAGAGTAACTTCGCAGAGTCAGGCTTGGATAAAGAAACCAGTCCTGCCTTCTGTAATTGAGTCAATCACGTCGCCTCTCCAGCCGGAGTGGGTGCAGTGCACCCGGACAGGCCTCTCACACAGGTCTGGCAGCCAGAGTGTCACTGAGGAAGCTGAGAAGGAACAAGTCGCTGCCACCGACTTGGCTCTAGAAGATTAGCAGAGGCCTCTGCCACAGGTATGATACTTAAAAACAACAGAGCGTATCCTCTCAATCCCGTTCTCTCGAGATGTGGAACCCCAGTAAATCACTGAGGTCCCTCAGTCATTTCAGTGTCTCTGAGCCATGAGGGCCCAGAGTCGGGAACTCCGTGTAGCATGGGCCCCCGGCCAGGTAGGCCATATTGATGGGGCCCATGATGTGCGCATACACTGAAGATGGGTGCCACACCTGGAACCAGGAACCCGTGAAGAACCCCGAAAAATGGCGTCTGCCACAGATATACCCTCCCCCAGCATGCCCCGCGAGGGAAACACTCCTCCAATTGGCTAATGGGGAAAAGTAGCTCTGCCTGAATCCCTCTGGCGCCACCTGCCACCCAGAGATGGGACCACATCCCTGGAACGCATGACCCACAGGATAATTCAGGGCCGACAGCTGCCAAATTTGAACGAATCAACCCAGGTGAGAGCAAGTAAGTCTCTCACCCTACTAACTTTAGCGTATCGCCCTTGCTGAAAGTAAGGGGGCGCTACATTTGCAAGAGCAATGTTGTATAATAGAATTGCACATATAATAATGATATCAGGCACCAGTTCCGGAGAGTGCTGTAAAAACCCGCCAGTTTTCGACAGGCATCAGAATGTGGATGTCCACATCCCAAATGTCCTCTCGATTATCTGAACGGGTACGGATATGTGCACTATTATATCTAACCTCGGCCACAGTCTGAGGATTCGACAGAGCAACCAAGATCGACATCCATATCCTGCGTCTCTTAGAATAAGAAACTAATATAGCATAAGTAATATTTAACAATTTACGTAAATAATAAATACTTGTTAGTTTGCTTACCCACCAGCCAGCCCTCTGGCATTTGTCGTCATTCGAAGTGTTCAAAGAGAGCTGTCTGCCGCAGGATATGGCTGTCATGGCAACTTCCGGGAAAAACAGATCTGATACTCATAATGCGCTGGTGGGAGTCCAGCACAACTTGCACATTTAATGAGTGGTCGCTTTTCCTGTTACGAAACTGCTCCTCCCTATTATGTGGTGGTATCAGCGGAATATGAGTACTGTCTATGGCTCCCAGGCAGTTTGTCATCCCTCCCTTTTCAGAAAAATCCAACCTTCACCTCTTGCCACTCTTTATCGGTTCTAGGGAAATGGATGTACGTATCCATATGTCTCTTGATAGCTTTCAGGAATCTAGAAAGACTGGGATGACTAATTCCAATGATCTGAGCACACGATGGCTGAAAGGTTACGCGTAGCTAAATAATTTAGGACAGCCAAATAGCCTGACAATGGCAGGGGTTGCATGGTTTCTCCTCGTCAGGGGATCAATTTCATCTGATGTGAAGTGGTAAACCTCCATGACCCCCTGGCGGTTCAGCTGAAACATGTCCATCATTGTCGGACGTCTCCTCCAGAACTGTGCGTCTCCGGGACACATGAGGCTGTCTGAGCCTAACATTTGTGATCCTGTCCTGTGCAATGAGAACAGCTGTTACGGCGAATTGTATAAGATTTCAAAATGTAGGCGCATGCTCCAAATCTCGACGTCAATACGACGTGTAAACGACGTGAACGGGACTTACGCAAAGCCCTATTTGCGAACATTTTACATAAACAACGTAAAAAAATAAAAACGCTGGCACGCCGTCCATACTTAACATTGCCTGCGCCTCATATAGCAGGGATAACATTACGACGGTCCTACCCTAACGCAAACGATGTAAAAAAATAGCGCCGGGCGTACGTTCGGGAATCGGCGTATAGGCTCATTTGCATATTTTAGACGAACGCCACCTAGCGTCCAGCCTAAAATATGAAAATAAGATACAACGGCGTAAGAGACTTATGCCAGTTGTATCTAATGGAAATCTATGCGTAACTGATTCTATGAATCAGTCACATAGATAGAAGTGCTCAGACGCAGAAATAAGACGGCTTATCTGGAGGTAAGCTGTCTTATTTCTTTCCTGAATCTGGCCCTATATGTGTCCTCATCTCGGACTGGTAGTATTCCTTACTAAGGATAACCAGACCCCCCCTTTATCCTTCCTATTTTCCAAAGATTCCATACCCCTTCTGATGTATTGAGGGTCTTGTACCTTTTTTACTTTTAATCCAAATCTTTCATGACCATATTCTTAAAAACATCCATGTATTTATTATCTATTTTCAGAGGATTAAAAATGGATTAAGTAAACTCGAATGTTCATTTAGCAGTGGATGCCGTAGTTCAACACGGATTGGATAGAAAGTACTTTTTCATGTTTAGGGTCCTAATATACTTTTGTAAGCTCACATATGTTTGAAATGTATTCAAGTTTTTCGTGGGACCCCTATCAAGTACTTCCATTTCATCCTCGTTGAGAGAAACACCACTTAAGTTGTATATCCCTGCCCCTACTATGGTTTGGACCTTTTGTAATCGCCTTCCCACTCTCCTTCCTCTCTTTCTTTGGGTACCTGTATTGGGAGGTATGTTTGGTGGTGGTTGCCTCCACCACTCCCCTGGGACAGGTTGGTGAATGTGGGGGCCTGGCTGATATCCCTGACGCAACCCTAAAAAAATCACCCCCTTCATAAGAGTGGTGATTGGCTAGGGGTGCAAATCTACTATGTGTGGGGATAGGTTGGGATCTGCCATATTGGGAAGCATCCCTAATATCCCCTTGCTGACGATTATCTTTCCAGAGTTTAGGAGAATTTGGATATTGTGGAAAAGACTGATGAGCCCCTCCATATTAAGGGGGAGGAACATTTCCTCCCCTCCCTCTACCCCTCTTATTCTTACCCCTTTTTACTACCTCCTCTAAGGGAGTAATTACTCTGAGGTGAAAAATATCTTTCAGGCTGGGGGTAATGGTTAAATTCGTATGTGGAATATCACAATTGGTTTGGTTGATATTGATGAGATCCTTTTTTTCTTTGGGATCAGATCACTAGCACAGGATAGTTCTGTGATTGGAGGAAAAATGAGGAGTTGTCTGTAGGAATGTTTCTATGTATGTTCTTCTAATAGACCAGCGGTTCTCAACTCCGGTCCCCAAGTACCTTCAACAGGCCAGGTTTGCAGGCTTTTCTTTATCTTGCATTAAATTGGAGTCAATGGCTTGATATTTCAGACGGTTTATTTATCAAAGAGAAATTCCCAAACCATGGCCTGTTGGGGGTACTTGAGGACAGGGTTAAGAACCCCTGAAATAAACAAAACCAGATGAGTTCCTCCATCCAATAGATGTGTATGGGGGGTGGGGGTCAGTTTTCTTAAAGATTTTATAAATCATCCGAGAAAGTGATATAAAAGGGTTAACCTGGGAAAGGGAGGCACTATAGGTCAATTGGAATAGCTCACAAGAGATGTCATGTGATCGGGGCTGGAGTTTGGAGCAACTTCACATTCATTGGTTGATATTGGTCATGTGATAAGTGGGTGGGGTCAGTGCCAACTATTCCTGGGTGGAGAGATGAAGCAGTCATGTGATGAGTGGGCGGGGTGAAGGGTGACTATCTGGGTGGAGAGGAGGTGCAGCAAGCCATTTGTGTGTTGGGAGAGGGGGGGAGAATATTGAAGCCGCTTGTAGGGAAGTCTTGATTTGAGATGACTTTTATCTCGGTATAGGGAGAGAACCCACTTGTATATCAAAGACGGAGCTCAGTCCAGGGAAATCATTCATAAATAGGACTTGGTTGTCTCTTCTGAGCCTCTAGAAATAAGAGAAGATCCAGAAAGTCCCGTGTTCTGTGTAGGGAGCCACTGATAAAAATGTTGGAAGTTTGGAAGGAAATCTTGAAAAGTTTTTTTTTTCCAGGATTTTATTGTTTGAGTATTTTTGTTATGTGATTTAACACTTAAGTATCAAAACGCTACCCGGCGACGGGACCAGGTGCCATTCGTTGTACATACAGTCACAGTAAAATTACTGACATCAAAGCCGTTAAAACAAAAAAAAGAGCAATAACATAAATCCAGATAAAAATAAATAAAACAGAAAAAGATCCCCTGTCACCCCCCGTCAGTTTCCACCCCCTGCCGCACAGCCATCTACCCAGCCTCAGTCCACAGAAGGGGTATTCAGTCCCATCCAGAACTGGAGCAGGTTTGAGGTCTGCCTGAGAGCCAACAGCAGGGGTTTCCACTATTTAGGTCCCAACCTCGAGAATGCTCTGCCCCCCCACTTTTTCAATCTAAACTTTGGGGCCTTCAGGCGGAATTGAATGGCTGCTCTCACTGAACGGCCAGTGAAATGTCTAGTCAATTTTGCCTGGAGGTAAGTAGGACCTAATTTATTGAATGCCTTAATAAATCGAGATTTTCCTAGCTTGTGACGGAAAATATTAGTTATATGAAGACAGGAGGCGAGTATCTTATGCATTATTCTTTCTTTAATAATGCTCATAGCAGAAAATTCAGTAGTCCATTTAATGTAACTGAAAAAACTTCAAAACTACAACTCCCAGCAGTCCCTGGGCCACAATAGCCCCTCCTAGACTGTAGCCTGTACAGTATATAAGGGACTGCCCACGGTGAATCGTCCCCTTTCTTTATGCGAAACAGCATCGCCCAGGAACACGAACTCCACCCCGACATCTCCAATGTTGCCCGAGATCACGACCGGCCGGTCCGCAACTTTCGATTCTGGAGGTAACATCAAGGAAACAACTTCATCCCAACGGGGACTGTAGAGAACCCAACCATCTGCAACCGACAGATCATCCGCCTTCAGGACAACGGTCAGAGTGTTCAATATCCTGAAAGAAACAAGAATTGTAACAGGTTTGGGTAGGGAGGGAAGATACTCGCCTCCTGTCTTCATATAACTAATATTTTCCGTCACAAGCTAGGAAAATCTCGATTTATATATCAGACAGGAGGCTCATATCTTATGCAAGTTCAAAGCTAACAGCAGTGCTATCATAATACAATAATCCAGACATAACATCATAAAACTGACATGGAGACGTGGTCCTCCTGTCTGAAGTAAAAATGGCGAAAGGTGGTCTCAGAAGACCAATCAGCCGCCATTAATAAGTCAGAAAGGGAGCCTCCTGAGGTGACTATTTTAGTAGCCATAGCGCCCCTGGATGAGTGGGCTCCAAACAGGGAGATGTCTATGCCCGCCATCTCCATAGCGGAACGCACCCATCGCGCTAGTGTAGCGGAAGAGACTGGGTGATGAGGTCTGACATAAGAGATGAGAAGTTGTGAAAAGTTCGGTGAGCGAAGGTCAGCAATCTTCGATTCGTGTGCCTGTAGGCAACGTACAACGCAGAGCCGTGGATGCGCAGGAAAAAACGGATAAAAAACCGAGTGAATACCCGTCTTGGTTTTACGGACCACCGAAAATTTTACCCCCCGAGGCGAGATTTGTCGCCTAGAGATGTCCAACGCTCTTATGTCCGAAACACGTTTGATGGAAACTAAGCATAGTAAAACAGTCAATTTATATGACAACAGTCTTAGGAAAAGGTTGTCATTGTCCTCCCACGAGGCGAACATGTCGAGCAACCTGGAGACGTCCCAGGTTGCCTGATATCTAGACCTAGGAGGACGCTTGAATTTGATGCCTCGCAGAAGTCTACACACCAGTGGGTGTTTTTCCCACTGGTAGAGAGTCCACTGGGCAATGATATGCCGAAATAGCTGACCGGTATACATTGATGGAACTATAAGATTTGCCAGATTCAAAAGAATCTGCCAAATAGTTCACCGCTACCGACACAGGTGCATGTACGGGACCAACCTGCCGTTCATCGCACCAACGAACCCAGAGTCTCCAGGCAGATCTATAGGCTGATCTAGTCCCGCGGGCCCAGGCCAAGGCGAGGAGATCCCTAGCTGATCTTGAAAGATCGCTATCCGCGTCCGGGACCCCGAAACCAACCATGCTAGGAGATGAAGGATGCCCTCCACTACTAGAGGGTGGGGACCTCTGTTTGGGTTGGTCAGAAGTTGTGGAAAGAGGGGAATCAGCCTGGGATAATCGACGGCCATCCCCAGGAGGAAAGGGAACCAAGGTTGTGTCGGCCACCTGGGTGTGATCAACACAACCGTCGCCCTCTGGTTCGCCGTATGTAGGAGAACCCTGGAGATCATCTGGAAGGGGGGAGACGCAAAGTGCGTTCCCCTCGGCCAAATGTGGTGGAAAACGTCTACCGCAGACGCCTCCGGATCTGGCCTCCAGCTGAAGAAACTAGGTTGTTGGTGGTTGAGACGAGAAGCGAAGGGGTCTACGCATAGTGGGCCCCAAAGCTGTGTCAACCGAAGGAAAACGGAACGATCCAGTCGCTGGAATCGGCAAGATAGCGTGAATTCCAGTCGGCCATCATGTTGGAGACTCCCGGAATATACTCCGCTATTGGGACAATGTTGCGTGCTAGGCAAAAGTGCCAGAATTCCTTCGCAAGGTTTGCTAGGATCCTGGACCTGGTGCCTCCTAAGCGGTTGACGTACTGAACCGCTGCCACGTTGTCCATTCGGAACAACACACAATTGGAGGCTTGTGGTATGAAGCTCTTGACGGCAAAATATGCTGCCAGAAGTTCTAATGCATTGATATGCAGATCTGCTTCGGAGGTGGACCACGTTCCTCCTGTGGAAGCTTCCCCGCACCGAGCGCCCCAGCCGTGACGACTCGCGTCTGACTCTATGATGACGTCCGGGCTGGAGTTGAAAATGGCTTTGCCGTTCCATTCGACGGCATGACGAAGCCACCAATGTAGTTCCTCCACAGCCTCTGGACAGAGGGGGACCTCGTCCGCGTATCTGAGGCCCTGGCGTAGATGCATGATCTTGAGCCTCTGAAGGGCCCTGTAGTGAAGAGGGGCCGGGAAGATAGCCTGGATGGAGGCCGCTAGAAGCCCCACCAAATGGGCCAGAACCCTTAAGGACAAGGAACCATTGCGTAGAACCGCCCTGATTTATTTGCATATCAGGGCTAGTTTGGCTATTGGGAGGCGGAGAACGGCTTGATTGGTGTCTACCAAGAAGCCTAAGAACTCCATCTCTTGGGCCGGGACCAGAACCAACTTCTCCTGGTTGACTAAGAACCCTAGGTTCTGTAGTAGTGAGACCGTCCACAACATGTGGAGGGAGGCTAAGGCTTTGGAGCGGGCCATGATGAGGAGGTCGTCCAAATAAATGATCAGACGTACCCCTCTGCTCCTTAATGACGCCACCACCGGTTTTATCAGTTTGGTGAAACACCACGGGGCGGACGACAGGCCGAATGGGAGGCAAGTAAATTGCCACCTTCGGCCCTTCCATAGGAAACGGTGCAGGTGCTGTGACTCCTGGGTGGATCGGGACGGTGAGATAGGCGTCTCCCGGTTGCAAGAGATCTCGGAGGAAGTGAATACCCTCCATCTTGAAGTGTCTGTAACTTACATGTTGATTTAGGTCCCGGAGGTTTATCACGGGACGGTAGCCGCCCCCTTTTTTCTTCACTAGGAAGAGGTTGCTTATGAACCCTGGGGAAGAGTTTTCGGCTTCTAGTATCGCATGTTTGGACCTGAGTTCCGTCATTTCGTTGTCTATGAGAACAACGTTTTGGTCTGCAAACCTGATAGGAGGAGGTATTATGTCTAGGACCGGTGGTGAGAGGAGTTCTATTTGAAAACCTGAGACTGTCTGTAAGATCCACGCGTCTGCCGTAATCGCAGACCAAGCGTGGATATAATACATCAGGCGTCCCCCCACTGGTATGTGTGATTTGTGGCATTTAAGGTATACTCACCGGTATGAGGACGGGAACGGGGGTAGCCGCGTCCGCCACGTCCGCGCCATGGTCTGCCCCGGGGTGGAAAGAAAGGCGCTGGTTGCGCCACTGGGGCGGTGTAGGAAGGAGGAGCCTGTTGGTACTGGTAGTGGACAGCTGTTCTGCCCTGTGGCCTATACGAAGAATTTGCGGCCGGCAGATCGGCCTCTACCCCTGCCGGCCTTGGGAAAAATGTTATTTGAACCAGACTTTTTTAGTGAGGTTTGGGCCTTGTCTAATCCTGTAAACAGGCCGACGAACCGGTTTATATGTTTCATAAGATTGTCCCCAAACAGCATGCCAACCGCCGCTGGACCGGGTTCGGTTTCGGCCAGGTGGGAAAGTTGGGGATCTAGCCGCATGAGAATGGAGCGGCGCCTCTCCACCGAGCAGGTAGTGTTGGCGGTGCCTGCTAGGCATATAGCCCTCTGGGCCCACCCGCGTAGTTGAGCTAAGTCAACCGGCTGCTCTGATGCGGCCGCCTGCTCGGATAAATTTAGAATTTTGGTGAGAGGGCCCATCAAATCTAGGATACGCTCTTGCATAGTCCTGAAAGAGCGCTCTATCCCTTTTTTGGGAAGTTTGCCTGATTTTGCCAGGTATTTGGCTAGAATAGGGTCCACCACTTTGTTGGGAATAAAGGGCCTAGGACATTCAGTCCGCAGCTTATTATGGGCGGTCCTGTCTAAGGACTTTCTGGCCCAAAGCTCTATGTACTGGGAGACATGCGGGAGAGGTGACCATTCACCTGATCTCGGGTGGGAGATGGCGTCGGGATGAAAAAATGGTTCTCCTAGGACGTCTAGGATCATCTCGCCCTGCGTAGCAGGGGTGGCGTTGGAGTCAAACGCCGTATCCCCAGCATCCATATTAATAGCATCAGATTCGTAACCATCAGACTCATTGTCATCATAATTACCCGATGAATCCTCGTCAGAGGAATCTATATATGAATCGGGTTTTGTCCTTCTTGAGGACCTATGCCTCTTTTCCTCTAACTCCCTGAGGCCCAGGGGTCGATCGGAGTCTGGTGGATGCTGGGGTTGGCAGACCAAGGAAGGAACTGCCTGAATCATGTTGTTTGCTTCCCCTGTCGGGGAGTCGAGTGCCGCCATTAAATGTTTCCGTTTTTGAGAAGCTTTCCCTTTTTTGAATGGCGGTTCGCCACTCTGAAGTGGCGGGGCTAACAGCTTGGGTGGTATCGCTAGTTGCGACCCTGAAGGCGGGATGGCCGAGGCCAGAGCCGTCTGGACCGACCTGTTAATTAGGTCCTGGATCTGGTTTGCTGTCATGAATTGAGCAGAGTCCAATGAAAAACCCTCCCCTCTGGGGGGAACAGATGTTGGTTCCTCAGCCATGTAGTAATGTTGGGCAATAGAATGTACAAGATTGCTCTGCTGTGATACAATCTAATCCCTCCAGCCGGAATAAATTCTGCTTAAATAAGAGGGAAAACTAACTGGAAGGATTATAGGTATCTGTAATGCCGCGTACACACGGTCGTTTTTTGCGATGAAAAAAAACGAAGTTTTCTGTGAAGTAAAAAACGACGTTTTTGAAACGTCATTTTTCAAAGACAATTTTGCATACACACCATCGTTTTTTCACAAAAAGCAAGGTTACGTTCACCACTCTTTTCCATTGAAGCTCGCTTCATAACTAGCTTCTGGGCATGCGCGGGTTGAAAAACGACGTTTTGAAAAACGACACAAAAAATTCAAGCATGTTGGAATTTTTTTTTGATCGTTTTTTTTAAGACAAAAAACGACGTTTTGCCCACACACGATCAATTTAAATGACGTTTTAAAAAACGTCGTTTTTTTTTCATCGCAAAAAACGACCGTGTGTACGCGGCATAAAACCTAGGCAGTAACCTAAAGTAGTAGGTACCTATATATCAGTGATGGCGAACCTTTTTGAGCCCGAGTGCCCAATTAAACATGAATCTAGGGTTGTCCTGATACCACTTTTTTAGGACCGAGTACAAGTACCGATACTTTTTTTTCATGTACTCGCCGATACCGAATACCGATACTTTTTTTAAATGTCATGTGACAGTTTTCAAACCACAATACAGACTAAGGATATTTTCTTTAGAATTATGAAGAACTCTAACTCAAGACATTATAAAAGAATAAAAAATAGTAAAAATGAATAAAAAGGTTTTATTTTCTTGTCACGCAGTAGTAAAAAACTCAAAGAATTTTCACAGAACATGTTGATAAATACAAAAAAAGTATTCTATTTAGGTATCTGGAGCATTTGCGCGAGTACAAGTACTCCCGCAAATACTTGGTATCGGTCCCGATACCGATACTTGTATCGGTATCTGGACAACCCTACATGAATCCCGAGGTTTTGGTTTAGAAAAAACAATTCGTACACTTGTCCAAACTAATTAACAGCTTTTGTTTTAAAAGAAAAACACAATAACAGAGATTTCTATTAAACAATTTTGTTTTATTGAAAAAAAAAAAAAAGATGCAACTTGTGTCTTGGACAGCAAACACTGCATTAGGTAAAAGTTGACATTTGGTATGCTTTTGCACAATTAATGTGATTTTTGCTGTTGTATGCATGCTGATAACTTGTCAAACCTTGGCTCATACTCCGTTAGTTTCAGAGCAACGCATACAGCACTCAATTCATCTGTTAGTCTATTTCTGGCATCACATTTGATATAATTCAGTGCTGAAAACAGCTGCTCACAAGCATAGGATGACCCAAACAAAGTAAGGAAAGCAATCCCAAGTTTTTTCATTGCCTTAAAATTATTTGGCAGAGAATTCCACACTTTTAAGTATTTCATTTTCTGAACTAGCAACTGTGCTTTCCTTTGTCATCCCTTCACACTCCATCTTCTCAAGTGTGGCACGCAGGTTACAGAATTTATTTTTTCCAGATAGAGCTTTCTTGAAATTCCAGTAGCTCCATTTCCAAATTTCATAAATCTAACCAGTGTAAGCAGGAAAGATCAAGTTCTTCAAATGTGGCTTTATCTGGAGAAGTAAGAAAACTCAGGGTTGTTTCCATCTTACGGAACTGTACAAATCTGTTGCTAAAATTCTCCTTTGCAACTGCTATAATGCTAGAAAATGCCTTGTAGATTTCAGGATGGTTTGGATTGTCTGTAAATGTTGTAGAATTTTCCAAATGCATTTTTAGATTGGGAAAATATTTCAGCTGCCCACTTTCAAGGTCTCTTTCAAAAACCTGCAGTTTTCTCTCAAATGTTCTGATATCACAAAACATCCTTTCTGCTGTTTTCCATAAACCTTGCAGTTTTTGGTTTAGGACTTTGAAGTGTATTGTAAAATCAGTTAAAAACATGAGATTGGTGAGCCAGGTCATATCAGTGAGCTGGGGATATTCCTGCCCCTTTTCATTCATAAACGGCCTAATTTCATCCAAGCAGGCTACAAATCTCTCCAAGACCCGTCCTCTGCTTAGCCACCGTACATTGTTGTACATAAGTAAAGTATTATACTGTGCCTGTACCTCATCAAGAAGTGCTTGAAACTGTCGAAAATTAAGAGCACGAGCCATGATGTAATTCACCATTTTTGTGACATCCTTGAGGATATCATCTAATATTTTGCTGCTTTCCTTGGCACAAAGAGCTTCTTGATGTATAATACAATGAAATTGAATGACTGGGTGCTTTTGCTTCTTTGACAAAAAACTGTATGAAACCAGATGTTACCCCCACCATGGAAGGTGCCCCGTCACTAGTAACTGAAACCACTTTTTCTGGCCTTATGTCTTGTGACACAAAAGCCTCCATCACAGCATTGTAGATATCTATCCCCTGTGTTCTTCTAGGCAAAGACAACAGTTTCATGAGCTCCTCTCTCATGGTGTCACCAACAGCATAACGCAAAATTACTGCTAGCCTTGCATGATTATTTATGTCTGTGCTTTCATCCAAGCACATGGAGTAACAGGCTGCCTTTTGTAAGTCAGTGGTGAGCTGCTGACTAACATCACTTGCCATACGCAGGACTCTATCTTTAACCACTTAAGGACCCCCGCACGCACATATACGGTCACAGAATGGCTCGTACAGGCACAAGGGCCTAAATTTACGTCCTCGCCTTCGTGCGGTTCGGGGGTCCCATCGGGACCCCCTCCGCGGCGTGCGGCGGTCCCCCTGGCTCTGGGAGCGATCGCCGACGAGCGGGCGGATGTCCGTGTTTTCCGCCCCCCCCATGATCGCTCCCAGCCAATGGGAGCGCTCCCCCTTCGTTTCAGTTCCTCCTCCTGTGTTTACACAGGAAGGAGGAAAAGATGTCACCTCTCATCGCAGCTGTGTTTCCCACCGCTGCTGCTGATGAGAGAAGACATCCACAGTAAGTGTGCACCAACACAACACTGACACACACTCACATAGGCACATTAACCCCTTGTGATCGCCCCGCCCACCCCCTGTCACAGTGTCACTGAATGCAGTGATCTAATCACTGCATTTAGTGTCAGTATGACAGGCAGTGTAAAAGTCAGTTAGTGTTAGGTCCAGGATAGCCCCCCCACCCCCCCTAATAAAGTTTTAACCCCCTGATCACTGCCCTAGTTAACCCTTTCACTCCCTATTGCCAGCATCACTAAGCGATCATTTTTCTGATCGCTGTATTAGTGTCGCTGTTCCCGCTAGGTAGCTATTTTTTTTATTGCGATTTTTTTTTTTTTTTTTTTTACTAAAGACATGTGGCTGAATTAATTTTGGCGTAAATGTTTTACTAAAATTTAGTTTATTTGATTTTTTTTATATCAAAAAGTTAAAAAAATTGTGATTTTTTTTCAAAATTGTCGCTCTATTTTAGTTTATAGCGCGATCAAATACTACCGAAAGAAAGCTCTATTTGTGGGAAGAAAAGGACGCAAATTTTGTTTGGGAGCCACGTCGCACGACCGCGCAATTGTCTGTTAAAGCGACGCAGCGCCGAATTGTAAAAACACCTTGGGTCATTTAGCAGCTTATGTGTCCGGGTCTTAAGTGGTTAACAGTATTTCTGCTAAGTGGCATTTCAGAGATTCGTTGCTTAATTTTGTCCTTGATTGGGAATTCATGAAAAAGGGAATTGCACACAGCCAACATGGCCGTTTTGATAAAATCACCATCAGAGAGGGGCTTTCCATGTTTTGCTCTGCACAGTGAAATTTCAAAGCTGGCATTTGCCAGATAATTTGTTTTAGAAAGATGGTTGCAAAACCTACGATACTGGCCGTGATATCTCTTCAATTTCCCATCAAGAAACTCTTTTCTTTCAGCTACACCAAGTTCGGCGACACTTTTGTGGTTGGTATCAAAATGACGTTTGACACTTGATGTGCGAGAGACCACACTTTCACTACACAGAACACATAAAGCTTTCCCATTGCGTTCAATCACTCCAAATGACTGTGTCCAGGTCTCTTGGAATGATCTTCCACTATCTGTTTTTAATTTTGCTTTTTTCGAGGTACTCATTTTTGGTTGTTGAAGTCTACAAAAAACATAAAATGGATGCAGCACTCAATACAAATCTGTCCCTACCTACCTACCTATACAAAAATATTATTGCAACATTTCACAAAAAAGGTAGAAGAGCAACTCACGGTTTTGTAGACAGATATACATCGTCCAATGTCCTGTGAAACAAGAAGGCGTGCTGTGCCGCTGCTGACACCGCTCTGCTGGGTCTGGAAGCTGCTGTAGATTCTACAAGAATTGCAAAGATGAATCCCGGAGAGAGGGCTGGAATGAAATAAATATATGATTTCATTGTTGTCCATAGGGACACAGGAAACTACCATAGCCCGGGGGCCAGATGTGACCCTTAGCAACTTACGTTTTTGTAATGTAGACATATATAAGCTCAAATCGTCCAATGTCCTGTGACACAACAAAGCGTGCTGTACCGCTGCTGACACCGCTCTGCTCGGTCTGGAAGCTGCTGTAGATTC
The DNA here is from genome assembly GCA_029574335.1 of Rana kukunoris. Lineage (NCBI taxonomy): Eukaryota > Metazoa > Chordata > Amphibia > Anura > Ranidae > Rana > Rana kukunoris. The sequence goes on along the minus strand of CM056049.1, from coordinate 739,257,238 downwards.
TACAAGAATTGCAAAGAAGAATCCAAAGGGCTGAAATGAAAAAAAAAAAAACATGAAAAATTGTCATTGTTTTCCATAGGCCAGGACACAGGCCCAAATAACAGCAATAATGAGGGTAATATGTTTCCCAATGACACCCTAGGCCCAATAACAGCAATGAGGGGGGTAATATGTTCCCCAATGACACCCTAGGCCCAATAACAGCAATAAGGGGGGTAATATGTTCCCCAATGACACCTAGGCCCAATAACAGCAATAAGGGGGGTAATATGTTCCCCAATGACACCTAGGACCAATAACAGCAATGAGGGGGGTAATATGTTCCCCAATGACACCTAGGCCCAATAACAGCAATGAGGGGGGTAATATGTTCCCCAATGACACCTATAATTAGGCCCAATAACAGCAATGGCATCTATAATGAGGCACATGAGGGGGGCAATATGTTTCCCAATGACACCTATATTTAATGAGGCACATGGACAGCAATGTTAGTGAGGTCTTCATTATTATTGTACCCAAAAACATGTGATAAATATTCTTACTAATATATATGCTCCTCTGGTAGATTCAGCTCCTTCCCGCCGAACGACTAATCCTCATGCGCTCCTAGTCACGTCAGCCAGCGCTGATATTTTATTTGTGTCTCAGCCGCTGTGATAGGTTAGGTTAGGAAGCTAGCGCTGTGATAGGTTAGGAAGCTAGCGCTGTGATAGGTTAGGAAGGTAGCACGTGACTCTCGAGCGCTGACGCCTACTCGGACACGTCACCGCTAGCAGAGAGAGCAGAGAGATATGTGGGAAATGTAGTTTGTAGGTGCGGTGTACAATTTTCGGTGACATTTATACAGTCTCACACGGCGTGCCCACCGAAACGGCTTGCCGTGCCGGGAGCGGCACGCGTGCCACGCGTTCGCCATCACTGCTATATATCATGGGTTGTTAGAACTAAGTAGGTACCGGGGACAGGCTCCTTTCCTCCTCACCGCTAGTGCTGTAATGGCACAGCTGTGGGAAGGAAAGCCCGAGATACCCTGCGTTCAGGGGGCGAAGTCTCGCGAGACTATGTCGCTCTGAACTCTATTTGGAGGACGCCAAAGCGCCTTCTGAATATATATATAGGGAAGGCAAAACCGGGAAGATATTAGGAAGGAAATCCCCCTATCTTCCCACAGATATCACTATAAACCTAAGGAGTCATAAGCATATACCTACAGAAAAGGAATATAAGTATACCAAGAAACCATGGAATAACATGCTCTGCCATGAGCAGAAAGAAAAAGGACGATTCACCGTGGGCAGTCCCTTATATATGGGCTACAGTCTAGGAGGGGCTATTGCGGCCCAGGGACTGCTGGGAGTTGTAGTTTTGAAGTTTTTTCAGTTACATTAAATGGACTACTGAATTTTCTGCTATGAGCATTATTAAAGAAAGAATAATGCATAAGATATGAGCCTCCTGTCTGATATATAACTAAGATTAAAATCTTGAATCTAATCCGCTGCCCCACAGGCAGCCAATCAAGGGCTGCCTGGTGCCCAGAGGTCAGGCAGTGGCCTCTCAGATTGAGGGCTAATCTTACTGTTTGATTCTGGACTTTCTGTAGGCGTTTGATCTGGATTTTAAATAGAACCTCCACCCAGTGTGTGTATAGAGAGCTCTATAGGCTGAGCAGTGGTCTCGCAGGATGAGGTTCTGGCCTCCAAAGGGAAATTCACCTTGTATGAGGCTTGAGATTGAAGAATAGAAAAATCCTGTTTTTTCTTATATATTGGAACAACACTGTAGCAATGCTTTCAGTATAAAAGTTACTCTCATGCTCGGGTCATTCTATAAATGGGCAATTCTTAGGCGGCGTACACACGATCGGACATATCCGATGAAAACGGTCCGCGGACCATTTCCATCGGATATGTCCGATCGGGAGTTTGATCCGATGGCGTGTACACACCATCGGATCAAATTCCACGGTGACGCGGCGGTGACGTTGACGCCGCCGCGTCACCGCCACGTCACCGCACCAGGAAGTAAAACACTTCCGCGCATGTGCCGAATCCATTCGGCAGCGGCGCGGCGGCGGTGGGGGCCGACATGTCTGCTGGTAAGTGTACTAACCAGCAGACATGTCGGGCGGACAGATTCCCACCGGATAGATTTCAAAGCTTGCTTTGAAATCTGTCGGGTGGAGAAATCTGTCCGCTAGCCCATACACACGAGCGGAGATGTCTGCTGAAACGGTCCATCGGACCGTTTTCAGCGGACATATCCCCTCGTGTGTACGCCGCCTTAGAAATGGAGATACAATAGTGTCTTTTCTCCTGAGTTTTAGTTATTTTGTGGTTTCATCTGCCTTTTTGATCCATGATTTCCTGCAAGAACTCATCTATGTTATCTTTTAGTAAACTCTCCAGTATCTCCCCAATACTGGTGAAGTTAAGCCAACAGGTCTGTAGTTACTTGCTAAAGACTTTGATCGCTTTACTATTCCCATCATTAACTAGTCCCTAGAAATTGGATACAATGGCTTTGAAATGACAGAGCTCAATGAGACTGCAGTCCCCACCCGCCCAAACCAAACTTCCCAGACACAAATGATTAAATAAATACTTGAAACATTTCTTAATTGGCAAAAACTTGGCCGCGACACCTTTTTTTATTGTTTTATCACAAATAATTTTCCATAAATCCATAAATCTTTATTCACACCAATACTTCAATAAATCATCAATAACATATTTATACCTGCTCAGTTATTGGAACTCAAGCAGTAGCATGACTAAATAAATAATAATAATAAAGTCCCCCCTGGATCCAGGATGACCCACCACATAAAAGTGATCGTGACTGGGGCTGGAGGGAGTTCAAACTTTTTCCGCTGTCCACCGGCAAAGAGGAAGAGCCTCACACCTGCAGACCCTTTTTATAGGCATCTTTCCAGAAAATTCCCTATTGGCTCTTCCTGCTGTGCTCTCTCCTTAAAGGGACAGCCACCGCCTACCCTACACACCTGCTACCTAATTGAACTCCTTAAAATCTAGCACACTTATAACCCAGGCTAGGGAGGCCGCAGTCTCCGGAAAGTGGCCCCATAATGTGACCCCTTTTTTCATTCTGTGTGTAGCTGACATCTGGTCTCAGGTGCTTTATCCACCTTTATTCTGTCTCAATATTTCTGGAGCATATCAATTTTGAGCCATTGTGGATCATTTGGGGCTGTGTCACTCCCACCCCAATTATGGACATGAGCTCCCACGCGCTCCGTTGTATACACAGAGCTGAAAAAAATAATTAAAAATGTTGCCTACTCTTTGTCCTCAGTCACCTACTCCTGGATTATTTTGTAAAGGGCCTACATCAGGGGTGCCCAACCTTTTTAAGGGCCACCTAATTGACTTGGTAACCGGTCGTTGGCAGCCCACTTTACCCTGAGCCAGGGCCGTTTGAAGGAATTTGGGGGCCCCAAGCAAAATGGACATGGAGGCCCCCTAACCCCCCCCCCCCCCCACACAGCCTACAGGAATCCAAATACGATCCAGCGATCCAAATACGAACAATTAAATATTTGCAAAAAACACCACTACCATAAAATCAATTAATATAAATAAAGTGCACAATAACTAAATCCAACGTACTTCTTACTCCCCCCCCCCCCCACAGCAGGTGTCTCCATCAGAGTTCCCCCCACAGCAAGTGTCCCCATAGTGCAGAAACCCCCCCTGGTGCAGACACCAGAAACCCCCTCTAGTGCAGAAACACCCCCCTAGTGCAGAAACACCCCCTCCCCCCTAGTGCAGACACCCCCCTTACCTTTCAGACCTCAGAACAGAGCGGAAGGTTCACTCAGCGGTGTGTCGCTTGAGCACGGGCTCCTCCTCCTCCTGGATGTAAACAGAGGAGGGGCGGCGGCTTCCTTCACGCTCCGCTAAGGGACACAGCCGCAGCCGCGAGGCACAGGGCAGCGGGTGGCTGGTGTTGGTGTGGTACTGATACCCACAGGTGTCACCCCTCTGGTGGGTGTCACCCGGTGCGGCCCGCACCTGGCTAGCAACGCCGCTAACAGCGCGGCAAGGCAAGGGCCCTGCTTGGGGGCCCCAGGCCAGCTTGGGGGCCCCAAGCAATTGCTTGCTTTGACTGTCCTGTTCCGACGGGCCTGCTCTGAGCACACCAAACTTGCAGGTAACCCACAGGTGCACTTTTCTGCGCTTGCAGAACAGATATTCCCAAATATACACTGTGTTATTAGTTATAAACTTGCCGGTATTGTATTTTATCCCATCCCAGAGCAGGAGGTCGCAGGCCACATCGGATAGCTCCGCGGGCCACTGGTTGGGCACACCTGGCCTACATGCTCAGACCTGACTTTTTTTACTATTTTAATATATTTGCGTTTAGTCCTCAGCTCAACGTCACTTATACACTTTTGGATACCCAGTCATTAAAACTCAGGTCAACTTGTATAACATTTCAACTGTCCCGCTTGACTTCAAGGTGACACCACCACATAATTGTATCCATGTCAAAAAAAAAAATCTTATTTTTTATTCTTTTTGGTTGGGGAATGAGCTACCAGTCAGAGAACCCCCCCCCCCACCCCCTCTTATATAGGCAGCCTCAGAAGGTTCTGTATAATTTAAAGGCAAGATTTAAATGGTCTAACCCTAGTGGGCCACGTGATTTCCCCTCAAATCCACCAATCCTAACCAGGCCCTCTGCTTGTCTGAATAAACTGAGGCAAAACTCACACAGCCCAACCCCCACTATATAGTCCATGGGACCTCGTCTCAGGCCACTAAACCTAAACAAAGCTCCCGGCGTGCCTTGAACCTGCCTCTTGCCGTAATCCCATGGGGGGAGGGGGGAGGGGGGGTTCTAGAAACCTCCTTCATCTTTCCTTTCATTCTGAAAACTCTTCTGTTCCCTTTTCACTAAATTGCTGCAAAATCCTCTCCATGTTTTAGATCTGAGATGTAGAGGTCGCCAGAGGGGCCGACACACCTGGGGAAGGTCTATCTGATTAAAGGGTCACTAAAGGAATTTTTTTTTTTAGCTAAATAGCTTCCCTTACCTTACTGCAGTACTGGTTTCATGTCCTTATTGTTTGTTTTTGCTTTGAAGTTGCTGTTAACCTGCTCTGTTCTCCACACTTCATGCTTGTCTGTTTCCTTATAAGCACCATACTGGGAGCTTTCTCACGATGGTTTAAGCTGTCATTACTGTGTGTCTAAAACTTCCCAGAACCAATCAGATTCATTTTAAAAACAAAACACTGCCCTGGATTTGTTTGTTTTTGTTCTGTGTGTCTATTTCTACTTTGCAGAAACATGAAGCCAGTTCAAAAGTGAAACTAACCTACAGGCACATTATATGATTGATTTTTATCGATTTTTAATCATTTTGAAAAGGAATCGGTTAACTTTTATGTCTCTATACCCTGTAAACATTCATTTCAGCAAAAAAAATGTTTTCCTTTAGTGACCCTTTAATGAATGTGGTTCACCTCACCCGTACCAGGTGTGGCACAAGACACTTGCTTTAAAACTAGATTTGCCGTCTTCGTGTATTTGTCCCAATCTACAACTTATTCCCCCAATCATGCTGGGAGTGATGGTGGGAAGCAGCATGTTTCTTGTAGGTGGTGGAAAGTTGTACATGATTCTCATCAATTGGTTAAAAATCAAAAATCCATCATTGCAAAATTTTGCAGCCAGAAGAAGGTTGGTTTCTGAATTGGCGCACAGAAGTAATGCGATGTCAGAAAAGCTATTTAACCACTTCCCGCCCGGTCAATAGGAGATTGATGGCCGGGAAGTGGTTATGAAATCGTGACTGGATGTTCTCCAACGTCCTGCACGATTTCATGCCGCGCGCGCCGATCTATGATGCAGGGTGTCAGTCTGACACCCTGCATCTCCGATCTCGGTAACGAGTCTCCGGCGGAGGCTCGCTACCACATGATCAGCCGTGTCCAATCACGGCTGATCACGATGTAAACAGGAAGAGCCGTAGATGGCTCTTTCTCACTCGCGTCTGACAGACGCGAGTACAGGAGAGCCGATCAGCGGCTCTCCTGACAGGGGGGTTCGCGCCGATTGTTTATCAGCGCAGCCCCCCTCCCCCTCGGATTCCCACACTAGACCACCAGGGAGTGCCCACACTGGCAGGGCAAAAACAAATACAAAATCAGGATAAAAAAATAAAATAAAACATTCCAAGTAAAAAAAAAAAAAAAGATGCCAGTCAGTGCCACCCCTCAAAGTCTATCAGTGCCACCCCACAGTGTCCTTAAGTGCCACCCCTCAGTGCCAATCCATGCCCAGTGCCCACCTATCAGTGCCACCCATAAATGCCACCCATAAGTGCCATTCTGTGCCGCCTATGAGTGCCCAGTGCTGCCCATAAGTGCCCATCAGTGCCACCTATGAGTGCCCATCAGTGCCACCTATGAGTGCCCATAAATGAGAATGAATGAGAAACTTGTATAGCGCGGCACCTGCGAACTGAATCGCCTCTGGGCGCTTGATGTTTGTGTCTCTCTGGTCATCAAAAGAGCAGAGTTTTTATCTGTCTTCTGAAACTCAGGTGGTTTTCTTCCAACCCATCAGTGCCACCTCATTGGTGTCCATCAGTGCCACCTCACCAGTGCCGCCATATAAGTGCCCGTAATTGAAAGAGAAAACATACTTATTTACAAAAAAGTTAACAGAAAAAAATAATGTTTTTTTTTTTTTTAAATTGTCGCTTTATTTTTGTTTACAGCGCAAAAAATAAAATCGTGATCAAATACCACCAAAAGAAAGCTCTGTTTGTGGGGAAAAAAGGACGCCAATTTTGTTTGGGTACAGTGTAGCATGACCGCGCAATTGTCATTCAAAGTGCGACAGTGCTGAAAGCTGAAAATTGGCCTGGGCGGGAAGGTACGTAAGTGCCCCCCTGTATGGAAGTGGTTAAGATACCTGTGGGGAATTCACATCATGATCAAAGAACAACAAAATTCACTATTTTTTTAAAGTATTTATTTAAACCTTTTTACCGATTGCCGACCGTCCACCAGGGGTGAGCAGGGGGGACGCGCGCCCCTAGTGGCCACAATGCAAAATCACGTAATATTACGTGATTTTGCGCAGCCGAGCCGACCTGCCGCCGTAAACCGCTAGGGGCGATGATTTTGCCCAGAATGGGTGGGGGTGTCCAAGTTGTTGCAAGTTGGTTCTTTCGTCATTGATCGTGCGTGCCTTGATATAGGGAAACAATCGATGACATCACACAGCCACACCCCCTGCAGTTGTAAACACACATTAGGTCACACATAACCCCTCAACTCCCCCTTGTGGTTAACTCCCAAACTGCAATTGTCATTTTCACAATAAATGCATTTTTTGCTGTGAAAATGACAATGGTCCCTAAGCTGTGTCAAAAAATAATTAATAAGAGTGCCAAAAAAAGATCCCCTATTTTGTAAACTCTATACATTTTGTGCAAACCAACCGATAAACGGTTATTGCGTTTTTTTTTTTTTTAACGAAAATATGTAGAAGAATACGTATCGGCCTAAACTGAGGAAAAAAAAAAGTTATATTTTTGAGGATATTTATTATAACAAAAAGTAAAAAACATTGCATTTTTTTCAAAATTGTCGCTCTATTTTTGTTAATAGCGCAAAAAATAAAAACTGCAGAAGTGATCAAATACCACCAAAAGAAAGTTCAATTTGTGGGGAAAAAAGGACGCCAATTTTGTTTGGGAGCCACGTCGCACGACCGCGCCGTTGTTAGTTAAAGCGACGCAGCGCCGAATCGCAAAAACTGGCCAGGTCCTTTTAGCTGTACCAAAAATTCTGATTGGACAAAATAGTAGCGCTAAAAAAATTTGTTCAGAATTTTTGGTACACATTATTATAATTTTAAGTAGCTGCTTTTTTTTTTAGGTTCGCAGTCATTGGCGTAGTGGGGTGGAAGGAATCAGAACTTAACACTAAGTCCAACTTAAGCATAACCCGAAAGTAACCATAACCCTAACTTAAGACTAAACATAAACATAACCCTAATGCTAATTTAACTCTAACCCTAGCCCTAACCCTAACCAGAAACCTTATTAATTATTTAGTGGACATGGCTAACTATAAATGAATACATTATTTTGAAGGACAACATCAAATATATCTGAAGAAGAGGACAGTACCCTACAAGCACCAGCAAATGAAATGGAGGATGTCACAAGTACTCCTGAATGTTCAGGGACAAGACCTAGAGTGACCAACACACAAGACGAGGAAGTCAGTGTTGCTGCACCCCGGGTATACCGTTAACGATGATTTTTGACTTATAAGAGAATAAACTAGTTAGATAAAATCACGATGTATTTCCTATTTTTTAATTATTTTAGGTCGATCAGACTGCCTCCCCACCGCGCAGCCAACAGAGGGTTCGGCGCCAAAAAGAAAGTGACCAAGTTCCTTCGAGGGTGGAGCAAAATCTACTACAATTGGTGGAAAATTAAGACAGGAGAGAACAAAAAGTGACACCTTCCTCGACCTGAATAATCCCCGCATATGCTTCTTACGGGGTCAATGATTCCTTTTGGAAACCTTGGATTTCGAGCGCGAGAGGCAATGCGGGGATAACATCCATTCCTACATTGCCTCTTGCCGAAATGACCAAAGGCTTTCTAGACCGTCCCCGGACTTGCCTTGCCATCGAGCAAATATGCAAACAACGGTGTATGATCAGCAAGGACAACCTTCTGCATCATTCGCCCAAGCTCCTCCTGTGATTAGCACAAATAGAGCACAATCCCAATTTCCTAGAACATCAACAATTTCATCAACTTTCCTTTCCCTTTCCCCAACAGGTGATGGATCAACCCCTTCCCACACCGCAAAGGATGCATTTTCCAACAACGTTTGAGGAAATTTCAATATATGTGTGTATATATATATATATATATATATATATATATAATAAAAAAAAAATAGAAATATATAGAGGAAGTGAAGAAATAATAAGAAGGTGAAGAAACAATCCTTTCTTAAACCAGAAATATTAACATAATATTTTTTTTTTAAAAGATTCTAAGGGCAATAAGCATTGTAATAATACTAAATATGGGAATTCTGCCAGGGCACACTACCAACGCTTGAAACAAAATATTCAGAAAAATTGTTTCAAATTGTCATTACCCTGCTGCTGGGGCGTAGGTCCATATGTTGAATGCTCTGGTTTGGGTTTGCAGGTGCAGGATCTGTGGATATTCTATCATTATCAATTGCAAAATTACGTAGAATACAGCAGGCGAGTATTACTTTGACAGCGTTTTCAACATCTAACTGCATTGTACTTGGTAGTACCCGCCATTTTGCTGCAGATATGCCAAAAGCACATTCGACTACACGTCTTACACGACTGAGTCTGTAGTTGAAAATTCTTTCAGTATGGTTATGTCCTTGGCCACTGTAGGGTCTCATATGTTCGGAAAGGCCGAATGCCTCATCAGCCACTATGACAGATGGTAGGATTGGGTCATTAGTGTTTGGAAGAGGTCTAGGACCCGGGATTCCAAATCGACCTTCATATATGCGACGGCCCATGGCGGAGTCTCTAAAAATGTGAGAATCCCCTTGACTGCCATATGCTCCAACGTCAACACAAATGCATTTAGATTTTGCATCAGCGAGTGCAAGCAAGACAATTGAAAAATATTTTTTGTAATTAAAAAACATGGATTCAGACTTCGGTGTTATTTTGACACGCACATGTTTTCCATCCAACGCTCCAATACAGTTTGGGAAGTTTGTTTTGTCCCAAAATTCATCCATTATTTTTAACCACATGGACTCTGTGGGAACTGGCATCACTTCTGTGTGTAGCTCCTCCCACAACACAGCGCAGGTTTCTCTAGTCACTTTGGAAATTGTAGAAATACCAAATAAAAAATAATGATGGAGTGAGGCAAAGGACTGACCCGTTGCAAGAAACCTAAACGAAAAATAATTGAAATTAGTAAAAGTATTTTTTTCTAAGTAATATAATAATAATACCATTTTTGAAGATTGTTTACAATATTTAACATCTATCTATCTATCTATCTATCTATCTATCTATCTATCTATCTATCTATCTATCTATCTATCTATCTATCTATCTATCTGTATACATATATATAATTTTCCTTAAAATTAAACACATTTTTTTAAATTAGAAATAAACATTATGGGCCAGATCCACAAAGCACTTACGCCGGCGTTTTCAGGAGATGCGTGGCGTAAGTCTAAATATGCTCCCGCGTATCTATGCGCCATATCCCCAGAACGATATACGCCCGAAATCCGACATTTTTCAACCGACGTAATTTGGATAGACCGGCGCATCGTGCGCGCAAAAATGCGCTAGACGCACAACTGATTTGCTATGTAAATATGCAAATGAGGGAGATACGGCGATCCACAAAAGTAAGTTTGTGCGGTGCAGGCTACGCCCTGTGCGTATCAGCTGTGCGTTCGGTCTAAAGTTAGTCCTAATGGCAGCTTTAACTTTGGACAATCCGTCTACATGTCAGCTAAAGCAACACCGTTAGGGACGAGCTGAGCAGCCACACTTGCAGGACAACAATCTGTATGCCAACATGCCAGGAGCATCCTTGCTCATAGCTATACTACTGACTTTAGATGAGCGCAGGAGGAGGAGGAGGGCACGGGAGAGGATATACCGCACACGCATAGACATCTTTGGCATGAGTGATTCTGAGGTGTATGGCATCTTTATTCACCCCTCATGCCATCATGGAATTAACCACAACCCTGCAGGAGGACATCACCAGCCCAACACAACGCTCACATGCAGTGCAGCCACTGTGGTACCTAGATCACACACACCACATCCTCATCACATTGAATTAGCACAAGCCCACCATGCAAGACTTGTGAGCAGCAATGCCACACCACGGCTCCAATTATGTCTCTGTACATTTATACACCATTCACACGGACCTGGGGATCACTTCTCCCTGGTCCTGGGGAACCCTTCTCCACCACAAATGAGGGTGACAGCCTTTTTTCTGGCAGGAATGTCACCCGCACATTCAAAAATCCCCGGCTCCTCAGGGGAGACTCATGGGGGAGGGGGTAATCAGGGGAAGGAGGAACATCCCCTGGTCTCTGCCCATCTGGTGGCCTGCCCTCCAAGGCCACTGCAATTCTGGTCAGGCCATCATTGAGGGTTGCCATATTGGCCTGGATAGCCTGGGTGAGGGCCCGCACATCCTGACCAACGCCCGCTGTGGTAGCCTGCAGTTCATTTTCGCAATTGATCTGAGCCAGGGAGTTGCAGTCCATGTCCCCAACTGAATCCTTTATGGAGGACAGGCTCTCCTCCATCCGCCCCAAAGTCTGGCTGACCTGTCCCAGATGAGGGGTCCAAAGAACCTGGTCCCTTCTGAGAATTGCAGGCAGAACCTCGGCCACCCCCCCCCCTGGTCTTGTGGGTCGCCTTCCTGCCTCCAAATGAGGCTTGTGCCAGGGAGAAGCCCTGTTGGGGGCTACCCCTGATGGAGGCCTGGCTGCTGCCCGCCATAGGGGAAGACATCCTCCTCAACCTCTTCAGAGGACTCCGGCCTTGTCTGGGGGTCTTCCTCAGACTCTTGTACCGGGGATGGTGCGGACAGGCCAGATGGGCCAGCACCCTCCTGCACATCTGTGGATGACACAAAACATTCACAAGTTGGAGGATCCACACACTTGCCACATATTCCCCCCCCCCCCCACACATGCTACAAACCAGATAGAAAAATAAATAAAAAACGTACCTGTCCTCACGGCCTCCTCAATGGAGTCAAAGCCAGGCAGCCCCTCCACTTGCTGCCTGTTGAAGGTCTGGGCCACCGCACGCTCCTCCTCAGTCAGCCTAACAGTGCATGGTGGGCCCCCTCCAGTGCCCCTGGCATGTGCTGCAATCTTGGCCAGCTTCCCACGGACCACACGCCCAAGATCATTGATCTTCTTTTGGATCCCCTGGCGTGTCTGGGTCTCACCCACCAAAGCATTTACCTCGTTTGCGGTGTCCTGCAAAATCTGAGTCTTCCTGGCCGGGGGGGTGTTGGCACTCTCCGGCCCATGCAGGAATCGCCCATATTGGGTAATGGCCCTGATGATTATTTCCTTCTCCCGCAAGGAAAATTTTAATTTTTGCTTCCTCTCACTCATGTTCACAAAACACTCACCAAAAAACACTAACAAATAACAGAACAAAAGCACCTTGTTGTAGGAAGGGAAACAAATGGATGTACTTTTGCAATGGAAGGGCGTTTCTCTCGGTCTATTTAAGCACTGTGCATAGCTCACTAAGTTCGCTGGGCCTAGTTCCAATCTCACTGATTGCGCCGTGCCGAGTTCTGAGCATGCGCAGAGAGGTGCTGACCATAGTCTGCGTCATGCGCGCATGCGCAATCCGACCGGCCTTTCATTTGCATGGGGTCAGGGCTCATTTCAATGGAACACGCCCACGTCCTTCGAATTTGAATTACACCACCTTACGCCTCGGAATTTACGTTGCGCCGGCGCAAATATGTGCGCAAATACTACGAGGATACGGTACTTGCGCCTCTACATTGAGCCAGTCTAACGTAAAGGAGATGCGCTACGCCGGTCTATATATGCGCCAATGTACGTGGATCTGGCCCTATATATTTTACCTAATTTTAGAATAATATATTAATCAATGTTTTAATAATTTTTTCAATCAATAGATTTTATTAAATATAAAGAGTGAATAACAAACGATACACACTGTAAGATACAATGCGTAATGGAAAATACAACACAAGCTAAAAGAGGACAACGTCACACAACCAGCTCAAGCTAAATTCGAATGGATATATATCTAGAAACAGTATGATGGTGTAGACCAGCCTTTCTCAACCTTTTTACCGCTGGGGAACCCTAAAAATAATTTCCAGGTCTGGGGGAACCCCTGATAAAACCCATTCATTGGGGGTCAGTGGGAACAATGCCCCTTACTTTGGTGGTCAGTGAGAATGCCCTTTTTTTACAGTAGTACGAATGCCCCCCTTACAGAGAACTATGAAGACCATTGGTGTAATACCACTGGCTCCTCCAAGTGGAATTGGCTCAGAACTATGTAGGCACCATCAAACAGGAGGTAAATCAGCCACAGCTCAAGGAACCCCTAGCAACCTCTGGAGCACGGCGGCCTCCGTCAGCAGGGGATCTCTCATCCGATTTTTTTTTTTTTTACATTGCTAGACGTCCACGGCCAGGCAGAGACAATGTCTCCGCCGGCCGCCATTTTCTTGAAGACCGCCGCCGCTAGAGGTCCGCGGCCGGGCAGAGACAATGTCTCCGTCGGCCGCCATTTTCTTGAAGAGCGCCATCGCCACCGCTAGAGGTCCGAGGCCGGGCAGAGACAATGTCTCCGCCGGCCGCCATTTTCTTGAAGACCGGAGAGAGTCTATGCTGGTGGGGGAAGCCTGATGTAAGGGGGGGACTCGGCTGCTGGGGGACTCGGCTGATGTAAGGGGGGACTCCTAATGTAAGGGGGGGACTTGGCTGGTGGGGAATCCTAATGTAAGGGGGGGACTCCTAATGTAAGGGGGGGACTCGGCTGGTGGGGGACTCCTAATGTAAGGGGGGGGACTCCTAATGTAAGGGGGGGACTCGGCTGGTGGGGGACTCCTAATGTACGGGGGGGACTCCTAATGTACGGGGGACTTCTAATGTACGGGGGGGACTCCTAATGTAAGGGGGACTTCTAATGTACGGGGGGGACTCCTAATGTAAGGGGGGACTCCTGATGTAAGGGTGGGACTCCTGATGTAAGGGGGGGACTCGGCTGGTGGGGATGCCTGATGTAAGGGAGGGACTCGGCTGGTGGGGATGCCTGATGTAAGGGGGGGACTCGGTTGGTGGAGACTCCTGATGTAAAGGGGGGACTCCTGATGTAAAGGGGGGACTCCTGATGTACTCCTGATGTAAAGGGGGGACTCGGCTGGTGGGGACTCCTGATGTAAAGGGGGGACTCGGCTGGTGGGGACGCCTGATGTAAAGGAGAGACTCCGGGCTTCCACTAATTCTGCATTATGGTGAGTTGAATGATTTCATTTTATATTACAATGTAATATTAGAAATAATGTGCTTCGCACTCCTAAACCCTGCGCTGCGTCCATATGCAGCGCAAGAAAACTTGGAGACTGCTCAGACTGAACACTATGGTGGAGTGCAGATACAACCGGCCCTTTGAGCGCAACCAAACTGCGGATGCGGCCCCCGATGAATTTGAGTTTGCCACCCCTGCTCTGGAGGAACCCTGGTTGCGAATGGCTGGTGTAGACATACAAAACATTACATTCAGACTCAGGGTACATTGCAGTAATCATTTAAAGGTACAAAATCAATACCGTCGACAGTAGTAGTAGTAGGCCCCCCACACCACGCACGCCCCGGTCGGGAACACACTGCGCACCCGGTGCAGGGACACACCACCCACCGAGAAGTGCTCACATCCCTACATCCTTACAACTTCAATGTCTACATTCAATTCCCAGACCCTCGTACAGGATCAGGATGCCATTCGGTGTCAATGAGGATATGTGACTAGTCAGCACAGTAACAAGGGAAAATAAGGAAGAATAGGAAGAAAGGGAAGGAATTAGAAACTGGATGCGATCTCACATCTTATAACAAATAACAGAAAGAAATGCACAAGTAAATACAAAATCTAGACCCATTATTCTTATACCAGTCTACCCAGGGTTTCCACAACTTGTCCGTAGATCCAGGTGTAATTTGTGATGTCCTAAACATAACCTCATATGAGATGTGAAGATTTGTGGTTCTAACCACATCTCGCAATGTAGGAACTTCCTCCCTCCTCCACCGTCTCACTAGCTCCAATCTTGCACTCAGTAGGACATGGCTAACTACATGCCTGTACATTGTGGGAAAGGTATCCACTCCAAGTGACAGGATAGCTAAATCTAAGCGGAAAGAACATCTGCTGTGAGTTATCGAGCTTACAAGATCGAAAATACTACTCCAGTACGTCCCTAATCGTGGGCAGCTCCCCAATATATGGAGCAGCGAACCATTGTGTCCGCAGAGTCGCCAGCACAACAGAAAGGGTTGTGCCCGAAAACCCGCTAGACGCGTAGGCATCAGATACCATCTCAGTAGGATCTTTTGATAAAGCTCCCACAAGTTGGCACACCTGGTGGCCTTGTAAACAGAAGCAATGGCAAGTTCCCACTGTGAAATGTCATAAGTTGTGTCCAGATCCCACTCCCAGGATCTCATGGAGGGCGTTTTCGAGATCAGATTCTTTTGGTTAAGTAAGCCATAAAATACTGAAATATCTCTAAGAAAGGTAGTGGGATTTGTAAGATATAAAAATGCCCTCCACGGGACACTAGTGGCAAGTTTGGGGGCACCCGTAAGATAATGTGATATTTGGAAAGCCGTTTAGTATTCTTTGGAGTTCAAACCATATTCGATTTGTAGAGACCCGAACGACTTAATCGCCGGACCCACTTTAAGGTCCCCAATAGTTTTAATCCCCCCCAGCTACCCAATTGTTAACGTTAAGATTAGGGATCAAAAGCTGTAGGCCGGTCACTGGGAATTGCATAACCTTTAGTGTGAGGCTCCATCATAGGTTGGCTCACAAACTTCCCCCAGGACCTGATAGCTGCAAGTATCGTCGGAGACAACGACTTAGGCTGGACTCCCATATGTTTACTCGCCAAAAGCAAGTCAGATAGGCTGGAGGTGGTGCACTGAGAGGTCTCCAGCTCGAGCCATCTAGATGTAGTATCGCTCAGGAACCAGCATCTTAGCTGCGCTAGTATCGCAGCCAAATAATAGTCCCTAAGGAGTACATGACCCACTCCCCCCGCTTTTTTAGACTTAATTCGTTTATGGAAGGTGCATCTGGCCCTCCGCCCTTGCCACAAAAGCCTATTAATCTGAGATTGGGCCACAGAAATAAACTTGACCGGGATGGGTAGACTCCTAAATAAATATATAAACTGAGGTAGCACTACCATGTTAAAGGCTGCGAGGCGCCCTGTCCACGTGGACTCAGTCCAGGCAAGCTCCTTGAGTTTCGAGGGAAGCAGGGATAGTAATTAGCCTCCACCAAAAGGTCTGCATGGTGGGTCAATGTAATTCCTAGGTATTTGATACCGTCAGTGCTCCAAGTGTATGGGTATTGGCGTTTAAGCCTAGAACGAGTACTATCATCGAGACCTAAACTTAGTATATAAGATTTGCCAGGATTAACCTTATTATAAGAAACTCTGTTAAATTGGTCTAAAACGTCTTGTACCGTTGCCAGGGACTCTACATTCGTTAATATCATAATGACGTCATCAGCAAAGAGACTAATGGAGTGCTCCGCTCTCCCTACTTTAAGCCCTGATATCCTAGGGTGTGTTCTCACGGAGATAGCCAGGGGTTCCATCAGGAGTTAAATATCAATGGGGATAGGGGGCACCCCTGTCTTGTGCCATTGGTTATGTTAAATGGGGCTGATAGAATACCGGACATATAAACCCTGGCCGATGGTTTAGAGTATAAGGCCCGAATCGCTGTGCATATAGTACCGCTAAATCCAAATGCTTCCAGGGTCTTAGATAAATACAACCAGTGGATCCTATCAAAGGCCTTCTCTGCATCCAAAGACAGGAGCAGAGAAGGCCTTTGCCGCTCCCTCGCCAAGTGAAGAACATTAACATAAAGGCTCGTCGCGTCGGAGGTTTGCCTATGTTTGGTGAATCCTGACTGATCGGGGTGTATTAGAGTGGGCATATGTCAACCAAGCGATTTAGCAATTAATTTGGCATAGATTTTGAGGTCTATATTAAGCAGGGAGATTGGCCTAAAATTGGCCGGGGAGGTGGGTTCTTCACCCGGTTTGGGCAAAGCTACAATAAGAGCTTCTAGCATTTCTGGTGGGAAGGATGAAGAGGCAGCAGCCGACCGGAACATTGGCAGTAAGTGGGGTATAAGCAAGGACTTGAACATCTTGTAATATTCACTACTATAGCCATCAGGGCCAGGGGATTTATTAAGAGGTAGCGAGTCAATAACTTTGGATATTTCTTCAGCAGTAAAGGGAGGATTCAAAAATAGAAGCTGGTCAGAAGTCAATTTAGGGGTGTTTAGGTTCTCCAGAAATTGAGAGATGAGCTCAGGGGTAGGTTGGAAAGTGGATGGGTCATTTTTGAGATTGTACAGTTTGCCGTAGAAACAGCTAAATGCGTCTGCGATATGTTGCGGGTGAAATACCTTTTGGGCAGTGTCCGGACGGGTCACAAAAGGAACCTTCAGTTTGTACCTGTGACCTCTAAGGGCCGGAGATAACAATTTGCCCGCCTTGTTGCCCGATGCGTAATACGTCATCTTCAGGAGCCTAGACGTGCGTTTAAAATTTTCCAGCAAAAGCAGCCTGAGGTCTGCCCGTAGCTTCACTAGTTGGCCAGAGAAGGTGCTTATTGGGGCTAATTTTTATTTCTGCCATCTAAATCAGAAATTTGGCTCATGAAATCCGTGAGTCGCCTCTGCCTCTTGTGCCTAGCCCCTGCCTGAATAAAGATACCCCTAACAAACGCCTTATGGGCGTTCCAGAGAGTGAAGGGACATTGTACCGAACCTAGATTATCCTTGAAGAAAGCTGAGATATGGATGTCAATTCTGTCCCTGACCTCCTTATCCTCTAAAATAAAAGAGTTTAGCCTCCAAACTGAGCTAGCTACTGACAACACCACAGAGGCATGACCACTCCACGAGATACTATTAATTTTCACAGAATCAACTTGAAGCAGAACCTGCCGATCCACTAAGAATAGATCTATTCTCGTGTATACACAGTGTGGTGAAGAAAAATACGTTAAAGCGGAGGTTCACCCTAAATATAAGCTCTCCCATGTGATCCAGCATACTGGCGTCAGCGCCAGTATGCTGTTTTTTTTTTTTAATCCCCCACTTACTGTATTATGCTGGATTTTAATTTCTTTCCCCCGCGGTGGACGGCTCTAGTATAGCGCGTCACACATCTTATGAAAATACCCGATAAGGACTCGGGTAATCTCGGCGAAAATGCGGCTCCTGCGCACAGACCTAGGAGCTGACTGCGCAGGCCCCGTATTTCTCCGAGTCCTATTTCGGCGTTTTTCGGAGGGCGCGACGCGCCATAGCCGTAGGACTCGGAGAAATACGGCGCCTGCGCAGTCAGCTCCTAGGTCTGTGCGCAGGCGCCGCATTTTTGCCGAGATTACCCGAGTCCTTATCAGGTATTTTCGTAAGATGTGACGCGCTATACTGGCGCCGTCCACCACGGGGGTAAGAGATAAAAATTTAACATAATACTGTAAGTGATGGATTTAAAAATAAAAAAAAACAGCATACTGGCGCTGACGCCAGTATGCTGGATCACATGGGAGGGCTTATATTTAGGGTGAACCACCTCTTTAAGTCCCTTTCGGTTGCATGCAAGCAACGCCAAGCATCATACAGGTCATTCTTAAGGATCAATGGGGACAATGCAGGGAGGCGTCTCGTGGATGAGGAGGTAGAATCCATCCCGGGATCCGGAGTCAGATTAAAGTCCCCACACACGATAAGCATTCCCTGCTTGACTGCCTGGACCCTTTTCATTAGCTTATTGAAAAAACGCACCTGGTGCGTATTAGGAGAGTAGGCATTGACTATTGTATAGAAGGTGGAGTTCAGTTCACAAATTAAAATGAGAAATCGTCCCAAAGGGTCACAAATGAGGTCGTGCAGCTTGAATGCAACCGTATCTCTAACAGCAATTAACACCCCTTTAGTTTTAGAGTCTGCGTTGGCGCAAAACACATGGGGAAATCTCCCATGAGAGCTCTTCGGGGGAGCCATTGCTGAAAAATGAGTCTCTTGAGCACATATTGCATCACGATGATTAGTGAGCGCCTCCTTCCAAAGTGACTTTCTCTTGACGGGATGGTTAAGCCCCTTAGTGTTCATAGACAGAACTTTAAGCGCCATAGTGGTGGGAATCCGAGAATGCTAAATGTGTAAAAATAATGGCTTTGAGTGAGATCAAGTAGTCCAACACCTCTATCAACATAAGGTGAAACGTCCACACCGCCGGGGCACCGCAGACGGTATACAATACTCACACGGCCAGATGTAACAGTCCATTCGGGTCAGTGTAGAGCGAAGAGGGGAGGCTCCACAAGCACAAGATGAAAAAAAAAAAACAATTGATGTGACATCCACCATCCAGCAAAACAAAAAAGAAAAGAAAAATTAAAGACTGGTAACCGGGAAAACATGGAGGAAAAAAAAAAACAGAACATTTGAGAACAAAACAGTGCCTCTACAGTACTGGCATTGGTCAAAGATGAGGGTCAGGGCTCTCGGCAGCAACACACTGCGACTTGTATTAGGGGGAAAAAGTTAGAACAGACTGAGCCGGTGCATTGCCATGAAATGCGATTTGCCATGAAATGTGATGGTCCGCCTCCATCACATCCTATTGGCTTACTCCTGTCACGTGACATATTTACACGTCATCAGTCTCAGCTAGGCTATCATAGGGAGAGGATCTCCTCTCCCTGTGATAGCTGAAGCTGCACGGAGCTGGTGCTATGCGCATGCGCGAGTCTACGCTATTAGCGTAGACCTGTATGCGCAGTAGTAAATTTAGCTTACTCGCGCACCCAGGGAGGTCAACCCCCGTGCAGCTCTTCAAAGGGCTAAGAGAGAGGAGAGGGGGGCAGGCAGATGGGAGGCTGCTCCATTATACAGGCTGCCCATGGTGTGTGTGTGCGCTGCTGGCCACACAGCCTGAGAGCAGGAGGAGGGGAGAGGCAGCCTATAGATGTGTGTGTGATATCATTGTTTCTATACATTGTTACACCAGCAATGCACTCACTGCAACACAGGCTGCTCCTCACAGAGCTGTGCATATCACACTGGCTTCTCCTTCCTAAGGGTATATGTAATATGTTACACCACAAGCCCAACACTACTGCACTGCCTAACAGACACATTTCTCACCGCTCCAGATGAGCCCCGTGTGCAATCAAGGGTTGTTGAACCACCAAGGTGCTGGCAATGCTAATGATAGCAAATTGAAGGACGAAAACTGGACAGCCGCACTCCGAAATCACTTAAAATAAGTTTTATTTTTTTATTTTTCAACTGTACACACAGTCACTGCAACCAACAAAATACAGTATAGCCGACGCGTTTCGCACTTACAATCAGTGCTTAGTCATGGCTCAGCCCTGCTGAGGAAGTAGTATTACGATACGCGGCCGGGGTCAGGAACCATCCCATGTCACTCCTTGATGTCCCACATCTTCATTTGAGCTGCCTGATATGGTGTTTTATGCCTGTATTTTCTACTTGAATGTGAGTACCCTGCACATTTTTTACTCATTAAAGAGACCTGGTTTATATGGAAGCTCTTAGATCTGGCCTTTTTTCTTTGCATATTGATTCGCTGGTGCCACTGAGGATACTTGCATATCTCCGGGTCCTTCAGCTGACAATTGCACATCTTTGAGCCATCTGGATTTCCTGCCATTTGTTCTAAGCGTTTTAGACCTTTGGTAAAACAAGGGTCTTGGTGTGAGGTGAGAGTACCCATCTTTACTGGTGAAGGGATCACGTTTGAAATATTTGAAATATTGGTTTTCCAAGTCACATGGTGGAGATACTCTGACTGTTTTGATCACAGGATTTGTTTGCACTTTGCAAATGTGGACTTTCTTTTTATTTATTTTTATTTTATTTTTTCACTGTTATTAATTCAATTATGTCTTCACTGGTATTAGCATATTCGTTTTAATATTAATATTATGCTATTTAGGTTTGCGCTGCACTGCTCTGTTTGATATATTTACTTCAGGAATTTTGTGATTGTTCTTTTGGTGTTCAGCTTGCATCCATATGAAATTCACTCTTTGAGTATTTTTCATTTTTACACTTATTATTTTTATTTTTTTCTGATCTTTATATTTTTGCGCTGATTGCACCCCCCCTGTTTTACAGAAAAATAAAAGACAACTTATTTTAAGTGATTTCGGAGTGCGGGCTGTCCAGTTTTCGTCCTTCAATTTACTACTGCACTGCCTGCTCCCAGTTACAGGCTGTGCATGATGTATATACCACAGCCTGATGGGCTTTCTCCTGCCTCATATTATGCATTATGTTCCACCCAGCACTGCAATTATGTATGCTTTTGTCTCACCTCACACACACATCTCTTCCCGATGTAACGCACTCATGCTCCCGGCGGGACTCTGACACTTGCTTAGGCACAAGGCAAGGCTCATTGTACTTTTTTAACAGCACTTCTGTCCTATATGTTTTCACAATACCCATGAAGTAATGCAATAATGACATCAAATAATAAAAGGCCCTTTTTATTGTTTATACACGTGTAAAAATCAAATATAATCAATCATACTAATATACTAAAATGTATACACTAAATACACTAAAACTGCGCTAAAACAAATCAATGCTAAATACAATAAAACTGCGCTAACACTACACTACAATATACATACAAATATACAACCAATAAATATTCATATTTTTTTTATTTATTAAATTACATATTATAAAAACAAACCTGCTTCTTGTTAAAGGATTAGGAGAGTTAAAGGGGTACTCTGTTGAAAAATATTTTGTTTTATTTTCTGTCCACAGTTCTCTCTGCTGACACCTGATACCCATAACAGGAACTGTCCAGAACAGTAGAAAATCCCCTTAGCAAACATATGCTGCTCTGTGCAGTTCCGAATACTGACAGAGGTGTTAGCTCACTGTGGACAAGATGTTGAAAACCTAAAAAAAAAAAATCCAAAAGGAAAAAGCATTTCACCAGTAGTATGCCAAAAAGTCATGGAAGGATGGAGATTTTTATCTATCAACTGGCTCCGGAAAGTTAACCAGATTTGTAAATTAATTAAATAAAAAAATCGTAATCCTTCCGATAGTTATTAGCTTCTGAAGTTTTCTGTCCAACTGCTCAATGATGATGTCACGTCCCGGGAGCTGTGCATGATGGGACAATATCCCCATAGAAACTGCACAGTTCCCGGGACGATACATCATAATTGAGCATTAAGACAGAAAACTTCAGAAGCTAATAACTATCGGAAGGATTAAGATTTTTTAATAGAAGCAATTTAAAAATCTGGTTAACTTTCCGGAGCCAGTTGATAGATTAAAAAATGTTTTGGCCTGGAATACCCCTTTAACTAAATAGAGTGAATAAATGGCAACAAAGAAATATATATATATAATGTGCAAACAAGGCTTCTAAGAAGCCAATAGTATGGTACATAAAATGCACATTAACCACTTGCTTACTGGGCACATACACCCCCCTCCTGCCCAGGTGAAATTTCAGCTTCCGGCACTGCGTCACTTTAACTGACAATTGCGCGGTCGTGCGACGTGGCTCCCAGACAAAATTTACGTCCTTTTTTCCCCACAAGTAGAGCTTTCTTTTGGTGGTATTTGATCGCCTGTGCGGTTTTTATTTTTTGCGCTATAAACAAAAAAGAGCAACAATTTTGAAGAAAAATACAATATTTTTTACTTGTTGCTATAATAAATATTCCAATAAAAAAAAAAAAAAAAAACATTTTCTCAGTTTAGGGCGATACGTATTCTTCTACATATTTTTGGTAAAAAAAAAAAAAAAAAAATCGCAATAAGCGACTGGTTTGCGCAAAAGTTATAACGCTTACAAAATAGGGGAGAGAATTATTATTATTTATTTTTATTTTTTACTAGAAATGGCGGCGATCTGCGATTTTTATTGGGACTGCGACATCATGGCGGACACATCGGACACTTTTGACACATTTTTGGCACCATTCACATTTATACTGCAATCAGTGCTATAAATATGCACTAATCACAGTATAAATGTGACTGGCATTGAAGGGGTTAACACTAGGGGGTGAGTAAGGGGTTAAATGTGTGTCCTAGGTGTGTTCTAACTGTGGGGGAGGGGGGGGTGACTGGGGGGGTGACCGATCTGTGTCCCTATGTAGGAAGGAACACAGATCGGCCTCCTCCCCTCCAGAGACAGGACATTGTCTCTGTGTGAGCCGGCAATGAGAGATGATCTATGAGAGATCATCTCTCATTCGCCCACAGATCGCATCGCAAACGGCCACTCTGATTGGCCGTTCGCCGCGATCTGTGATTGGCCGTGTCCAAGGGACACCGACAACACAGGGCTTCCCCGCAGCACGCTCTACAGCGCGCGCTGGGAACGCCCAAAGGAGATGCCGTCAAATGACGGCATGTTGGATATTCAGACCCGCGCTGTTGCCGTCATTCGACGGTAGCGCGGGCCTGAAGTGGTTAAACAATGTTAAAACAAAATATTACATGAGAGGCAAGGCCAAAAGTAAAGGAAAAGGGGGAAGAAAAGGAGAGGAACAAAAAAAGGAAGTTACAAGAAAAGAGAAGATTACGAGGTTTATCCAAGTGGAGGACATATAGCATCCTTCAAGTCCAGGAAATTCTTGTTCCTATTTTCTCCCTATGAAAAAATAATATCATAATTAAAAGTTGAAGAGAATCCTAGTACAACTAAATGATTTGACTTTCATTTTATAATGAATTAATACATTTCTTGATATATTTCATGTATTACTAACATGGAATACAGGAGAAGAGGACTAGCTATGTCCATCCTTGCTTTTTTTAATAAATTCAGAAGATGTCTCCACCAGTGTCACCGGAATGTTCAGCAGATAGTGCTTTGCAAACTGTGAAAGAAAAACAAATTGTAAATGCTACTATTTAACTTAAAAAATAAATAAAAATAAATTCATAAAAAAATAATGTTTTCTACCATCAATATCAAAACGCCACAGCTACTAGAATCCTTCTGCTTCTTGTGCTTCATCTTCCTAATTTCCCACTGGCATACTTAGCCAAGAATACACTTTAAACAATTAAAAATAATAATATATTATATATATATATGAAACTTTATTTTTCTGATTATTGCAAAATAAAAAATATAATATTAATAAAAATATTTATAAAATATATATATAGATAGATAAACTGATAGCTATAATATCTCTCACTCTCTCTCTATATATTTTTTATTTATTTATTTATTTTACCTCCAGTTTGGTTTAAGGATTGACGCATAGTAATCTTCATTGCCGAGTGGATCCATCAGTAGGAGCTCCTTTTGTGACTTCCTTACGATCTGAAATATTATATTAACAATTACACAACTTTGCCCATGAAATCTAAATTATACATATGAATAAGTTATTGTACTGTTTTTCTATTTTACACTTATACAACATAAAAGTAATTTGAATAAACATTGTGTAGGCAACCAATCCCCCCCCCCCCAGTCATGTGAACAGGTGAGTGGTCATGTTGTTTAAGTAAAACACATAGGAGCAGAGAAAGTATTTAATCCTCCTTGCGCCAGATATGCAAGGATCTATTCCCTAATAATACATCTTTACTACTTGAACCTGTTTACATTTTACAATAATACCTCATAGCTGCACATTTAATTCAAAACTTTTTTTAACATTTCTTGTACTATAATAGATTGTCTTTGATCTCCTCTGGAAGACTGCTAGAAATGTCTCAAAGGTTTATTCCAGTAAAAAAAAAAAAAAAAATATATATATATATAAAACTGTCTTAAGAAATCTAAACAGATTTGTAAATTACTTCTATTAAAAAATCTTAGTCCTTTCAAAAGTTATAAGCTGCTTAAGTGAACTTGTTAGGTTCAGTCTAACTTAGGAACTGTCCAGTGCAGGATAGGTTTGCTATGGGGATTTGCTCCTACCATGGACAGCTACGAGACGTTACATCATCACAGAGCCGTTAGACAGAAAAGAACAATTCTAATACCGCAGATAACTATTGGAAGGATTACGATTTTTTTTTTAAATCTATATTTTGGGGCAGCTTGATATAAAAAAAAAATGTTTTGCCTGTAATAACTAGGCCTGTTACTGATCAAAATTTTTGTGTTCGATTAATCATTTTTTTTTTTTATCGATTTATCGACTAATTTCGATTAATTATAACGCACATACAGATCCAACTACTTTTAGCTGATCTCCTTGCAGGCTGATTCCCAGTGCAGCTACCAACCACTGGAAAAATGGATAGCAGGATACAAAAAACACACACAAAGGCAGCGCTCGATGGGAATAGCATTAAAACTTTTATAGTCTTCAAGTAGGTAACTAAACAAATATTGCACTGGGGATAAAATCAATGTAGCTACATAAACTGTAAAAATGGTGCGAGTAATACCAAACGTAGCAAAAGCAGTCATAAAAACATGTAGCTAAGTATGATACTGGTATAAAAATGTGTACAACGATACCACTGCTGAATCCAGATGAGGAGGGGTTAACATCAGTCTATTGGCATGTAGATGTCCTGTGAAGGGAACTATCACAACTCCCAGTGGATGGTTGTAGAATCCCAGGGTGATAGTGGGAAGTGATAGAGGGAAGTGTAACAGCCCTTGTGTGTGGCAGATAGTAAGGTCCCACCGGAACACAGATATGAAGGCACAGCAAAGGAGCCCTCCAGATGTACACGGCAAGCCCTGCCGGTGTCCGTGACGTTACCTGATCTCTGACGGGAACTCCCTGAAGGCCCGAAAGCAGGCGGAGAGGTGAGTACCAATCAAAAGAATTTTAAATCGATCAAAAAGATTTTGATCGATCAAAAAAATTAAAGATTAATCGATCAATTAAAAGTTAATTTGCACAGCCCTAGTAATAACCCTTTAAAATAGACCATAGCATCTGATTTTTGAACTTTAAGATGCAGCCAAATTATGGGTGCTGCATCAGTATCAGTTTTATTATACCAATATGTTGCCATTGCATGACATATATTAAATATTGAAATAAATAATCTACCATCAAAATCCAATGCTTCTTATGGTTAAATGGACAAATCCACATATCCTCCTCTGGAAATGGCATCTGTTTAAAAAAATAAAATAATGATATATAATAACTTAGGCATTTCTTTAACTTAACCAAAGAGACATTTTTTTAATCATTAAAATATATAAAATTAGGACAGAACAGACAACTAACCTTTCCAAGTCTTGCAATTTCACCAATAAATAAGGACGTAGCAGCACAGGCGCATATCTGGTGAACCGGTAGCTGTTTGAAACGAATTAAAGTGAGAATACTTTATTATAGTGCAATGAACATATAAATTAACCATACAAGCACGTTACACTTACTCGATAATGTGCAATTACATGCCATATGTATGCATCAATGACCTGTAAAATAAAATATTTATAAAAATATTACTATTAAATATATTTAACTAATTTCTATTAATTAGTGTTAATCCCTTACCTCATCAGAAAGACACTCTGTCCCATGCAGAGTTTTAAAAGACGACACATACAGTTTGTATGGCCCCACCACTGCTTCCTCGGAGTCCTGATCTTCTGAATTCCACAGCGTTTGAACTTTTTATTATTAAATTTATAATAGATGGGGAGGGGGGTGGAAGAGGAAAAAAAAAATCAACATTAAAATCCATGTATGTTATTGTACCTTTCTGAACTCAACCTAATACAGGCTCCTTTCAATGATGTTCTAGTGGCAGGATAACTTGAGATTGAAGCTAAATGAGGATGTAACGAGATGTGACTAGGGATTGGAAAGATCAGTTTGTAAGATTTATTTAGAAGTCCCATGGTGAATTCTATGTAAATTTTTTGTTTACCTTAGATACCATTATTTTTTTTAAGAATGTTACATCAGATAACCTACTACAACGTCATTGTTGGAGTTACACTGTTTTCAGACAAAACAACTGCAAAACTAAGATAAAATAGAGCATTGTGCCAAACGGTGGCAACGTCTAACAATGGCCAGCCAACAGGGCACGGCAAAACAAATGACCCAACTTGCAAAATAAATGTTGGAGTAAAAAAAAAAAAAAAACCAACTGCAAAACTAAGATAAAATAGAGCATTCTGCCAAGCAGTGGCAACGTCTAAATAGCCAGCCAACAGGGCATGGCTAAACAAATGACCAACATGGTCAAACTTGTAACCTTAAATACCGACTAATCGCTACCTCTTTCTTCCATGCTTTGTTGGGAATTCAAAGCTGAATACACCTTTAAGTTACAACATAATTGAAAATCAAAAATTAGAACAGTTCACTTAATATGTAACTTTACAAAAGTTTTAACTTTTTTTTTTTTTTCTAAACCAGCTTTTTTCATAATGTCTGATTGACATTGTGAGACTAAATCGTACTTTGTGCTAAAATAAACTGTATTGTATTAATTAAACAAAAATGTGTAAATTATTAAAATAATAATAAAATATATATATATATATCTATCAAACAGCGACAGAGAGACATGAGGGAGAGGGGGGAGAGAGACAGAGAGAGAACATAATTTTTGACAAAAATGAATATATTGTACCTCCATAGTATCGTTAATGAAATCGATGATAGAGACACAATGTTTTTGGCTGGGTTGACTGTCCTCAATCTTCTCTGTGCAGGGTGGACTGTAGTTGATCTTATCTTCTCAGGCCATGGTGGACTGTCCTCGATCTTCTCATCGCTACCTCTTTCTTCCATGCTTTGTTTGGAATTCAAAGCTGAATACACCTTTAAGTTACAACATAATTGAAAATCGAAAATTAGAACAGTTCACTTAATATGTAACTTTAAAAAAGTTTTTAAACTTTTTTTTTTAATCTAAACCAGCTTTTTTCATAATGTCTGATTGACATTGTGAAGACTAAATCATACTTTCTGCTAAAATAAACTGTATTGTATTAATTAAACAAAAATTAGTAAATTAAAAAAAATATTGTTTTTATATATATATATATATATATATATATATATATATATAAACAAACAGCGACAGAGAGACATGAGGGAGAGGGGGTAGAGAGAGAGGGGGAGAGAGTCAAAGACAGAGAGACAGAACATAATTTTTGACAAAAATGAATATATTGTACCTCCATAGTATCGTTAATGAAATCGATGATAGAGACACAATGTTTTTGGCTGGTTCGACTGTCCTCAATCTTCTCTGTACAGGGTGGACTGTCCTCAATCTTCTCTGTACAGGGTGGACTGTCCTCAATCTTCTCTGTACAGGGTGGACTGTCCTCAATCTTCTCTGTGCAGGGTGGACTGTAGTTGATCTTCTCAGGCCATGGTGGACTGTCATCGATCTTCTCAGGGGACTTTGCTTCTTTTTTGACCATGAGGGCTGAAGTATTAAAGCTCCTTCGATATAGTTTTATGTGGTCCAAGCCTATTTTTTTTTTTAAAGTCTTCCCATCAGAAGTCGCTAACTTTACAATTTTTCCAATCACCTCCTAGATGGTATAAGGCCCCCATGAAGTCCGGCTCCATCCTTCCTCCTTGTCTGCCACGCTTTCTCATGTTATAGAGAAGGACCTGTTAAAGTAGTATGGAAAATCTGTGTTAGATATATAATTAGGGCATACTGACATTGTTTTCAATTTAACACAGGTTGGAATGTTGGTGTGTTCCTCTTATATTTTACTTAAACATAAAAATTATTATTTTTTACAAACCTCATCACCAACATTGAAAGTTAAATTTTTATATATTTTTTAGCACTTTCTTAGCGTGAGCCTCCTTTTGCTTTGTTTGGGCCTTCTCCATAGTGGCCTTAGTGGCTTCGTGCAACAACACTTGGGCATCTTTCTTTTCTTCAACAAATTTATCATAGCTGTCCTCAGTGGGAAGAATGATGTTCGAAAGCTGGAAAAATTTTTTTTATAGCACAATGAATAAAAAAAAAATAAAAAAAAATATTATTAATTTAAACCTTCCATTGTATTAATGAAAATGTAAGATGTGGAAGAAGGACTAAATTATTACACAGACTATGGGCAATAGGTAATATTTTGCTTTAATTTATCTAATACTCACTGGCAGATCAAGTGGAACCTCAGACGGAAAAATTGCTTCCCTCCCGTACATAAGTAGGAACGGAGAGTACTTTGTTGTTAACTGCATCTTTGATCTCAAGGCGAATAATGTTGCATCAAGATAGATGTCCCAGTTATTCTGTCTGTCATTTACAAGCTTCCCAAGTGCCCTGTAATAAAAACAAACACATTTTTTTTTGAGTATCAAACTAGACATTAAGTTTATAAAAAAACACTGGAAAAAACTTACCTCTTGATGTTTTGATTGTTTTTTTTCATCAAGTCCATTAGTCTGAGGGTGGTAGGCAGCAGTAACACTACGTTCTACTCCCAGGATTGAGCAGATCCCATTGTTGAGCTATAAAAAAAAAAAAAAAAATTAAAAATTAGTAGACATAACATTTTTATTTACATTATTTGTTTCATATTATTATTTTTAGAATACTTACTTGTTTGACAAACTCTCTACCCTGGTCCGAAATAATCCTCTTGGGGCAACCATGGCGATAGATCATGGAACAGATGTGCCGTGCCACCTCTGGAGCAGATTTCGTCTTCATCTGATAGGCTTCGAAAAATAATCGGTGGCTGTGAAAATGCACTGATAGCCTTCCACCGTTTTGGTTAAAGGTCCTATCAAGTCGATGCCTACAAGTTCCCAGACTGCAGACACCTAATGTGATTTGAAAAAATTATTTGGAAAATATTTTAATAAAGTCTACGTAAATAATCATTTCCTACCATACTGCACACAAACACACACACACACCTTAAAAAATACACATGAAAAAGCTGGTATTGCCAACACTAAAGAGGCATTCTTAACTTATCTTGCTCAAGTACATTTACAAATAGCTTTGATAAGCGGAATGCGCAACATCATGCAACTATATTGTATTACAGTATGTGATATATTATTTATGTTACTGCTATTAATTTTATGCATGTGGATTTTTACAAAGTACTAGATACGTTGCAACATTATAGGTGAGTACATAGAATGAGAAGGATTGGGCTGGGGGAGAATGTGTGTACGTAGGTTGGTAAACGGAGGGTGGTTAATTATGGTATTTATAATGTGACTGTTACCAGTGGGGTACATCAGGAGTGAGTCTTGGGTCGTATTCTATTTAATAGATTAATTAATGACATTGTAGAGGTGTTAAATATCGAAGTTGCAATCTTTGATGATGAAACTAAACTCTGTAAAATGGTTAACACAATAGAGGACAGTGCACTGTTACAAATGGATCGGGATAGGTTGGAGGTTTGGTTTGGGATGTGGCAGATGAGGTTCAACACGGATACATGTAAGGTTATGCAAAAATGGGGATAAATAATCAAGGCTGGTACGTACTAAATGGGAGAACAATTGGTACGACTGACATGGAAAAGGACAGTACATTTAGCTGTAGTGACCAGTGTCAGGCAGCTGCTAACAAACAAAATAAAATCATGGGGGCATCAATAGGGGCATGGATGGCCATGGCAATTAAATTATTCTACCACTGTACAAATCACTAGTCAGACCACGCATGGAATACTGTGTACAGTACTGTTCATAGCACACATGGATTAACTATGTGCATATAAGTTAGATATGCACATTGGGTTTAGGTGTATGATAAGTTTATTTAAGTAAAAGGAAGGAGGCTATTGAAATAATTTATATGTTAGAGATCAGAGGTTCAGTCTCAACTGCATATAGAGAAAAGATATTTCAGACATGAAGAGCTGAAAACTAGAGAGACTAAAGTGAACACACTGACTCATAGGTGAATCCAAAGTATAGTAATAAAACTTTTAATGATTATTTAATAACATAGATATGAGGAATATTTATAGGGAAGGCTAGGATGTCAATATTATGCGATCAAAAAAGGGTTAGAATTGATTCTAATTGTATGATAAGTTTACCTTAATGCACTGTAACGGTTGCGTTGAAATGAGGGGCCTTCCAACCTTTTGGCACTTCTCGCATTCCATAATCTGTGTGAAAAAATTTATATTACTACCAATACACATTTAATTCTGTACAAAATATTCAAATCATTAATACATACCCAGTTCGTGACATCTATTGTCATTCTCTTCCAATACCACCTGTTGGAGAGAGTAGAATTTGTTTTTTTTAATACCAGAATGCCCACCTATGGGTAAGGCATGTAGCTCTTTGAATAAGGCAAAGGCTTCATCCTTTGATTTAACAAGCTTTTTTGTCCCAAAGTAGACCTCGCCATCTGGAATAAAACATACATTAATGAAAAATCAATTTATTTAAAGCCATGTTCAAAAACCAGTAATATATTAACGGTTTTAGATACTCACCCTTCAAAAAGAAAATCTGGCACAGGACCGTTTAAAGCAGAATTTATGTGCAGGGTTGAATCCGGATGGTGTTTCACCAGTGGTGAGGAATTTGTAGATATGTTCATATGTCTCCTCCATGTCTATAATATGGAAATGCACATTTTATGTTATTCATTTCTTCAATCTTTAACCACTTGAGATCCGCCCCATCGTCAAAATACGTCATTTTTTTAAAGATGGATGTCTCGGTAACGGCAGCAGCTGCTGCCACATCCGAGATATCCATCTCTTCATGGGGCGGATCTGTACACGATAATGGCGGTCTCCGCGGTGGATTCGCCGCGAGATCGCCGTTATCGGTGGCGGGAGAGGGTGCCCCCCCCTCCCGCCGCTCTCCTGCGCCCTCCGCCGCTTACCGTTGCCGTCGGTAGCGGCGGAGGCGATCGGGTCCGCTCGTCGTCTGTCCGGGGATGCGACTGAGGGAAAAATGTCCCTCAGCCGTCCCCATACCTCTGCTGGGCGGAAGTGACATCAAAACGTCAGTCCCGCACAGCGTCTTAAAGAGACATATTTTTTGTTTACTTTTTTTTTTCTTTTGCATTTAAGTCCAAATATGAGATCTGAGGTCTTTTTGACCCCAGATCTCATATTTTAGAGGACCTGTCATACTTTTTTCTATTACAAGGGATGTTTAC
This sequence comes from Rana kukunoris, assembly GCA_029574335.1. Lineage (NCBI taxonomy): Eukaryota > Metazoa > Chordata > Amphibia > Anura > Ranidae > Rana > Rana kukunoris. Next base: position 739,225,239 of record CM056049.1, on the reverse strand, counting down.
ATTCCTTGTAATAGGAATAAAAGTGATAAATTTTTTTATTTCAGTGTAAAAAATTTAAAAATAAATTAAAACAAATAAGAAAACCAAAAAAAAATGTTTTTAAAACGTCCCGACGAGCTCGCGCGCAGAAGCGAACGCATATGCGAGTATCGCCCGCATATGAAAACGGTGTTCAAACCGCACAAGTGAGGTATCGCCGCGATCGTTAGAGTGGGAGCAATAATTCTAGCCATAGACCTCCTCTGTATCTCAAAAAATGCAACCTGTAGAATTTTTTAAACATCGCCTATCGAGATTTTTAAGGGTAAAAGTTTGACGCCATGCCACGAGCAGGCGCAATTTTTAAGCGTGACATGTTGGGTATCATTTTACTCAGCGTAACATTATCTTTCACAATATATTAAAAAATTGGACCAAATTTATTGTTTTATTTTTTAATTCAAGAAAGTGAATTTTTTCCAAAAAAAGTGCGCTTGTAAGACCGCTGCGCAAATACGGTGTGAGAAAAAGTATTGCAATGACTGCCATTTTATTCTCTAGGGTGTTAGAAAAAAATATATATAATATTTGGGGGTTTTAAGTAATTTTCTAGCAAAAAAAACTGTTTGTCTCGTAAGCACCGAATCTGAAAAACAGGCTCGAGTCTCAAGTGGTTAAAAGCCATCCATAACTCTGGGAATGCAATTTTAAACATCAGCTCTACCTAAATAATTATCATACAAACATAAAAAAAAAGCTATTTTTTTATAACAAGATTAATATAAATAAAAACATAGTGTAATGTATGTTAATACTTAACCCTACAATGTTATGTATGGTAATAAACTTACAAACATTTAAAAAAAAATACAGATTTTACTCACCGACTTGAAATATCTGAAATACAAGACACTGATATAGATGAAATCAAATCCTAAAAATATGAAAGTAAAAATAAAATTTTTGATATGAATAGTTCCATACATTGTGCCTAGGGAAGATTATATGTAATATGATACAGTGTGTGACAGTTTGAATTCAGAGGATACAGCGTCTGGCAGCATTATATTAAAGGGGTATTCCAGGCAATTACCATTTTTTTTTATAAATCACCTGTCTAAAGAAAGTTAAATTATTTATATTAAAAATTCAAAATCCTTCCAATAATTAATAGCTGCTGAAGTTGAGTTGTTCTTTTCTTTCTAACTGCTATATGATGATGTCATGTCTCAGAGCTGTCCATGGAATGAGCAAATTCCCATATTAACTGTATGGGAATTTGCCTTTCAATTTTCATATAGAGGGTCAGCATCCGCCAACAGAGTATGGAGCCATCTGGCCATCAAGTTCTACACGGAGAAGATTTACCTTGAACCAGTCACGGTTGTATGTACCCTATCAGGCTATAGAGAACACATCAAGAATTGTGAGTCATAGTAAATTCTCATCCCGATGTCCTATCAGAGCTGTAGTCACTTATCGTGGTGTATTCTACTCACTATGCCCCATCAGAGCTGTAGTCACATGTAAATTCTGCAGTGGTGATGGGTAAAACCACAGCTCCTAGAATATCCTTACCACTAATTAGGTGATACTGTGAGCTGTATTTTAAGATATTAAAAACAACTTTAGCCCCGTGTGTTAAATTTCAAAATGGTACTTTTGATTATTGCATCCATCAATCACAACAGGCTTGAAAATTACTTGGGGAGGGGGGAATGCTGGTTGTTAGAATTATTAAGGCCCAGCTTGCCCTGATTCAGACTATGGTTCTGCAGCTTAACCATAACTACAACGTTAAGCATGTTGCACTATATAATAGTATAATAAAGGTTATAGTGCTACATGCTTGCAGTAATAGTTTTGGCACTGACTCTGAGCTATAGGCTAGATCTAGGAATGCTTACAGTTGAAGTTACTAGCTACAACTCCTAGTATGCCCTTATACCGTATATGGGCTTATATTTTAGCTGACCAAAACTACAACTGCAAGCATCTTGCACTATATAGTAGTTCAATTTAGATTATGTTGCAACATGATTGGAGTTGTAGTTTTGGTTTGGGGCAGCTGAAGAACCATATCCAGTAGAACAATAGAGGCCTAGCAGGTGACCCACACACCTATCACCTCCACACCGATTCAAGCAATTCTATGATCCCCCTACCCCTCTGGACTTTAGTCCAGTAGAACAATAGAGGCCTAGCAGGTGACCCACACACCTATTACCTCCATACTGATTCAAGCAATTATATGACCCCCCTCCTATGATTTTGTGGGTGACTGCAGTCACACAGCTGTGGCAATTACAGACACAGCCACCCCAAAGATGTACCAGCCCGATTCACCAACAAAATATTACATAAATGAACCCAGCGTCAGACTCTCGGGCAGGTCACTCACCATGCTGCAGCTGCTCCAGGTTATGTGGAATATACAGACTGCACATGGACAGTTGATCTCCCTGGGCTGACCTCCCTGGGTGCGTGAGTAAGCTACATTTACTACTGCGCATACAGGTCTACGCTAATAGCGTAGACTCGCGCATGCGCATAGCACCAGCTCCGTGCAGCTTCAGCTATCACAGGGAGAGGAGATCCTCTCCCTATGATAGCCTAGCTGAGACTGATGACTTGTAAATATGTCACGTGACAGGAGTAAGCCAATAGGATGTGATGGAGGCGGACCATCACATTTCATGGCAAATCGCATTTCATGGCAATGCACCGGTTCCGGATGGGGGGAACCCCAAGCAAGATAAATCCAACGGCCCGCTTCAGGTGTGTGATGTGGCATTCCTAGTAGTAACTTGCTTCCATTCAGGCTCAAGTCGGCGACTGGAATCATCTGCAGGGGACGTTGCAGCACGGTCCGGCAAAATGCCCCAATCCTTGAGCAGGTCGAGGCCTTTCTCTAGCGAGGTGATTATGAAAGTGCGGTTATCTTTCGTGACCTAGAGTTTCATTGGGTACTCCCAACGGTATACAATCTTGTGGTTGCGAAAGACTTTAGTTACCGTATTCAGGTTGCGTCTTTTTAAGAGGGTATATTGGGACAGATCAGCAAAGAATTGTAAGTCCTGGTACTGTTGCGGGATAGATTCATTTTTACGCATTACTGACATAAGGTGCTCTTTAACATGGAAGAAATGCAGTCTCAGCAGCACATCTCTGGGGACTTGTTCAGGTAGATGGGACGGTTTGGGTAGGCGATGTATTCTATCAATCATCACATCCAGATCAACCAGGCTAGGTATTAAAGCCTTGAACAAGGTAGTGGTATAGCGGCATAGGTCCTGTTGTAGTACAGATTTGTGGATCCCCCTGATCTTCAGGTTGTTTCTCCTGGACCTATCTTCCAAATCTGCTAATTTCTCTTTAACCCATTTGGTATCATTGTATCTATCCTCATTGGCATCCACCAGGTCGTTGATAGTTGTGGCATATTCCTCCATTATAGACTCTATGTGATCCACCCTCCTGCCTACATCTTGAATCTCTCTGCCCAGGCGATGCATGCATGCAGCCGTATCGAATTGCAAAGTGCTCCGCAGGGAAATCAACATATCCTTAAGGACAGTGTCAATAACTGGTTGATTTTGCATGGGATAGGATACTATCGAGTCAGGTAGGTCCCTCGTGTCATCCCCTGAGTCAGAGGCCTGACTCCCATCCAGGCTTGCGGCCCGGTCGGATCCCCCCTCCTCTAGCCTGGGTTTAGATTTCACTGGGCTGTGGGACGAGGGGGTCGGGGGTCCGGATGGCAGTGTGCTGGGAGACATAGCAGACTTATGCCGCGTACACACGGTCGTTTTTTGTGATGAAATAAAACGACGTTTTAAAAAACGTCATTTAAATTGATCGTGTGTGGGCAAAACGTCGTTTTATGTCTTCAAAAAAACGACCAAAAAAAAATTCCAACATGCTTGAATTTTTTGTGTCGTTTTTCAAAACGTCGTTTTTTGTTTCACAAAAAGTCACCGTGTGTAGCAAAAACGTCGTTTAAAACGACGTTTTTCAACCCGCGCATGCCCAGAAGCTAGTTATGAAGCGCTTCAATGGAAAAGAGTGGTGAACGTAACCTCGCTTTTTGTGAAAAAAACTATGGTGTGTATGCAACATCGTCTTTGAAAAGTGAAGTTTCAAAAAAGTTGTTTTTTACTTCACAGAAAACGTCGTTTTTTTTCATCACAAAAAATGATCGTGTGTACGCGGCATTAGTGCGGGTACCTGGTTTAGAAGATTTCTTCTGCGTAGAGGATCGTGCTGGCGAGCAGGCCCCGTCGCCATCTTGGCCATCGGCTCTCCTTTGCGGGCTGAAGAAATCAGTGAGGCGCTGGGGTTTATTCGCGGTACGACGCTTCCCCGGCATGTCGGCAAGCGGTCTGGGTAGTCCCACTAGGCGTGCAGGGAAAAAAAATCAGCCGTAGATGAGTCGCTATTAGCCGCTCGCGTTCCCCTCGTTCCGGAGCTCCGGTCTCAAGCGTCCATCCGGCTCGCGTCCCAAGCCACGCCCCTCAATATTTTAATAATTTTATTACAATAATATTTCTATAAATAAATTACAAAAAACATTATTTTATATTTTAAAATTTAATTATTACATTACCAATAAATAGATATTTTTTTTGTTATAGAACAATGACACAAATGTATTTTTATATGTACATCTACAAATATAGTTTAAGAATATATGCACATGGTCACAGTCTCGCCAGCCCAGAAGATATAATTTTTAAAGATGATACATAGGGCATATTATAGCCCAAAAAGACTATTTAGATTTGGTTAGAGAACGGATGCAGGGTGCCCCAGATGCCAGGACACGGGGGACTTATTACATATGTTATGGAGGTGCCCTAAATTATTTAGGTATTGGCTAGAGATTATCAGAATCATTAACAAGACATATGGGACAAGGTTGGAGATGGACCCTAGAATGTGCATATTGGGAATATGGGAAGAAAGGGGAGGGTTGGCGAGCACTACAACAGCTGTTGTAAGGTGCCTTTTTCAGGCAAGAAAATTAATCGCCCAAAGATGGCAAGCAGTAAACCCCCCAACAATAAGCGAGTGGACTAACATTGTGACAGAAACAATATGGAAAGAGAAAACAGTTTATATCAAAAGAGGAAATATCAAGGAATTCGATAAAATATGGAAACCGTGGTTACTTGAGATAGGATATCCGGTATGAAATGTTGTGGAGCAAACTGGAAATCAAGGGCGGGTAGTGGGAGGGGGGTGGTAGGGAGAGAAGGGGAAAACAATCAATTAATAGGGGTAAAGTCAAAGATTATGTTATGCGGGGGATGTGAAATGTTTTGTAAAAAGAAAATCATTACTTAAAGTTTTTATCGAGAGGATTCAATCAGCTACTTACAATCAGTTAAAGATAAATTGTATACACGACTAAAAAGTCGTACAGCCAAAAAAATAAAGAACAAATCTTAAGCCGTTTCGTTCTTAAGACCTTACAGTCAATAAAGTATATAGGTAACTGAAGACAGTCATTAACAACCAGTATATGTTTCATATGATGAGAACATTTTAGAGAAACACAAGAATAGTACAAATAACATAACAAAAATAAGCATACACAGGAAGAAAAAAAAAAATGGAAAAACGAAAAATAAAATAAACAGAGAAGAAGAAGTACTCAGGTTAATTCAGTTATACGAAGCACAAACCATGGGGTCCACTTGGCATCGAAAAGAGGAATCGTATCTCTGAGAGTGTGATGGATTTTTTCCGTTAAACTTATCTGGTCTACCCTGGATTTAATCTGGTCGAGGGGCACCACCTTGGATTTCCAATGCAGAGCGATTGTCCAATGGACTGCAATGCATATGGTGTGAAATAACTTTAAAAGGGGTTTAGGAGTATCTGGGATTTTCTCAAATAGCAAACAATGAGTGTGTGTTAGAGCCATGCGTCTCCCAGCCAACCCGTCCATTAAATCCAGAACCCCCCTCCAGATGGGACGCAATTTCTCGCACTCCCAAAAAATATGTTAGCGTCCCAGTCCTTTTGCTCATATTCCAGGCCCAGTTCTTGGTTCCATTGGGTCATATGTTTTAGGGTGGGGCTCAACCCATCAGCCCCCATGGAACTATATAGAGCTTTTGTCTCAGGGCGGAATGACAGATGGTTTCAAAGACTGTGCTAGAGCAAGAGGGGACAGCGGCATAATGTGTCTGAAAAAAGTGGCGGATCTGCAAGTACCTATAATATTCCCTCAGGGGAACGTTTTTCAATAACGTAAGCTGAGCAAAGGAGATAAATGTGTTTTTCATGTAGAAAGTCTCCAAGGGAAGATAAACCGTTGCTTGTCCACCAGTCAAAGTTTATAGGTCTATGGCAAGCTACCGGGAACCTAGGGTCGCCCAGGAATGAAGCTCCGGATGGGACCTCTGATACTAGAAGTAGACGACGGCTAAACCGCCGCCAGAGGCCTAGCTCCTGATAAACAATCTGGTTCAATCCCCTAAGGGCTGTGACTAAGGGTTTCGAAGACCACAAGAGTCCCGGAAGATAATAATGGGGTATTGAGTCACGCTCAAAACAAACCCAGGGGACCCTAGAGTTCCTAATGTTCCATTGTGCCATCTGAGAGAACCTACATGCTAGGAAGTATAACCAAAGTTGCGGGACTCCCAAACCACCGGCCTTGTATGGTCTGTAGAGCACTTGTTTAGAAAACCTAGGGGGCTTGCCATTCCAGATACATTTATTTAAATGGGACTGTAGCTTCAGGAGGAAGGACTTCGAGATCACTATGGGAAGGGCTCTAAAAATGTAAAGGAGCTTAGGTAGGAAAGTCATTTTACTAGCTGTAATCCTCCCTATAAAGGAGATATTATAGCGAGACCAGGTTCCAAGAAGCTGCTTTAGCTGGGCAACCAGGGGGAGAAAGTTGGAGGAGAAGAGTTGAGAAAATTCACTATGAAGCTTCACCCCTAAATATGTTAACGTAGAGGTAGCCCACGAAAACCTATACGAGTGTTTGAGGTTCTCAACGTCTGCAGGGGGAAAGCCGACCGGAAGGGCCTCAGACTTAGTGACATTTACCTTAAGGCCAGAGAACTTGGCGAAAGAGGACAGGGTGTCTAGGAGAGCAGGTAGAGAAATCAAAGGATTGGTAAGAAATAAAAGAACGTCGTCAGCATACATGCATAATTTATAAACTGAGTCTACCTTACTATATCCCATAATGTCTGGATGTGCTAGAATCGCAATGGCCAGGGCAAAAATAAGTGGCGATAGCGGGCATCCCTGTCTAGTCCCCCTGCCCAGTGGAAAAAAGCCTGAACTACAGCCCGGGATCTTAATACGTGTGGCAGGATTCCTATAGAGAGCGTGAAACGAGTGTAAAAATTCACCTCCAATACCATAGCGCTGCAATAAGAGAGACACATAGCGCCAAGACACACTGTCGAATGCTTTATGTATGTCTAGGCCCAGAAGAAGTAATCGGCGAGAGAATAAATTAGCATCCTGTATGATATCCGTTGCCAAGCGAATATTATCCGTAATAAGTCTATGAGGGATAAAACCCGATTGGAAAGGGGATATCAGGGAAGAAATAACCCCCCCTAACCTGTCGGAATTCTACTGAAAATCTTTAAATCTTTATTTATGACAGAAATTGGCCTGAAATTCTGAGGGAGGGAGTGATCCTTATTAGTTTTCGGGATCAGTGACATATTGGCCAGGAGCATCTCCTCAGGGAAAGCCCCACCCTGGAGGACCGAATTAAAAAGCCTAACCAACCTGGGGGCTAGTTGAGGGGCGAATTTCTTATAATAAATGGCTGAGAAACCATCCGGTCCCGGTGATGACCCATTTTTCAGACTTTTATTAACATTAAGGACTTCCGAAGCGGTAATAGGGGCATTAAGTTTCTCAGTTTGAACAGTAGAAAGGGCAGGGAGAGGAATGTCATAAAATTTAGCAGAGGCTTCAGGGGATGGCATAGAATGGGATGATCCAAGGAGTTCAGAATAATAAGTCTTGAATATGTCTAACACCTCATGAGGGTGATAGGTTAATTTACCAGTAGGGGACATTATTTTATAGACATGTGCAGGGCGGAGTGACTGATTCAACTTCCTAGCAAACATGGTTGAAGTCGCATTGCTGTGCAGTAGGAAACGGGCCTTAGACAACCTAAGCGACTTCTCCACCTTAGTGGAGAGCAGAGAGTCCAGTTCCAGGCGTTGCTAAACTATGGCCTGCCTGGTGGACCGCAACAACAATTTCATGGGGTCCTTATATAATTGATCTAATTCCGTAGAGAGCCGGAGGATATCATGTCTAATCTGCTTATTGCGTGCCGAGGCTAGACCTATAAATTGACCTCTCAATACAGCCTTGTGAGCCACCCAGACTGAAGTCACAGGTGTTTCGGGAAGGGAGTTAAGGATAAAATAACTGTCTATGGCCTGGGAGATCTCGGATTCAACTAAAGGGTCTGAGAGGAGAGCCTCATTAAGTCTCCAGGAGTAAAGGGAGGGGGATCGTGGCACCAGATCAGTGAAGAAGGAGACAATACTATGGTCTGATCAAACACAGCTATGTATGGAGGCATCAGTAGAATTGGCTAGAATAGCAGGGGGTAACAAAGATATAATCCAGCCTAGAGTAAATATCCTGGGGGTGGGAGTAGAAGGTGTATTCTCTATTGCCCACATTATGGGCTCGCCAGGAGTCCACTAACTGTAGGTCCAATAAACCTCTAGATAGGGATTTAGGAAAGGCTCCAGAGCTGCGGATACCCGATGGAGACCAGCAGACAGATTCGATCGTGTGTACGGGCGAGCCGACGGATTTGGCCACCCGACAGATTTCAAAACATGCTTTGAAATCTATCGGGTGGGAATCCGTCCGGCTGACATGTCTGCTGGTTAGTACACTTACCAGCAGATATGTCGTCCCGCACCGCCGCCGAATGGATTTGGCGCATGCGCCGAAGTGTTTTACTTCCTGGTGCGGTGACGTGGCGGCGTCAACATCACCGCCACGTCACCGTCATGTCAGCGCGCCGTCTGCTGGCGGGGATTTTGGTTTGCTCGTGTGTACACGCGAGCAAACCAAAATCCTATCAGACAGATTTGTTCAAATCGGTCGGTCCGACCGATTTGAACAAATAGATTGCCTTGTGTGCACGAGGCCTCAGAGGTGTGAAGGGTGTAAAATGCTTGGGAAAAGGATCTGTTGAAAAACTTGGGATAAGAGGAATGGGAGAAATGTGTCTCCTGCAACAGCAGGACCTTTGCATTTAGTTGCTTGTATTGGGAGAAAGCCTTTTCCTCTTTGAGGGGGAGTTAAATCCCTTCACATTATGAGAAATAAAACAAGCCATCAGGAATTATATTAAAGGAGCAGTGGTGCAATGCGTGATCTTTAGGGCCTCCGAGTAGGGGAACTGCCATAAGAAACCCCCCGCCCCCAATGAAACTCAAAAGGTCATAACCCCCAGAAAAGGGAAAATGCAATCCATTAGTGATAACGTCAAGGGCAGACATACCAAATGTAAACCATGGTAAAGGGTACCTGTACCTGAGAAAGACATGGAAAGAAAAAACATATACTAAAATTGCAAAAAAAAAAGAAAAGAAAAAACAACCCAAAAAAAATCAAATGTAAATAGACACAGAGTATAGAGTAAGAAACCCAAGGGGATCAGGAATACTTTGGAGTCCTGATAAACACAAAAAAACACCGAGGCTCAGTAGCCTCGAACCCAGCAACCGTGTCCAGAGAGAAAAGAGGCCCAAACTAAAAAAGGGGCAACAGTTTAAGTCTCGGGTAGAGACCGGACAATTAAAGAGTTGCAGTGATGGGGCGAGTCACATACCGCGACACCAGGGGATTAGCAGCCAGGTAAATTAGTAACTCCAAAGAAAGATTATAAAAACATCCAGGAAAACTTTAACAATCGTCGTAGCCAAGAGGAGGAGCAGGGAATACGATCAGATCCGAGGGGGTGCCTCATCATAACGAATCCTACGTCTGTCCCGTCTGTTCGGCGGGGTATGCCAGATCTGCGATGGTCTCGGGGTCAGAGGTTGGCGGTGCAGAGCTTCAGCATCAAGTAGCCCCAGTTTCACCAATATTTCTTGCCCTTCCAAGACGTTAGTGGCAGTGTAGGTGGTTCCATTGTGAGGAATTTGGAGCTTGAATGGAAAGCCCCAGCGATAGCGAATCCTTGCTGCTTGTAGAGGGGCGGTTATCTCCTTCATCTCTCGGCGCCTGTCCAAGGTGGCGGGGGAGATATCTGGGTAGATTTGGACAGGGAAATCGTCAAGGATAATTCTGGGGGAATTCCTCGCAGCTCTGAGGATCTCCTCCTTAACCAGGAAGTCCTTTAGGCAGAGAACTATATCCCTAGGGGGTTTGTCATCCGGTGGTTTGGGCCGGAGTGCTCTGTGAATGCGATCACAAGTAAAGGCAGCAGCATCTCTTTCAGGGAGAAGCGATTTGAAAAGTTTGATGGCGGCAGGGATCAGATCGGTGACAGACTCAGGTACCCCCCTAAGCCTAAGGTTATGGCGTCGGTTCCTGTTGTCGAGATCCTCGACTTGGGCTTGTATAAGGGAGAAGGCATTTTGCAGGGCCTCGTGTTCCCTGTTCAGGCCATTGAAAGCAAGCGAGAGCTCATCATGCTTGTTCTCCAGCCTATCCGTTCTAGTGCCGAGCGCGGCTATCTCCTGAGACAGAGTGTGTGAGGTCTTATGGAGCTCAGACTGAAACTTGGATGCCAGGCGTGTATACATAGCCTCGAGGCTAGAGTCTAAGTCAGCCTTAGAGAGGGCTGGGGGGTACTCACCACCGCCATCCGGGGGACGGGAGAGTTCCGAGGGCTCCGAGATCGAAGACAGAGCCGGAGAGAGAGAGGAGAGGCGTCCGCGCCATTTTGAGCCATGTTGTTGTGCTCCCTGGCCCGGAGAAGATAATGAGTCAAAGTGGTCTGAGAGCGGCCCTTAGAGTTCTTTTGAGAGCGGCCCTACGAAAGTATGCACAGATGTTTCAGGAGTCGGGGGGTATTTTTGTGGGTGAGCAAAAACACCGATCATAGCCCCCTTTCAGCCGTTAGAGTCCCGAGGTGCGGAGAGCTAAGGTGTCAAGCTCCCATCCCGCTAGGCGCCGCGCATGCGCGTAAAAAGAAAATTATGTATGTAATCTGTTTTTTAAATATGAAAGATAACAAAATAAAGAGAATTAAATAAAAAAAAAAAAAAGAATATAGGCACATACCTGATCATAAAAACAAGTGAAAAACAGTGGAAAATACTGCGCAGGTCTAATGAAAATAAAAATTGGATTGGTGGCAAAACCAAACGATTTTACATAAAGATAAACGTGAATGCTGCTGCAGCACAAATGTCAGATGAACAAAATATAAACAGTAAATTGGGTGTGCTGCGCTGCTAAAATTAATACATCAATAGTGAAGGTGATAACAAAATGTGCATTGAGTGCAAAAAAATTGTATATAAAAAACCAACACCAAGTGTTCCAATGTATGACAAAATCATATAAGAAAACAAACTGAATTGACAAAGTTCGTAAAAAGCTCCAGGGAAAAATCAAAGTTCAGTGAGTTCAGAGAAATATCCCAAGTAGGGGATTGAGATACTGCAGGACAGAAGAGAGCCTCCACCTCCACCTCTTATAGTAAATCTGCTTACCAGATAGATAATAATCGTGAGCATCAACAGCACAGCAGGCTGGATTGCCTTAACGGGTATTAAAGTGGAATCCTGTGTGTATCTCCAAGCTTGGTCTCAATGCGGCTGGATCCCAGAGAAACAATCACTCCCAGAGTGTAGCCAAGGGAAGAGAAAGGAAGCCAACATAGAGTAGTAACGTTTTAAAAGTTTAATAAAAGAAATTCGATTGCACTTACAAAAAACGAATCCTTTGGAAGCATATAAATAGTAAGCCGGCCGGCTCTCACAATCCGCCCGTCCTTCCGGATGGTCGTGAGGATAAAAACAATGGTGTCGTCAGCACGCCGTTCCTCCCTACGCCGTTTCGTCCAATAGCAGACTTCATCCAGGGGCTCTGGGAGTGATTGTTTCTCTGGGATCCAGCCGCATTGAGACCAAGCTTGGAGATACACACAGGATTCCACTTTAATACCCGTTAAGGCAATCCAGCCTGCTGTGCTGTTGATGCTCACGATTATTATCTATCTGGTAAGCAGATTTACTATAAGAGGTAGAGGTGGAGGCTCTCTTCTGTCCTGCAGTATCTCAATCCCCTACTTGGGATATTTCTCTGAACTCACTGAACTTTGATTTTTCCCTGGAGCTTTTTACGAACTTTGTCAATTCAGTTTGTTTTCTTATATGATTTTGTCATACATTGGAACACTTGGTGTTGGTTTTTTATATACAATTTTTTTGCACTCAATGCACATTTTGTTATCACCTTCACTATTGATGTATTAATTTTAGCAGCGCAGCACACCCAATTTACATACCTGATCATCACCAACAGGCGTTCCTCTGGTGACACACTCTTTATCATGTAGGTGTCAATGCGTGTCATACTGGGTCGTAATTTTTCTAAGAGGATATCAAAAGTCGCAATTGACATCCGTGTAAAATTAAAAAAAAAATCTCTTGATAATTACGCAGCTGGACATGCATGTTGGTAAAATAGCCAACTGAAAATCTCTGTGCCATCAACGGATGGGTCCAATAGCGACAAGCTCTGCCAACGGATCGTTCACAGAGTTTGCGACGGCGTTGAAGCCTCATCAAGAGCAACGTCAGGACAATTTCTTGGCATATATTCATTATGGGATCCATTTCACAAAGGAGAATAAAATAAATGTATGCAAGTGCTCTCTCTGCTGAAACTTGCAGAAATAGTTACAAAAAATATGCTGTAAAAGCTTTGGGAGGGTCTAAAATGTCAGTGTTTTTTTTTTTTTTTTTTTCTAAAGTGTATTTGTGCGCGTGAACTCGAGAGAGGAGCCGGACTGCAGGAGTTGGGAGTAGGCAGACCCTCCCCCCAGAGGCAATCTGCCATCCTAATCCATGCCCCCGGTGGCAATGGCGGGTGTGAGGGAGGACCTCCCCCTCACCCACCCTACATGCTCCGCTTGGGAGCCCAACGGGGCAGAGGGACTCCCCCTATGAGGAAATGAGGGGGCCTAGCCCGCTCAGCCAGCCCTGTAGGTCCTTCGCCTCTCTTTTCTAGGAGACCGCATGGCCAAAGTGCGTGTGTGTTAAACCAATTTCGTGTGCGTGTAAGTGTGGTGGTTTTTGTGGGGGGGTGGGGGTGGGCGTACTAAGCACAGGCGTACCTTGCATAGCACATCCACCGGGAGCCGGGCTGAGACCACCAAACTCAATTCACATGTAGCCAAGACCGGGATCCGAACCCTTGGCTGCAGAGGTGAACGTCAGCGCAGTGCCAATCACGTTGAGCCACCACAGCTCCCTATGTCAGTGGTTCTGAACACTGATAGCCGCAAACGCGGTAAAATGCAACTAAACGCGGCAAAACGATGTGAAATTTGTGGCAAAAACGGGCATTTTAAACGCCGGTTTTTGCCTTTGAAAACTTGCAAAGTGTTTGCATTTGCTTCTCGTGTGCATGGGGCCTAAAGGTCCGGGTCTTAAGTGGTTAAGGTAAATGTGTTTGCCAATGATTTGCAGAAGGTGTAAAAATGTTAGACATAAAGTCAAGATACATATGTGCTAATTGAGTTGGAATCTATATTTTTATCTGTCACGTACGCATTATCTCTAACCAAACTTTTATCTGTCACATATACATTAATACATGATCTCCTGGCAAATTTTGTACAAAAACAGGCTGTAATATAATTGGTCCACGAAGGGGGTGCCTCCCATGAATGGACAACAAATATAACCAGCCAATGCCTAAAAATAAAAACTAATCTTGCTACACTCAATACTTGTGTCTTGATTACCTGACCGGTCGTAGGACTCCACGCACCCACATCAAAGATAGCAAGTCAGAATAAGACATTGCCTTACAAGCACTAACAGGCCATGTTTGCAGGTTTTGCTTTTTATCTTGCACAGATGCTTTAAATCTGAGACAATGGCTTGGTATTTTGGACAGCTATTTTATCCAAGTGAAATTCCCAAAACAGGGCCCGTTGGGGGGGGAGGGGGTACTTGAGGACTGAGGTAGGGAACCACTGATTTACAAAACTCTGTGAATGAATGACTGGGCCGTGTATATTGGGGGGGGGGGGGGGGGTCAGTATTCTTAGATTCAAGATTTTATAAATTATCCACGAGAGAGAATGACGTGAAAGGGTCAATCTGTGAATGGGAGGAGCTATAGCTCAGTACGAATAGCTAATAAGAGAGGTCATGTGATCAGTGAGTGGAAAGGGCTGGAGCTTGGGGCACCTCCACATTGGTTAGTGTTGGTCATGTGATGAGTGGGCGGGGTGAAGGGTGACTATATCTGGGTGGATAGGAGAAGCACTTGGTCATTTGTGTGTTGGGAGAGGGAGGTGTGCTGTGTGGGGGATGGGAGGACACTGAAGCTGCTTGTAGGGAAGATCTTGATTGATATCTCAGCACAGAGATGACTTTTATCTCAGTATAGGGAGAGAACCAACTTGTATATCAGTACCGGGAGATTTCTATATCAGAGACAGAGCTCAGTCCAGGGACATCATTCATAAATAGGACTTGGTTGTCTCTTCTGAGCCTTTAGAAATAAGAGAAGATCCAGAAAGTCCTGTGTTCTGTGTAGGGAGCCGCTGATACCAATTTATATTATTTGGATGGAGATCCTGAAGGACATATTCTGGGATTGAGAATGGAACATCTACCCTGTGTGTGTGTGTGTGTGTGTGTGTGTGTGTGTAGAGCTCTCTATGGGGCATGTGGTGAATAGAGCCCTATGGACCATGTGGTGGGGGGTGGTGTATAGAGCCCTATGAACCATGCAAATTCTAATTGGTTGAGGGTCCAGCCTCAAAGTTTTCCACCTTGTAAGAGTTTGGAAAAAAATAAAAACAGGAAGCGCCGCTGAGTGAACTGCATTTAATTAAAATCTCAATAAATATCCGACACTTACATCTAGAAGAAGCATTGATGTAGTCTGGGGTGCTGGTGAACGATCTAACGAGAAGTCCAGAAACCAGGATGGATGCTGAGGGAGTGTAACATCCCTGCTACGCAACTACAGTAAAACAGTTGGTTTTAAAACTATAGAGGTCTCTCAGGTACAACCACCACTTCTCACTCAGAGTAAACAGAGAGAATGGGGTTAATTCATCACAACCTCTAGTGAACAACCAACTGTGAGACTGCAGAAGCTTATTCCCTTATAAGCAACTACCTGAGGGGAAAACAGGGCTGTATCTCAGATACATACAAGGTAGTACTGCAAATATACAAACACAGACTATAGACAGCTGGTAATATGTGGTACTTGCGGTTAGGAGAGTAAAGCCTGGTATGCTGGTGGTCCCGGAGGGTGTGTAGAGCGAACTGCGGGGTCCACTGAGGTTCAGAGCGGGTACAGCAAGGTGGCGTGACAGGGATTCCCAGATGACAGCAGGCGTCCTTGCGCAATAGGGGAAGCAAGAGATAAGTCCGGGTCACAAGCCGTGGTCAGGTGTTGGAGAAGTCACGGGTATCCGAAGTCCAAACCGGGGGTCAAGGGTTCAGGCAAGCAGCAGTCCAGAAAACAAAGCCAAGGGTCAAAAGCCGGGGTCAGTCAAGGAGCTTAATATATAAGCAAGTTGCTTTAGCACAGACAGGGAGATCAAACCAAAATGAACTGACACTGCTCTCTAAGTGAGGTAGGGCTTTATAGGCTGGCTAACTGGTTAAGCTGCATCAGCTGTAGCAAGAATATCAGGTGTGGAAAGTAATGAAATCCAGCTAATGGTGAACAGGCCATTCAGCACCACCATAGCTGGAAAGCAATAAGAATCTCTAATTGAGCAGTGGCTGAGAGGTAAGGGTTTGGGCTGGTAACAGAGAGGTCCCGGGTTCAATTCCACCCTAAGCCACCTGGAGCACGGCCACGCCTCGCTGTCTGTTTTTCACAATAGGGATCGTGACAGGGAGCCGTCAGTAGATGTCATACAGATGCCTGCGGCGGGGGGGGGGGGATTAGAAGAAGGAAAGGAACCGACTTCCACCTCCGTACACGAGCATTGCTGAGCTGTCAGCTGGTCCACTGGTCTGTGACGTCACTGAGACGGTGGCCGAGAAGGGACACAACGCGTTTCAGAGCGTGCGCTGGTTGGATAGAAGACCTGCGTGCTCCTTTGTCAAGTGTGGTTGAGAGGAAAATAAGGGATGTAAATATACGTATCACATGGTAGTGCACCAACCAATAGGGGAGCTAGAAATACGAGCAACAAGAGGAGCAGGTCACTCTTAAGGGAACTGTTTAAACCTTCATACAACATTAGAAATAAGAGGATTTAACAAGGAAAATGCAAAGGGGGGAACCACATTTCGGGAGGAACATATGTAAATATGTAAACATAGTAAAAGGACATATATTGCTTATAGCAGAATATGTGATATGGGGAATTAATCACACTATAATTTTAAAACATATAAAAACATATTACAATATGTAATGTGGGGGATTATTCACGCTCTAATCTCAAAATCGCAGAATGCGCACAGCGCTACAAAATAGAACACTGAAGGAAATCATGTGACATATCTAAATATTTTGGTAATGTTACATGAATTTTTTAAAATATTAATATACATATGAATAATAGAAGCAATAGAAAGAGATGGAAGTATATAAGAACGAGGGGGATAGCCCAATATGCCATTAATCTCATGCACGAACATGCATGCACACCCCATGTGCGCTCAAGCATGCATGTATACACATATGAATAAAAGGGGACCAAAAAGGACCAAAAAAGACTGCAAGGCGCAAAAAATTGTGCCCCAATCTATTGCAGTGCATTTTTGGACCATGTACACAGAATAGGTTTTTCAAAACACAAACTTTAATAAAAAATATATATTTTGATAAAACATATATATATATTGGAGGTATATGTTAGAGGATAGTATTGACATCTAATTCTTCATTTAAACCCAGGGGTGCGAGACAATTTAGGGTAAAGATCCAGAAAGTTTCTCGCTCACATAAACGTGAGAAACGTTCGGCCTCAGATAATTTTTTGGGGATCGATTCGATGACCTATACCCACAGGCCTTCACTAGATTGGTCATGATGTTCTAGGAAGTGACGTGGTACACTGTGCTCATCACAGCCCGCTTCGACAAGACGTCGGTGGGTGCCAAAGCGCTGTCTAAGGGGATTGATGGTCCGGCCGACGTATAGTAGTTTGCACGGACACATAAGACAGTAGATGACATAATCTGTTGAACAATTATAGAAGTTTTCAATTTTATACGTTTTGTTCCTATGAGAAAATTCTTTTTGACCATGAGTAATAAAATTACAGGTTTTACAACGAGGTTTATTACATCTATACATTCCTACAATAGGAATCAGACAGGTAGCACTGATGGGTTTAGGGTCTTTTAATCTGCTGGGGGCTATTTTATTTTTTATTGTAGGAGCCCTCCTGTACATAATTTTAGGCCTATCACACAACACAGTATCTAGGTGGGGGTCTTGTTTCAATATATTCCAATGTTTATTTAGGATCTGTTCCATTTTTTGATGTTGTTGATGGAAACCGGTAATGAATCTTACTGTTGATTTTTCAGGTGATGTTTTTCGTTTTGTTTTTTTGCCTGAAAGAAACATCTTATGTGCTTGGTCTACTAGTGATTCAGGGTAGCCCTTTTCTAGAATTTTTTGTTTGAGGTGTGCACTCTGGGAGATGTAGTCACTATCTCTAGTGCAGTTTTGTCTGAGTCTGCAGAACTGGCCTTTCGGTATGTTTTTTATCCACAACGGGTGGTGACAACTCTTATAATGTAAGTAAGAGTTACCCGCTGTGGGCTTAGTGTAGTTCCGGGCAAAGATATCGTGGTTTTCGTGACAAAGCTCAAGATCAAGAAAGGCTAACCTGTCCTGGTTCCACACAGAGGTGAAAGAGAGACCTAAGGCATTATTGTTGCAGTAATCCACAAACTGATTGACTAAAGGGGAGGGGCCATCCCAAATGATAACAACATCATCGATGTAGCGTCCATAAAATATGATATGGCGAGAGAAGGGGTTTTCTGTAATAATGAATAGATTCTCCCAAAAACCCATTGTTAAGTTGGCATAGGATGGGGCAAAATTAGCGCCCATAGCTGTGCCGTGGGTCTGAAGGTAAAATTCTCCTTCAAAATAGAAATAATTGTGATTAAGACAAAACGCGGTGGCCTCCAAAATGAAGGCCACTTGTCTAGAGTTGAGCATGGGATCAGACAGCATGAAGTTTCGGACAGCTGATAGTCCTATATCATGAGGGATAGAGGTATACAAAGAGTTAACGTCTAGGGACAACCAGGAGTAGCTATCTTGCCATGTGTATGGTGATAACAATTCCATGAGGTGAATAGAGTCTCGTATATAAGACGGAAGTTGTTGGGCCAAGGGTTGTAAAAAGGAGTCAATATATAACGAGAGACCACTGGTAACACTATTCATGGAGGCCACAATGGGTCTTCCTGGTGGATTTAATGAATCTTTATGTATCTTTGGTAAATGGTAAAAATATGGTGTACTGTAAAAGTTTTTACGTAAGAAGGAGGCTTCATCTTTGTTGATTACATGGTCAATAAGGGCTTTAGAAATTATTATATCTAATTCTTTACGAAAAGAGGGAAGGTAGCTTTTTGTAGGTGTCAGTATCTGATAATAGTCTTAGAGCTTCAGACACGTATGTTGTTCTATCTTGGATTACAATGCCACCCCCCTTATCTGCTGACTTGATGATAAGGTCGGAATTATTGAGAAAACGTTTGAGGGAAGCTCTTTCTCCGGGGCTCAAGTTGGATTTGTATTGTTTAATATTGGTTGAAGACTGTTGGCAGAGTTGTTGAAGTTCGGAGAATACAACTCTATAATAGGATTCTATATAGGGACCTTTTGATTTAGTGAGAAAAAAGAAAGATTTTGGTTTAAACGAAGTGTGCTTGGTGTGAGGTGAGGTTGCTAGATGCTGGGTGAGTAAAAGAAGTTCTAGGTCGGGATCAATATCACCACAATCAGGAGACAAAGGAGTATCATAAATGGACAGCTCTATGCTTGAATCATTAGGGATCAAGGGGTAAATGGACTCTTCTATTGGTTTATCCTTAAGGGATTGTATATGAAAGAATCTTTTTAGAGTTAAGTTCCTAATAAACTTATTTAGATCCTTAAATAATTGAAAGGACTTTGGCTGTGTGGTAGGGGAGAAAGTAAGGCCTCTACTTAGCAGGGCTGAGTCTTCAGAAGTAAGAATGTGGGATGACAAGTTGAATATCTTTATGGTTTCAGTTGTTTGGCGCTTGGGGTGATGATTTCTGTGTCCTCCCCTACATCCTCTTCTGTGTGTTTTCTTTTTAACCTGTTTTTGCGATGTGGGCCCTTTTCTAAAAAAGGAGAGAAAGACAGCGAGGTAGAGAAGGATGGTATCTCATCAGTATTAAAATCTCCTAAGATGAGGTCAAATGGCGCGGGAGGAAGAGCACTAGACGTACTAGGTGCTCCACTGGAGTTCAGGGGATGCGGTATGTTGTCTAGAATGGTATCAGAGATAGCAGTGGACTGGGCGGGTGTGTTCAAAACATTAATGATGGAAGTGTTTAGGGGGCTAGAAACTAAAGGTGTTGGTTTATTTGAAGTCAGAGGAGATTTGATTACAGGTAATGTGCCTGTAGGGTTAACTGGATGTTTGGTTCTAGGCCGGCGTGTGGGGTTTGCCCTTTGGGGTAATGGACGAGCCCTATTGGGGTCATTCTCATTAATTGATGTGTGTTTTTCTATATGTATAGATGTAATAGAGGGTAGGATTCTAGCATATGGGTCCAAAGACATTAGGGATGGTATACTATTAGTGTTTTTCCATGAAAAAATCCGTTTATGGGCGCTGCAATCTTGTATAAATTTTGTAAGAGTTTGGGGGTTTTGAGATATGAAAGATTATCTGCCCCCCTCTTGTATTTTGGAATAAAAGTGCCACAATTTCTTCAGTTTATAATTTCCTTTACACTTCATTCAGTATGAATAATTCTTAAAACTGGAAGTGATTTTTGGTCTCTTCAGCCTTATCAAGCAGTAAATACAAAGCATCATACTCATCACCCTCCTTCCATACACACCATATAGTGATGGGTTTAGTCCTCCGCTGGGGGATGGGCTTATTACCCCCCCTGTGTGCTCCTAATTGCCTCCCTGCTGCTCACGGATCCCTTCCCCCTCTAATTGCCATCATCTCATATTGTGTCCAGCAGCTCCAATAATATGGTACACTTGATGACATCACTCTTCTGGTAACAGCCATTGTTTAATTTTAACATAATTATACGGGAGAGGAAAATAGAAGGGTGTGGTAGGTGTGAGGGGCGGCTGGGGAGATCGTAAGTGGGTGACAGAGTGTAAGAAGTGTGGTAGCGTAAGTGGGGTTGATGCCAGTCTTAATACATGGGCAGCGGGGTGAGTCCCGATAGGAAGGGGTTGGGCCCAGGAATGGGTCAGGAAGAAGTGTCCAGAGGGGGTCAGGAATAAGGATCGTTCAGTGCCTCACCACAGCTCTCGGAAATCGCCTGGGAACGGACTGCTTTGTATTCATCCGTTTTAGTAAAATGAAGCCAACAAGACTGGATTTCGGTGTACCTCTTTTGTTTTTTATATGGTCTGGGTTCACACCTATACAGAAATGCATCACAGTCCATATCACATGGGTTTCCTATGGATGTAGTTCACATCTGTGCATTTTATGGAAAGTGGCAGGTACTTTTTTTTTTTGGTTCCATAGACTTCAATGGAGCAAAATGTGTATTGAAAAATGCACCTGGAATGTGCAACCTGTAGATCAGGCCTCAGACACCCCACACCTCTGGGTGACATGCCCCATGTTCTAAAATATTAAAGGTACACAGGGGTTGTTATAAGAATTGTAGACCTTCATCATACACACACCTTATAGTATGCCCTGCCCTTATCTAGGACAATATTCCTCCAGTCAAAGGATAGCATACGCTTGCCTGAAGGCACAGTCAAATGGACTTGTAGAACAAAATCGTTAAAAAATGGACATATAAAAAGATTTTTTTGTTTGAGAAATGCTTTATTTAAGAAAAAAAAAAAAAGAAAGAAAAGTTAAACTGTATACATCTTTATTCAAAATGTATCTGAATCCATGTGTATTCAAATTTTTTCTTTCACACCTAATCATTCTGCCATGACGCCTCTCCATCAGGGGATTCAAAAAAATGCAGCAAACTGGTTGCGAATGGTCATGACACGTGCCGCTGACCGTAGGTCCATAAATTGCACCCTCTGCGTTTGGTGACTGGGCTCCGGATCAACGTTGCTGCTGTCATTGTCCCTTAGGAAATTATGAAGAACACAGCAAGGAAATTATGAAGGACACAGCAAGCCAGAACAACTTTAATGGCGTTCTCCATGTCAAGTTGCATGCTTGTTAGCAAAACGCCAAATGCACATTTCGACAACACGGCGTGCACGGCTGAGCCTGTAATTATAGATTTTTTGTTGCCGGTTGAGACCACAGCCACTGTATGGCCTCATAAGGTTTTCTGCCAAACCAAAGGCCTCGTCTGCCACCATTACTAAAGGCAACTTGGGTTACTCAGTGCAGGGTAGAGGCCTGCTTTCTGGGATGTTCAGTTGTCCCGCATCTATACGACGTCCAAGGGCCAACTCGCGGAAGATACAGGCGTCACCTTGGCTGCCATAAGCTCCCACATCCACCAAAAGAAATTTTAAGGTGTGCATCTGATAATGCGAGTAGGACCACCGAAAAATATTTTTTATAATATGATGATCCTGAGTGGGGAGGCTTCCTCACCCTGATGTGTTTCCCATCAAGGGTACCAATGCAATTTGGAAACTGCGCTTTTCTCCCAAAACCTGTCTGCGACAGATTCCCAGATCTCCTCTGTGGGTTCTGGTATTACAACGTCATGTAACCTCCCATATTCCCACACATGTTTCCTTCACTACTCTGGATACTGTTGTGACGCCAAGTAGAAAAAAATGGTGTAAGGTTGCATAACTCTGTCCTGTAGCAAGAAACCTAAGATTAAAAAAAAATGTACATATTGAAAAAAAAAAAAGAATAAAATAAGTCCTAAATCTAACCTAACCCTATCCCCCTAACCCTAATCCCTAACCCCTATCCCAGAACCCTAACCCCTATCCCAGAACCCTATCCCTGGCCCATAACCATAACCTCTATCCAAAAACCCTAACCCTATCCCCTAACCCATATGTGTTTTGCACCTACCTGAGTGTCACTAATAGCCGTTCCTCCGGTGAAACTGAGTTTCGCATTGCAGTGTCCATCCTGGTCAGCCTCGGTCTGAGCCTCTCCCAACAAGTCGTCGAAGCGCGGCACTGACATCCTTGTAAAGTTCATAAATTTGGTTGGATATAATACGCAATTCCGAATACAAATTGCAAAAATAGCCCGTTTGACATCCGATGGGATACCATAGGATGCACCCAATACTGATGCCGTCTCCTGCTACTCTCCTCCTGCTGTCTCCTCTGTTGCCTCCGTAAGGCAATCAGAACGATCGCCTCATCAATTTTCTGCATGACGGGATCCATATTTATCCTCAAATTTGAAAAAATGCCAAAAAATTCAATCTTGCAGTGGCTGTAAAGTTAGGATCCAGTATGTTCAAAAACTGGATTCAGACATCACAAACGTGGTTACACATCATCTAAAATATATAACCCTGCAATGGACTGGGACATCAACCTCCAAGTTGCCGACAAACAAATTAAATACAACCCACATAGAGCAAGCGACCAATGAATGCACTGATTATACACTAGACATACCATCAATATCTACCTGTAGTTATTGTTCCCTTTCTATTTCCACTCACATGCTGTTTTGATACCTTTGTGAAGAGATATAAAGTACTTGGGTCTAAGGTCCCCGAATCAGAGAGCCAAGAAAAAAGGGGGAAGGAGGGCCAATTTAGGACTATTTCGGTACCGATAAACAATATATGAATTAGGATAGAGATTTAAAACATTTGGTAAATTTTATCTCATTTGATGCACATTCGGAGCATACACGTTAATCAGAGTAAATACAACATTGTCAATAGTACAAATAAGAATGATGTACCGCCCTTTTGGGTCCATAACGGACTGTTTCAAATGAAATGAGGTTGACCGCAATCAGGACCCCTTTTTGCTTTGTTGTGAAAGGTGCAGAGAAGACCTGATTGAAGTGCTTGTGTCTGCACACAGGAGCTGCAGTAGAAAGAAAGTGGGTTTGAATGAATGAATGAATGAAAACTTATATAGCGCAGCACATGCGAACTGAATCGCCTCTTGGCGCTTGTTGTTCCTGTCTCCTTTGATATCAAAAGAGAAAAGTCTTGACCTTTTTCCTGAATGCTAGGTGGTTCTCCTCCAACCGAATGCTGGTTGGTAAAGCGTTCCATAGTCTAGGACCTTGGACCGCGAATCTTCTTTCTCCTTTGGACTTGAAGTTGGCTTTCGGAACCTGGAGTAGGTTCTTATTTGTGGATCGCAAAACGCGATTGGGATTATGCGCTTTTATTAATTCGCATAAGTAAAGGGGGGCATTCCCATGGACACATCTATGCGTAAGACAGAGAGCTTTAAAAGCAATTCTGTCTTTAACTGGCAGCCAATGAAGGGCTCTCAGTGAAGGTGAGATTGATTCCCAGGTTTTTTTCCCAGTCACAAGTCTGGCGGCCGTATTCTGAACGACTTGCAGGCGAGCGATTTGGTACTTGGGGAGGCCGAGGTAAAGGGCATTTGCATAATCCAGCCTGGAGTTAACAATGGCTCCCACCACGACCGCTAAATCTTCTTTAGGGATGAACGGAGTAAGTCTGCGTAGTAGGCGCAGTAGATGGTGAGATCCGCTGACTACTGATCCTATTTGTGCGTCCATTGTCATAGAGGAGTCAAAAATGACCCCTAGGCTTTTGACTTTGGCGCTAGGGGTGATGAGCTTGCCCAGAATAGGCGGGGGGGTCCATACTGTTGAGGGTTGATTCCTACGCTTGGCGTGAAACAGAAGAAGTTCTGTTTTCACTCCATTGAGTTTAAGATAACTCTTTGTCATCCAGTCCTCTATCAAAGAGAGGCATGTCTCTAGATTGAGGTGGTGATCCTGTCTGTTGCCGATGCGGAAATACAGTTGCGTATCATCTGCATATGAGTGGTAGAGCAGTTTTTGGCTGCTGATGATCTCAAAAAGAGGACGAAGGTATATGTTAAACAGCACTGGTGACAGAGGCGATCCTTGAGGGACTCCGCATGTTACTGTGCATTTTTCTGACGTAAAAGGTCCTAACTTTACTGTTTGCGATCGGTTTTCCAGAAAAGAGGAGAACCAAGATAAATCGCCTTCTGCGACTCTGGCTACTTCAGCAAGCCGAGTCAGTAACAGTTTGTGGTCTACCGTGTCGAAAGCTGCACTTAGGTCCAGCAGAACCAGGAGACAAGATTCTCCTTCGTCTGCGGACTGGAGAACATCGTCCCATACTTTCAGCAATGCTGTTTCCGTCCCGTGTCCGGGACGGAAGCCTGATTGCAATGGGTCAAGTAGCTTGTAAGTATCTAGATGCAGTTGCAGCTGTTGTACCACTACTTTCTCCATTATCTTAGAGAGTACGTTGAGGGTTGTTATGGGACGGCGGTGGAGTGGGTCCTTGGGGTCCAGGGAGGGTTTCTTCAGGATGGGTTGGATTATACCCTCTTTCAACTGTGAGGGCACTTTGCCCTCCAGAAAAGACTGGTTGATAAACTGCGTGATGGGAGGAGCCAGGATGTAGGCGCATTCCTTCAGCAGTTTTGTGGGAATAATGTCATTCGGCGCTGTGCCATTACGCAGAGTACAAATGACATTTTTAGTGGTCTCGATGGAGATGGGTTCCAGGGTAAACTTACCTGATAACGGAGCATTACTAAGGGTGCTGTGTGAGAGGCTGCAGGGAGGGCTTAGGGGGGAATTGTTTTGCTGAATGCTTTCACGGATTGCTTCGATTTTATTAATGAAGTAATCCGATAGTTCATTGCAAAATTCTTGTGTGTCCGAACTGGGGGCTGTGATGCATTCTGGTTCCATGGTCTGAGTGACCATCTTGAAGAGTTCGCGGGGGCGGTTAATGGCACCGTTGATAGCCTCCGAAAAATAATTTTTCTTGGCTTGGAAAATTTCTTTGTGGTATTTTCTTGTGGTCGCCTTGTAGATGGATAGGTTCAGCTCTGAAGAACATCTTTTCCAGGCAGATTCTGCCCTTCTGCGTTCTTGCTTCAGTAACGACAGCTGGTTGTTAAACCAGCTGCGGTTGTTTTTCCGGATGCGGGTACTTCGTTTCGGCGCTACCAAGTCAGCTGACTGTAGCATGGCCGAGTTAATGGCTTCCAATGTTTCAACGGCCGTTTGATGCGGCTGAGTTGTTTCTATCTTTTTCCTTAAAGTTGTTTTGAAGAGTTCCGAGTGGAGCTTCTTCTGACATCTAGTCCAGTGTGTTGTCACTGGATTTGATGTTTTTGTTGCAGGGGGGATGGTGAAAATCCTGAATATAATTGCATGGTGATCTGTCCATGGCAACTTTTCATTTTCCCAAATCTTTATTTCCAGAGCTTGTCTGAAGATAAGATCAAGTGTGTGACCTGAAGCATGTGTGGGCCCACATACTAATTGCTGCAATCCCAAACCTTCCAGGTGGTCAATACAGGCGTCGGCAATGGGGTCTAGTGAGGAGTTTGCCCAGAGATTGAAATCCCCGAGCAGCAAAAGATGTTTGCTGATGAGGGTATAAGTGGAGAAAAAATCCGTCCAAGATGATAGCAGCTGCGATTTTGGGCCGGGCGGCCTATAGCAGAGCAGAACGTGGATGGTCTCCTTTGTATTTGCTTGTAGTTGCAGAGTAAGGGTTTCCATGAATGGAAGAGGGTTTTGGCGGACTGGTTTGGTGATCGTAAGATGAGACTTATGGATCACCGCCAGGCCGCCTCCTCTTTGCCCTATTCTGTTTTCCGTTATGATACGGTAATTTTCTGGCACCAATTCTCCTAGAATGGTGTTACAGTCGGCTGTGAGCCAACTCTCTGTAATAAAGAGGCAGTCTAGATCCTTTTGTTGAATAAAGTCGCGGATTTCTAGTCGGTGTTTTACTGCCGATCTTGTGTTGATCAGAGCACATGATATGTGCTTGAGCTGGGGTAAATGGCTGAAATGTCTGACCGTCGATCTATGATCGATTCTCAATAGTCGCTCAGTTCTTAGGGCCTTTTTGGTGATGGCTGGCAGTATTGCGGCGTATTGCCTCAAACTCCAAATGGTATCGGCAGAATATTGCCGACATACCATGATCGCCACTACACCGGGGGGGGTTTGGGGCAGTGGGGGGCTTGGTCCAGAGGAAGGCAAAAAAACCCTGTCAGAGCTCGGCCAATATGCTCCGGTAGGGAAAAAAATTCCTTCCTGACCCCTGTAAGAGGCGATCGGTTAACCCCTGGATCAAGCTACTGTGTGTTGGGACGAAGAGGGGGGGGGACTGGGGCTGAGAGGGAGAACTTGTTGCTGGTCTGGTGGCTGCCTGCTCAGGGATGAGGGCTGACAGGGGGTTAACTGAATAATCTGGGCTGAATGGGTGAAGGGTGAGCAACAGGGCCGGGTAACTGTCCTTCAGGGATCAGGGGGAGGTTTGCCTGGGAGCAGGGTGAGGACCCTGAAACGTGGGGAGCGGCGCGCCGTTAGGCCGCAAGTGAAGCCGCGGTCTTTCCTAGACCGCGGCCCCGCGATTCAGGACGGCCTGGCGCGGTGCTCCCGTTTTAGGTGTTAGGTGACCGTTGTCGGGGGTAAGAAGCGGCGCGCCGCTAGGCCGCGGGTGAAGCCCCGGCCTCTCCTAGTTGCGGCTGCCGCAAATGCTTCCAGGCCGGCGCCGAGCAATGGAAAAACGCCCGAAAAGGAGTAAAATGGTGTCGGATGGATGGCGGATGGGTTACTAGAGTGGGGGAGATGGCGTGGGGGTACAGGAAGGGAGTTATGGAGAGGGGGAGAGCCAGGGAATTGAGCAGGTAGCAGCGGCTTGTCCTGACAAGGACGGCCGCCTGCATCTACAGTGGATGGCTTACCATGGGTTCTGAGTTCTGGATCTTGGGTCCTGGAGGAGAGAAAAACACCTGCCTGCCTGCCTAGCTGTCTGCTGCAAGGAGGATGAGTCGCTGGATGTCAGGTGAGAGGAGCTCTTAGGCTTCATTCACACATAGCCGACTCCGTCGCAGTCCGTTCCGACGGAGTCCGCCTGTGTCTGCCAGCTCAGCGGGAGATCAGTCCGCAGATCTCCGCTGAGCCGACGGATGACAAGCTCCTCTCTGCTCACTGAGCAGGGAGGAGCTTGTCGAGTCCCGCTGTCCTCTATGTAGCGATCTGATGAAAACGGACAGCATGTCCGTTTTCATCAGATCTTTCCCGATCCGATCCGCATGGACGGATGGGGACGTGAGCCCCATACGTTTGTTTTTAGCGGATCGGATCAGGTCGGATGTCAGCGGACATGTCTCCGCTGACATCCGACGCTCCATAGGGGTGCATGGAGCGCCCGTTCAGGTCCGCCTGAAAAACTGACAGACGGACCTGAACGGATCCATGTGTGAACGAGGCCTTAGGCACACGTCCGTCTGCTAGACCAATGTGCCTACTGACTGTCTACAGGACTCCCAGCAGTAAGTGATGTCAGAGCCCATTAAGCGATGCAAATCCCAGATGGACTGTGCATTGGTTTCTTGGACACAGGATGTCGCACTGTAAGTCTATGCCTGTTTCCACAGCGAATGTCTTTTCGCTGGATGGTTAAGCCAGTTTGCATTGATGGATAGTATGTTGAGTGGCATTGTTATGTAGTGTACCCCACGGGGGGTTAGTCACTTACGGTTTGAAGAGGGTTCAGGAGGCTTGTGGCACTGATCCTGGCTGATGATGGATCTCGGTGGTTCTTCAGATGTCTGGGGAACTGTAGGAAAGGAGACTTGCTGGTGTGTATCTGCAATAGGCAAAGTCAGATTGAAAATTATATTGAGCTGAGAGCAGGTCATAAACAGATTAGATAACCCAGGTGGATCAACCGCCAATACGAACAAGCCGGTGGGATAGAGGGTGAACAAGACCCAGCTAAACCAATATGGGAGTGTAAAGTCACACTATATCAAAGAAAAGATGCCGAAAACAAAACAACAAAATAGAACAGTGAGAAACGGCTAGCAGCCGAGGGGGAGAACTTCTTTGTGGATGTGAAGGCCCATGAAGTGATGAAGCTTAGCAGCGATTCAGGTGGACTTCCTGGCTTGGTTGTTCCTCGACTGGCGGGGCTCCCTTTGGGTCAAGGGGGCTTCAGGAGGTTGTGGTGGCTCCGGGATGATCCCCCAGGAGTGTAGAAGCTGGAGCCCTTTGTCCAGTGTGTGGATCACGTGTGAAGCTCCATTTCTGGTGACAAGTATGGACACCGGGTAGCGTCATTTGAATTGGATCTTGTGGTTATGCAAACCTTTAGTGACCGGGTTCAATTGCCTCCTCATTTGCAGGGTGAATTTGGACAGATTGGCATAGAGGGAGACACCTTCGTAAGGCCCAGGGAGTGCGGGATTATTTCTGACAGTCATAAGGAGTCTTTCTTTGACATGGAAAAAGTGGACTCTCATTAAGACGTCCCTGGGAACAGATGCTGCTAGGTGTGAGGGTTTTGCGATAATGTGGATTAGTGTTGCTCACGAATATTCGTATTGCGAATATTCGGCTCGAATATGGCATATTCGAGTATTCGCGATATATTCCGAATTTCGCGGTGAATATTCGCTATTTCGAATATTCGTATTTTTTCAATTTTTTTTTAGAACAGATCACATCCTAGAGATCCCCATCGACGTGTAAAAGCATTGCTGGTATGATTAGAGACCTTGGGCCGAGTAGCTGCAGCGATCCTTTTATATTGCCGAATATTCGCAATGCGATTATTCGGCAATAGCGATATCGCGCGATTATCTTCTCCGCCCTATCTGCCGCCACAGAGCGATTATTTCAGTTTCATTTTTAAAACAGATCACATCCTAGTGATCTCCTTCGACGTCTAAAAGCATTGCTGTTATGATTAGAGACCTTGGTCCAAGTAGCTGAAGCGATCTTTTTATATTGCCGAATATTCGCAATGCGAATATTCGGCAATCGGAATATTGCGCGATTATTTACTCCGCCCTTTTGTATCAGAGCCAATCAGAGTTCTCCTTCCACACTCGTCATAGGTTAGCAACCAATAGGAACCTGCCTGCACGGGCATTATATAAGGTCACTCCCAGCAGCATTTCATTGCAGATTCAGAAGTTGGCTAGATAGTGTGGAGACTGTGTCTGTGTTGCTGTTATCTTGCTGGTATCTTGCATCATCAGCATTGTGCTTCATCGTTGCTATTTGCTACTTAGTGATTTCAGTGGATATTTTCCAGTTTATAAACTGCTTTTTTCAAAGCAATACACCCAAGAGCTTTTTTAAAAGCTAAGTTTTGTGCTGTGTTGTTCAGCTTGTGTTGCTGTAGTATTTTGCAGCTTAGCTTTTGATTGCTTCTTATTGATTTAAGTGCATATTTTCCTAATTAGCTTCTGCTAATTTTCAAAGCAAACGGCCCAAGAGCTTTTGTAAAAGCGAAGTTTTGTGTTGTTCAGTTTAGTTTGATTTCTGTATAGTAAGTGTACATACTGTTAACTGTACATTTATTTCAGCTAGCTTACTTTAGTGTGTGTTTAGTGTCTGTGTTTAAAAAAAAAAAAAAAAAAAAAAAAGTTATTAGTTAGTGTTTCTTTAGTGAATTTTTTTTTGTAGTTGTAGTCCTTGTCAGTTAGTGTGTAAAAAAAAAAGAAAAGAAAATTAGCTTTAGTTTATAGTCATATACGTTTGTGTAAGCAGTTAGTGTTTGTGTAGTGCATTTTTTTTTTGTAGTCCTTGTCTTTGGTGTACTAGTTTTATTATAGTTTAGTAGCTGTCTGTGTACGTCTTTGTCTGCGTGCCTGTCTTTTAAAAAAAACACAAAAAAACATTTTACACACATTTCCCCCCCCCAATAAAGTTTACCCCCCCCCCCCACACACATCAGCAATCATGAGCGGCATCCGTGGCCGTGGCAGCAGGGGTAGGGGAGTTACTCCCAGTGCTGGGTACCTCTCGTGCCCCTACTATTGGTAGAGGATCGGGTGGAAGGGGACTCCGCCTCATGCAGGATTTTTTTACATCGGGCAGCCGCCCGATATTGCCATCTCAGGCTCAAGTAGTGGTGGACTACATGGGGGACAGCAGTGCCACTGAGTCGTCGGTCCCGACTCCCAGTAGTTCCACCATTACACCGGTGCCTGTAGTACCAGCCCCCAAGAGTCCAGCATCTTACTGTTCGACAGCGACAGTGAGAGGGATATCTTGGGGGAGGCCATGCATCGGGCAGACCTCCAGCTCTGTCCTGATGCTCAGGACCTTTTTGAAGGAATGGACGAGGAGGATGGGATACCTGCTGTCAGTATCCCAGAGACATCCCTTCAAAGTGGTGCTGCTGTTTTGGTGCAGGAAACAGCAGCACCTAGTCAGACCCAGGCGTGGGTGAGGGGACAGCGGAGCCAGGCTATCGGCTCCATGTTAGCTGGTTCCCTCAGACCACAACATCTCAGCCCTTGGTCTGACATCTCTGGGGGCGATGAGGAGGGTGACCCATCATGGTTGCCATCTGGCTCGTCGGCTCACTGCGTCAGTGACGACGGGGAAGGTAGGCACCCTGGGGAAACGGTGCGCCAGGTCACCACCAGGGAGACCAGCGTCAGGGTCTCCACTGGACATGGCAGCAGGAGGTGTCAGCAGCAGCAGCAGGCAGCTCCACCTGTGCGTACCGAGTTCCAGCAGGTGCAAGTCAGCGTCACCCCATCTGACGGGAGGGTGGCGCTGAAGTCACCTGTCTGGGCCTACTTCACCCTGGTGGCAGACAACCCTCTAGTGGCCATCTGCCGGATCTGTTCAGTCAGGGTGAAGAGAGGGAAGCATTTGGCTCGGGTGGGTACCACAGCCCTGAACCAGCACCTGAGGATAAACCACTGGCGGGTGCATGACGAGATGAAGCGTGGTGGTGGTAGCAGCGCCACCACCACAAGTGAGCAGGGTACAGCAGCCCCTGCCACAGCTTCATCTCTTCCCAGCAGGTCATGCCCCCCCGCTCCCTCTAGTAGTGGTACTGGTACCGGCAATCAGACCTCTACTTTGACAGCACCCTCCGCGTCTGTGTCCTGCACTGCCGTCCGGTGCCAGGCGACGATTTCAGACGCCTTTGAACGCAACACTCCCTTCCCCACCGGAGACAGACGTGTGCGTTCCCTCAATGGGCTCCTGGCAAGGGTTATTGCCCAACATCTTCTGCCCTTCAACATCGTGGACAGCAACCCCTTCAGACAGATGTTGGAGCATGCCCAACCCCAATGGCGTGTCCCCAGCCGTCATTTCTTTGCCAGGACTGGTGTCCCTGCCCTACACCAGCACATTGTGAAGAATGTAACCCTGTCGCTGGATCACGCTGTCAGCGACAGGGTGCATCTGACAATGGATGGCTGGACCAGCAGGCATGGGCAGGGGCGCTACATAAGTTTCACTGCCCATTGGGTTTCCCTCCAAGGCGCCGGGGAGGGATCGGCGGCAACAGATTTGGGGGTGCCGCCCCGGGGTGTCCAGGGGAGAAGTGCTGGTCTCCGTCAAGCCTCTGTCTCCGCAGCTGCTGAGCCTCCCAGCAAGCGCCCCCGTAGCTACTCAGGTGTGGTGCACGTGCGCTGTCAGGCCGTGCTCCAGCTTGTTAGCTTAGGGGACCGGAGACACACTGGACAAGAAGTGCTGATCGCACTTCAGGCTCAGGTCCAGAAGTGGCTGACACCCCGAAGGCTCCAGGCAGGTATGGTTGTCTGTGATAACGGCAGCAACCTACTCTCCGCCCTTCAGGCTGGCAGTCTGACCCACGTGCCCTGTCTGGCACATGTCCTCAACCTAGTGGTGCAGAAGTTCATGCGCACCTATACCGGGTTGAGTGACATTGTGCCAAGGGTGCGTAGGATTGCCAGCCACTTCAGGCGCTCCCCAACCGCTACCGCGTCCCTGTCCAAGTGGCAGCGGGTCAACAGGCTGCCCCCTCACAGGCTGATTGTGGACAGTGTGACGGGGGGGAACTCCACCCTCCACATGCTGGAGAGGTTGTGGGAGCAGCGAAGGGCGGTGAGGCAGTACCTGCTGGAGCAACCCACTGCCGGGCCAGCACCAACACTCCCGTACATCACCTGTGCGGAGTGGGGGCAGATACACCAGGTCTGCCAGGTGTTGGGCCCTTTCGAGCAGGCGACCAAGATGGTCAGCAGGGAGCATGTCGGCCTCAATGACGTGCTCCCTATAGTGTTCGTGCTGGAGAGGACACTAGATCGCCTGCTCGAAGCTGGGGAGAGTGCCTTGGTGGAGCAGGAGGAGGCAGCACTGCTCCACCGAGACCAGGGCCAGGACGAGGAGGAGGAGGAGGAGGAGGATGATGATGATGATGATGATGATGAGGAGGTTGCTGGTGTCGTCCTGGAGTCAGGGCCTGGTCAGGAGGGAGAGCCGGTGTTGGGGGCACCTATAGTCCGGGGGTTGGACATCTCTGAGCGCGAGCAGCAGCGCCTCAGGGATGAAGAGTCTGACCTCATTGACCTGGGCAGCAGTGAGGAGTCACAGCGGGCTGCGCTCTTCCCCATGGCTGCCCACATGCTGAGATGCCTCAGGATGGACCCCCGGGTTAAGACCATCAAGGACAGGGATGATTATTGGATGGCCACCCTTTTGGATCCCAGGTGCAAGGGGAAAGTGGAGCAGTTCATCCCAGCCAGCCGGAGGCAGCGCCGGATGGAGGAACTGCAGGCAGGCATTGTCAGCCGGTTGGAGCAGGCAACTCCCCGGCCTCCAGTTGTCCCCCCTCATCTCACCCAGCAGGTGGCTGCACCCAGCAGCAGCCGAGCAGGGGACCTAATGGAAGAGATGAGGATGTTCTTCCAATCGGAGCGACCCAGTACCAGCAGCAGCAGAAGCAGTCACCACCAGCAGCTGGCCCACATGGTGGCAGATTACATGGCGTCCGCCGGTGCTTCTGAGAGTATGCATACCGACGACCCCATTGAGTACTGGGTTGCCAGATTGGACACCTGCCGCGAGCTCGCTCAGTATGCGCTGGAGCTATTGTCTTGCCCCCCCTCCAGCGTACTATCTGAGCGGACATTCAGCGCGGCAGGTGGGGTGGTCACGGACAAGAGGACCCGTCTGTCCACAGACTCCGTGGACAGACTCGCATTCATAAAGATGAATGAGTCCTGGATCGGCGGTGACTTTCTGGCACCCGCCGTCGGTTCAGGGCGCTGAAGGGTCCCTTGTCATGCATTCCCTAATCTATTTACAGTGCTGAAACAAATTATTTGAACACCTGAGAAAATCAATGTAAATATTTGGTAGAGTAGGCTTTGTTTGCAATTACAGCGGTCAAACCTTTCTTGTAGTTTTTCACCAGCTTTGCACACACTGGAGGAGGGATATTTGACCCACTCCTCCACACAGATCTTCTCTACATCAGTCAGGTTTCTGGGCTGTGGCTGAGAAACACGGAGTTTGAGCTCCCTCCAAAGATTCTCTATTGGGTTTAGGTCTGGAGACTGGCTAGGCCACGCCAGAACCTTGTTATGCTCCTTACAGAGCCACTCCTTGGTTATCCTGGCTGTGTGCTTTGGGTCATTGTCATGTTGGAAGACCCAGCCTCGACCCATATTGGTGGAGGCAAGACCACGCCGCACAATTTACCCTGAAATTGTATCTTTTCTAGTTACATTACATTTTAATACTACTGCTGCTGCCTCCATGCTGAGTAATGCTTCATGACCTCTCTGGCACAGCGGATCCACCAACAGCCTCCGCTACAAGCTACCAGACCGGATCGTAACAGCAAGTGTAACTAAAACAATGAACTTTATGTTAAACCCTGATTTGCGGCCTTTATACTGCAACCATTATACTGCAACCATTAGCCTGTATGCAAGAGCAAATCTGCTCTCTCTCTCTCTTTCTTGCTCTCTCTCTCTATATCTATATATATCTATTGTTGCTTTTGTTATGTTAATTTTTCAACAGTTTAGTTTGTGTTCGTCGTGACTGTGTCTGTGTACTTTAGTTTGTCCTAGTTTTGTGTTAAATAAAATAATAGTATAAAATGATTTTGCTTATTATGAAGTTAGATGTGTTGATGTTGATGTGTTAGATGTGAAGTTAGATGTGTTGACAAACCTAAAAATCTATCTCAAAAAGAAAGGAAACATTTCAAAAAAATAACACTTTTTATTTACAATATCAAAATCCAAGGTATTGGTTCAGATCCTTCTGCTTTTCTTCCAATTGTAACCAAGCTTTCATCTGTTCCTCCTCCATCTGCTCATTCTGCTTGAGAAGGTAACAAATTTGTCTATGGTTACCCCGGATTTTTTGTGAAGTTTTGGACAGAATTGCTTGGAGCAGCGTAATCTGTTTTGCAGCTGTTAGGATATAAGAAAAAACATTTGTTTTCAAAGACCCTTAAGAAATACATAAAGTATTTCTGTTGCTTATTAATCAATCATTATCATGTCTATACACTTGTTATGTGTCTAGCACAGACCGGGAGTGCAGAATTATTAGGCAAATGAGTAATTGGACCACATCATCCTCTTTATGCATGTTGTCTTACTCCAAGCTGTATAGGCTCGAAAGCCTACTACCAATTAGGCATATTAGGTAATGTACAACTCTGTAATGAGAAGGGGTGTGGTCTAATGACATCAACACTCTATATCAGGTGTGCATAATTATTAGTCAACTTCCTTTCCTTTGGCAAAATGGGTCAAAAGAAGGACTTGACAGTCTCTGAAAAGTCCAAAATAGAGAGGTATCTAGCAGAGGGATGCAGCACTCTTAAAATTGAAAAGCTTCTGAAGCGTGATCATCGAAAAATCAAGCATTTCATTCAAAATAGTCAACAGGGTCGCAAGAAGCGTGTGGAAATACCAAGGCGCAAAATAACTGCCCATGAACTGAGAAAAGTCAAGCGTGCAGCTGCCAAGATGCCACTTGCCACCAGTTTGGCCATATTTCAGAGCTGCAACATCACTGGAGTGCCCAAAAGCACAAGGTGTGCAATACTCAGAGACATGGCCAAGGTAAGAAAGGCTGAAAGACGACGACCACTGAACAAGACACAGAAGCTGAAACGTCAAGAATGGGCCAAGAAATATCTCAAGAATGATTTTTCTACCGTTGTATGGACTGCTGAAATGAGAGTGAGTCTTGATGGGCCAGACTGATGGGCCCCTGGCTGGATTGGTAAAGGGCAGAGAGCTCCAGTCCGACTCAGACGCCAGCAAGGTGGAGGTGGAGTACTGGTTTGGGCTGGTATCATCAAAGATGAGCTTGTGGGGCCTTTTGGGGTTGAGGATGGAGTGAAGCTCAACTCCCAGTCCTACTGCCAGTTTCTGGAAGACCCCTTCTTCAAGCAGTGGTACAGGAAGAAGTCTGCATCCTTCAAGAAAAACATGATTTTCATGCAGGACAATGCTCCATCACACGCGTCCAAGTACTCCACAGCGTGGCTGGCAAGAAAGTGTATTAAAGAAAAAAAACTAATGACATGGCCTCCTTGTTCACCTGATCTGAACCCCATTGAGAAGAACCTGTGGTCCATCATCAAATGTGAGATTTACAAGGAGGGAAAAGAGTACACCTCTCTGAACAGTGTCTGGGAGGCTGCGGTTGCTGCTGCACGCAATGTTGATGGTGAACAGATCAAAACACTGACAGAATCCATGGATGGCAGGCTGCATGAGTGTCCTTGCAAAGAAAGGTGGCTATATTGGTCACTGATTTGTTTTTGTTTTGTTTTTGAATGTCAGAAATGTATATTTGTGAATGTTGAGATGTTATATTGGTTTCACTGTTAAAAATAAATAATTGAAATGGGTATATATTTTTTTTTTGTTAAGTTGCCTAATAATTCAGCACAGTAATAGTACTCACCTGCACACACAGATATCCCCCTAAAATAGCTAACACTAAAAACAAAATAAAAACTACTTCCAAAAATATTCAGCTTTGATATTATTGAGTTTTTGGGGTTCATTGAGAACATGGTTGTTGTTCAATAATAAAATTAATCCCCAAAAATACAACTTGCCTAATAATTCTGCACTACCTGTATACTTCTATCATAAATACCATATTATGGTTCTGCAATCTGACGGGTGCGCTTTATATGTTGTCCATTTTTATATCTACATTTTATTGTTGAAATGTTATTAATCTTTGTGCACATATTTACCTTCCTGAGCGAGGCTCACCGGAAGTTGATCTTCAACGACCTCGACCTCTCCAGCTACCATCATATCCTCATCCTCAGGATTTTTTTGGGGGGGGACATGCTCCACAACAGGAGCTGTGGCTGGCGAGTGGGAGGGCCCTGGCTGCTCCTCCTCATCCCTCTCCTCCTCTGCCTCATCCTCCTCTGCCGCATCCTCCTCTGCCGCATCCTCCTCTGCCGCATCCTCCTCTTCATCCTCCTCCTCAGTGGCCTGGCGACTTGCGCGCTTGGTGCGCACAGCTGGTAGCGGAGCTCCTATAATAACACAATGTTCATATATTAGAAAAATATTTTCTAATGACGTATGCAAATTCGGTGTACTCTGCTGTATTGTATATGAATACAAATTAATTTATATAGACAGTTAACCAATGGGAAAATGTTATATTAAAGGGTCTTGTGGGCACTACAGGGGACTGAGCGTGAGCTGGGCTGCCACCATGGTAAAATGAGCTGTTTTTGTCTCCTTTGTTTTGTTCAGACGATCTCATGTTAAAAAAAGGGCCTGATGGAGCACACGGGATTACTATGAAAACCCCACGCCTAACACAGGAATTGAGTGTGAATCTATATATATAAAACAACGTGTCTGTATGTATGTACCAGCATCACGTCCAAACGGCGAAAGATATTTACATGAAACTTGGCACACAGGTTACTTATGTGTCAGCCACAAACATAGGATAGGTGATTTAAGCCTTACCCTCCCCCATTTGCCATGGTCGGGGTTTTTCTTTAAAGTCCCATTCAACTCTATGGGAAATACATGTTACTTCATAATAGCTGTAGATATTTCGATAACACTTGGTCACATGTTACTTATACGTCCACTTAAAGTATAGGATCGTTAATTTATCCATTAACTACCCCCATTTGTGATGGTCGTGGTTTTTGTTTAAAGTCCCATTCAAAGCAATGGAAATGTATGTTCCCACATAACTTCTGTGTTGCTGTCTGCTGTCCCATGTCTTTTTTCAACAGTACTATGAATACCTTGGCTGGTGATATATGTTACCACAACATGGCGTCTGGGTTAACAACATCTGCCCTTACATTAATTACATATGACCTTACATAACTGTCACCAAAGGAGCTGCGGTGGGTCAACGCGATTGCCACTGCGCTGACAAGCCATTCACCTCTGCAGCTAGGGGTTCGGATCCCGCTCTCGGCTACATGTTAATTGAGTTTGGTGGTCTCAGCCCGGCCTCCGGTGGGAGTGCTATGCGAGGTAAGCCTGCGCTTAGTACGCCCACCCCCCTCCCACAAAAACCACCACACTTACACACACACTCGAAATTGGGTTAACATGCACGCACTCTGACCACGCGGTCTCTAAAAAGAGAGGCGAAGGACTAACGGGGGCAAATCCTCTCACTACCTTATAGGGAGTCCCTCTGCCACGTTGGGCTTCAAAGCGGAGAAGGTAGGACGGGCTGTATGGGAGGACCCCCTCACACCCGCCATTGTCACCCGGGGCATGGAGAAAGGTGGCAGATTGCCTCTGGGGGAGGCCTGCCTACTCCCAAATCCTGCAGTCCGGCTCCTCTCTCGAGTACACGCACGAAATACACGTTAGAAAAAAAAAACATAACTGTCAGCAATAACTTACCTGGGTGATATTTAAGACGGAGACGCCTGACCCGGTCCATATGGCGCCTCTTTAGGTCGGACCATTTCTTAAGGATGGCCATGTGATCTGGTGGGCCGCCATGATGTTCGCTTAATTTTTCAATTATGGAGCGTACCACTTGTTTTTTTTCCGCCTGCCTCGGCAGGTTGTCATAGCCTGTTTCCAGGAACGTCTGCAAGATGAAGAACAAAGTATATTATAATACTTTTGTTTAAAGCCTTATGGATATATGACGGAAATCTATGGTATTCAACATTGGGAGCATTCTCGCCTTATTAATCAATGACAGGGGTAACATGACAGATTTTATATCTTGCCATTTTTTTGACATTTTTATGAATTTATTTAGAATAAATAATGGAGTTGATGTTATTTAAAAACTACAACTACCAGCATGCTCTGATACACCATGTAGCTCACCGTCACCAGCTGTACAACAATTATACTTTAACTCGGAGCATGGCTGGACAGTTAATGGCTGTCCGGTAATAACGGGGAGTTGTTTTGCAACAGCTGTAGGCTCCGTTTAGGAAACAGTGCCGCATAAGCGAGTAGCGCCCGCATATGAAAACGGTGTTCAAACAACACAAGTGAGGTATCGACGCGATCGTTAGAGCGAGAGCAATAATTCTAGCCCTAGAGCTACTCTGTAGCTCAAAAAAAGCAACCTGTAGAATTTTTTAAACGTCACCTATCGAGATTTTTAAGGGTGAAAGTTTGACGGCATGCCACGAGCGGGCACAATTTTTGAGCGTGACATGTTGGGTATCATTTTACTCGGCGTAACTTTATCTTTCACAAAATATAAAAAAATTGGGCAACATTTATTGTTGTGTTATTTTCCAATTCGAAAAAGTGATTTTTTTTTCCAAAAAAAGTGCGCTTGTAAGACCGCTGCGCAAATACGGAGTGACAAAAAGTATTGCAATGATTACCATTTCATTCTCTAGGGTGTTAGAAAAAAATATATATATAATGTTTGGGGGTTTTAAGTAATTTTCTAGCAAAAAAAAAGTTTTAGTCTCGTAAACACCAAATCTGAAAAATTAGCCCGGTGTCCACAACATGTTAAATTCATTATGCAAAATAGCAAGGAAAGTGCCTAAATACACATTTACCAACCAGGGTGTCTGCAGCTGTACAGGCATGCTGGGAGTTGTAGTTTTGTAACACCAGGAGACAAATTGTTTGGGAAATACTAATATCTGATCTTATATACTAACTTTTAAACTAGTCTAAAATGCAGTTAAAGATAATGCAAATACTTACACAGATCAGTATCTTTTCCTCACTTCTTGACAGGTTGCTCCCGACCATTTTTTAAAGGAAAGCTGGGCACTTGGTTTAACACACACTTCCTATGGCAAATGAAACTGGCAAGTGTCCAAGTTCCAGGAAGTAGTCGTGTGTTGTTCGCGCGATTGCGATCGCGCATGCGCGATCGAGAAACTCGCAATATTGTTTTTAGCTAAAATAACACATATATTCGATTTCAGAGTGTTACTGTCGAAATTCCGCAATCAATTTCTCATTCGCATTTTGTGAAATTTCGATAAAATATCTCGAATATTCGATTTCAGAATGAGCCAATCAGAGCGCTCCTAAAGCATGTCTCGAAATTGCGCAATAAATATCGCAATCGCATTTTCGCGAAATTACGATAAAATAGCAAGAATATTCTGAGCCAATCAGAGTGCTCCTTCCGCATTTGCCGAATATTCGCAATTATTTTGTATTGTAATATATCACAAATATTCTCAGCCAATCAGAGTGCTCCTTCCGCATTTCTCGAAATTTCGCTATTTTTTTGTATTGTGAAATATCACGAATATTCTGAGCCAATCAGAGTGCTCCATTCCGCATTTCTCGAAATTTCGCAATTATTTGGTATTATAAAATATCACGAATATTGTGAGCCAATCAGAGTGCTCCTTCCGCATTTCTCGAAATTTCGCATTCGCAATAGCGAAATTTCGCAATCATTTCATTTCCAAAAAATATCACGAATATTCGTATTTAGCGAATATATCTCGAATATTCGACTATATATTCGAGATATATCGCGAAATCGAATATGGCATATTCTGCTCAACACTACTGTGGATGCGATCTATGATAAAGTCTCTGGGTGATGCGTCAGGGAGGACCATGTGCATTAGCTCCTTGGCGTATCTGGGAAGATCAAGTGGCAGTATAGATTCAGGAATCCCTCTCAATTTCACGTTTCTCCTGGATCTATCCTCCAAATCTGCTAGGTTGGATCTCACCTAGGATTGCTCATCCTTTACCTCATGCAATGAGTCAATAAGATCGTGGAAGTACATTCCTCCATACTGTCTTCCAGATGAGTCACTCTGTTGTCAATCACCCTCATATCTGCAGTCATTTTGGTGAACAAGGAGGACACATCCGTTATCAGAGATCCCTGTAGGGATAATAGCATTTCCTTTAAGGTTGTGTCTAGGACTGGTAGGCCTGTAGTAGGGAAAGATGCCATAGAGGACTGCATGGCCTGGTTAGATTTCAGGGGACTGAAAGCCTGGGGCTCGAGTAGTGTCTGCGGATGGTCAAGTCGCATGCAGACTTTAGCCAGGCTCCCTGTGACAGGATCGTCACCCTGTCTGGCCGAGGGGGATAGTGGAGGGCTATGCACTGCAGTGTTTTCTGGTATCTCGTCAGGGAGATCCGTGTATGCAGCGGGAGCCGCCGCGCCGTTGCCATTTTTGATCTGATCTTGTGCTGCGGCTTGGAGAAGAAGGCTGTCAGCTTTTGCGGTTGTGTTTGCGTCATCCTCTTTCGGGACATGGTTCCCTGGAGTCTCTGGGCTGTGAGGGTGATGGATATTTGTGGGGAAAAAAGGAAGCCAATTTTGTTTGGGAGCCACGTCACACGACCGCGCAATTGTCATTCAAAGTGCGACAGCGCTGAAAGCTGAAAATTGGCTTGGGCAGGAAGGTGCGTAAGTGCCCAGTATGGAAGTGGTAAAAGGCACGGACCAAAGGGCAGCCCGGAACCTCCACCCCCAGCACCCCTCCTGGGAACAAGCTGCGCCAAGGTTAAGGTCCCCGTCCCCCCGGCCCCGCCCTGATCCCACTCAACCCTTACTGTCTTGGATTAGAAAGATATAATAATGTAAGGGTTATCTATGAAATACCCCCCAAAAACAAAAAAAAAAAAAAAAAAACAATTAGCAAGTGGTAACTCTTCAACAATCGCTTGTGGATTACTAATAGTACAAAAACAAACAGAGATAAAAAGAAAGGTTTAGAAAGAAGGGAAGAAAAGAAAGAAGAGGGGAGGACAGGGGTGAGAGGAGGAGGGAGAGCGAAGTGCCTAACTCCGATCAAAGAATCAGTCAGTCACCTTTAGGTTCAAGGGCGAGGGGAATGCCAATATAATCAGCCCAGGGAGCCCAAGACTCGCGGAACATCTCGGTGGAATCATCCAGTATGCTGGATAACTTTTCTTGAGTCATGATCCACGAGACTTTCCTTTTAACATCAGAGAATAAAGGCTTAGGCTGCTTCCAAGATTTGGCAATGGAAATTTTGGTGCCAAGTAAAATAAAGTGGATCAGATGTGTGGACATAGAAAGCTGTGGGATATGGGCATTCAATAAGGCTACCTCGGGGGACCTTGGAATCCGACATCCAGTCACCCTGTGGACCATGTTGAAGACAGGTGCGTATTCTGGGGCACTCCCACCAGATGTGGGCCATGGTGCCCCGAAGCTGACAGCCCCTAAAGCAAAGGGGATCTATATCAGGAAACATGGCAGCCAATCTGGAGGGAGTGAGGTACCATCTGGTAATGACTTTTACACCTGCCTCCACCAAGGAGGTACTTTGAATGCCCCGGAAGGATCTGGAGATGGCTGTATGCCAAGTCTCCAAACTAGCATTGCTTTGAAAGTCAGACTCCCAAGCCTTCATATAAGATGTTTTATCTGTGGGGTGAGTGAGGGCTGAGCAGATTACCGATATGCCCCCCTTCCGCTCCATGGCTTGTCCGCACCAAACCTAATAAGAGGTGAAATCAGGGAGGTAGGGGTTTGGACTTCCAGACAGTGTGTAGTAATTGAGAGATTTGTCTAAAGAGGAAGTAGGAGTTTCAAAGTGTTAATACAGTAATCTAGGGAGATGGGTCCGCTGGAAGTAAAATATTGACCCATCCGAAATAGCCCCTTGTCTAGCCACCACTTAAATTCTGTGGCTCGTAGGCCAGGTGGAAAGTCAGGGTTATGAAAAATGTGTGCAAGAGGACGAGCAGAAGATGTTAGGCAGGGGTTGCGTCTGAGGCAATCCCACATGGCAAAAGATTGAGATAATACTGGGGATAGTATGGATGGACAATTGGTAGGGGACCAGATGAGATAGTCGAGAGAAATATTAGGGACAGCTTGCCTTTCAATATTGACCCAATCTGGTTTGTCAAATCTGGAGTACAGGGTGGAAAATTGCGCCAATCTAGCTGAAAGATATTTGTGAAGGTCGGGTAATCCCAGACCCCCCTTTCTTCTGTGGAGAAAAAGCATATCCTGCGGGATTCGGTACCCTGACGTACCCCAAGTAAATTTAAGTATTTTACTCTGAAGAGAACGTAGATGATTTCTCCTAAGTGGGATCGGAAGGGAGCGAAATAAATACAGTAATCTCGGAAGCAGGGCCATTTTAATTGAGTTGATCTTTCCCAGCCAAGAAAGGCCATGTTTGGACCACATATTAAGATCAGCCTCTAGTTTTTTTATAGAGAGGGGGGTAGTTGAGCTCGTAAAGGGTCTCTGTTCTAGCCACCAGGGCGATA
The DNA here is from genome assembly GCA_029574335.1 of Rana kukunoris. Taxonomy (NCBI): domain Eukaryota; kingdom Metazoa; phylum Chordata; class Amphibia; order Anura; family Ranidae; genus Rana; species Rana kukunoris. Next base: position 739,182,234 of record CM056049.1, on the reverse strand, counting down.
CCTAGGTACTGGATCAAGGTGTCACTCCAGGTAAACTTAAAGGAATGTTTTAGGTCCGCCACCATTTGAGCGGTTAGCGAGACGTTAAGGGCCTGCGATTTGGAGTAGTTGACCGATAGGCCTGATATTCTTGCGAAATCATCTAAAGTGCGGCACAAGTTGGGGAGAGTGGAGATGGGGGAGGTCAAGAATAACAGGATGTCGCCCGCGAAGAGGGCACATTTGTGGCTCTGTTCCCCGCATTGGACTCCTGATATATTAGGGCTCTGTCGAATAGCAATTGCCAGGGTCTCGATTACAATGGCGAAAATTAGAGGAGATAAGGGGCATCCCTGTCTAGTGCCTCGTTTGATTTCAATAGGTGTGGAGTAATGTCCTCTAATCCTAATGAGCGCTCTGGGGTTTGAGTATAGGGCCCGCATAATACCCAAGAACCAGGACCCAAATCCCCAGCGCTCCAGTATATTGAAGATATAGGGCCAGGACACAGAGTCAAAGGCCTTTTGGAGGTTCAGTGACAATAGAAAACTCTTCTGAGGGGTCCCCCCAGTCCAATTGGTTTGTAAGATCGAAACCAGGTCTATTGCTCATCTAATTTGGTCTGGGCCTTGTCTGCCGGGTATAAAGCCAACTTGGTCATTATGTATATATTGACCAATGAACCCTGCCATCCTATTGGCTAGAATTTTAGTGAGGACCTTAAGATCATTGTTTATGAGGGATATCGGGCGATAATTATTGACATCCACAGGATTTTTATCTGGTTTGGGAATTACCATGATAAAGGCTATGTTAATCCTGGAAACAAGGGGGTCACCCTTGGCTTTAGGATTGAAAAATCTAGTTAGATGCGGCGTCAGGATGTCTGAGAAAGATTTATAATATGGAATGGATAGTCCATCCGGTCCCGGAGCCGACCCCTTACGGAGGTCTTTGATTACTTCCATAACCTCACTCTCTGTGATTGGGGAATCCATAATGTCTCTGTGGGCTATTGACAGGGAAGGGATAGTGAGTCCCTCCTAGAAATTGTGAGGTTAAATCAGCGGTAGACTGGGTGGTGGAATCATAAAGACGTGAGTAAAAACCCTGAAAAGCGTCTAGTATCTTGGCTGAGTTGGTCGTAGGAGGTCTCCCCCAATTTTAATTTTGGGCATGGAGAGGAGCTTGGATTTAGGGGTGAGTTTAGAAGCTAGGAGGGGGCCAAATTTGTTAGCTTGGGTGTAGAATTTGTTTGTTCCACCTAATTGATTTCTCTGCCCGGGTTGTGAGAGCGAGGTTAAGAGCCAACCTGGCAGTGTCGAGTTGGTTTGTGTGGATTCTGGATGGGTCCTTTTTATGTAGAGCCTTAAGGGAATTATACTCAGTTTGCAGTTTATCTATTTCAACTTGTCTTTCCCGCTTTATTTGCGTGGAGACTTGAATGAGTTTTCCCCTGATAAATACTTTATTTGCGTGGAGACTTGAATGAGTTTTCCCCTGATAAATACTTTGTGGGCAGCCCACAGTTTCAGCAGACACTACCCCTGTATTATTAAGCATAAAGTATTCTGTCAGGGCTTTTCCTATTTCCGTGACCCTGACTGGGTCAGATAGCAAAGACTCGTTCAGTCTCCAAAGCTTACGTGTCCCTCCCAGATACCCCGAGCCAAGAGATATGATCACTAGAGAATGATCTGATAATGCTGTGTCCTTGATAGAGGCGGTAAGGACTGCCGGGAGGATGGTAGAATGGGTGAGGATGTGATCTATGCGAGCATACATAAGGTGAGTATGGGAGAAGTGAGTTTAATCCCTCTTAGTGGGGTTGAGTTCCCTCCACGTGTCGGCAAGGCCATATTCATGAAGAATTTTTGCAATTTTATGGCTTTCTCTCGTGGTACGTATCAATCTAGACCCCGGGGGTTTCGTTTTGTCCAAGCCCTGGTCCAGAGCTGCATTAGAATCTCCTCCTAAGATAATGGTGCCCTCCAACTCGGGATATAGAGTGTTGAGCATGGAGCTGAAAAATTTAGCCTGTCCCCTGTTAGGGGCATAATATGATACTAGAGAGAATAATTGGTCCCCCACCTTGCCTTTTACCATGAGGAACCTCCCGTCAGGATCAATAATTTCAGATATTTTGACAAAATTAAATTTCCTGGAGAACAGGATAGCAACCCTTTTGGTTTTGTTTTCAGCACTGGCCAAGTAGAATTGTGGGAAATGTGAGTGGAGAAAGATAGGGCTATAGCGGATGGGGAAGTGTGTTTCCTGTAGCATAATTATATCAAGATGCAGAGATTTGTAGTGATCCATTACCTCTCTCCGTTTAATCGGGGAGTTGAGGCCTTGGACATTATGGGAGACTATGCGGAATTTAATGTCAGGCGTGTCAGCCATGGAGCATATAGTGGGCGTCTCGGCTAAAGCAACCCCCACTCACCCGTAGAAGTCTCGGGTCCTGGAGGATTCTGGGTCTGGAAGCAGCTGAAACGCCGAAGGCCGTATCCCTGGCGATAAGGCGAAGGCGTAAGAACCTGCAAGTAGAACTGATGTTAGGCACGTACGTGAATGAAGAGGGGAAACTGGGTAGGGTAGGGAAAGACAGAAAAGAAGCAAAAAGATCTCCCTGAAATGGCAAAAGGAGCGCCGGGGGGGGGGGGGGAGAATCCCCAAGTACTAAGAATAGAAACCATAGTCAGCTCCTCCTAACCGGGAGCGAGCTGTCCAGTCCTCGGAGACCATCAGGTGTCCAACGGCTGGATGGAGGCGCAGTGGTTCTGAGTTAGAACCGGGCGTCCATAATCCGTAATATGTCAAGCAAATAAATATTTAGACGGTACACAGCAATAGGAGAGATCTTTAAAGTTATTCAAAAGGCCCCAATCATTCACCGAGGGTGCCCTCCACCTCGCCAAGTGAGGCAGGGGGGACCTGCAGGGTTTACAGAGGGGTGACTTGTGGTGAAATAGCGGCATTCCTCCAGAGAAAAACAGCCAAAGAAGACTCGTGGTGATCAAGGTAGGTGGTCGTGTAGGATGTCTTCCTCAGGAACAGTAGGGAGAGCCCCCACATAGGGCCATAACAAGGTGGATAGGAAGAACCCGTTTAGTCTAGACAAGACCGACGATATTCTTCAGTCTTCCAGGGTAGCCAGATGAGGAAGTGTAAAAAAAAAAGCCCAAAAGACTCAGAACGTGAAATGGTGAAGAACGGCAAAAAGATGCAGTCAAATCATGGAGAGAACCAAGATGGTGTGGTCAGCCCATCCAGGACCGCACATTTAAAGCAAGCAAGGTTACGCTGGTAGAGCGGGAGAGTTAGATCTTCAGGTGCTTCTATTGTCTCTTGCTTTCTTAGTCTTGCCCTTATGATACAGGGGAGATTGGGGACTGGTATGGACAGCTCGTTTGTTAGATCCTTGTCCAGTGTTGGAAGTGTCCATTTCAGCCTCATGTGTAATGAGCTTCAAGTGTACGAGTAATTTCTCACCCTCCGATAGGGTGGAAAAGGCAAAAGTTTTACTTTTGACAGCGAACTTGACCGCAAATGGGAAGGCCCACTTGTATTTAATGCCCTTCTGGGCTAGGGCTAGAAGCAGCGGCTTAAGAGATCTCCGTCTCTGTATAGTGGATGGAGACAGGTCCGCAAAAAGTTGTACCTGGTATCCTTGGCACATCACACCCAGAGCAGACCTTGCTTGCCTCATGATTTCCTCCTTAACGGAGTAGTGGTGGGGTTTGACAATGTCTCTTGGAGAGCAATCTTTCCTAGGGGGCCCCATAGCCTTGTGGGCCCTGTCCAGTTCCAGTCGTTGTGGGGAGATATCAGGAAGGAGATTTTTTTTATCCACGAATTCTAATATTTGACCTCCTTGACCTGTTCTCAAGGTCATCTATGCGGGACATCGCCAAATCTAGTTGATCTTGGAGCGTGTGTAAGGCCTTGTACACACGAGGGAATATTTTCGCTGAAAATGGTCCGACGCACCATTTCAGCCGAAAAATCCACTCGTGTGTAGGGGCAAACGGACCGTTTTGGCCAGATTCCTCCGGCGGAAAAATTTCAAAGCATGCTTTGGAATTTTTCTGCCGGATAGCTGCCCGTCACATATGTCCGCTGGTTAGTACGGCAAACCAGCGGACATATCTGCCCGCACATGCGTCGTATCCTGTGAATGGATCCGACGCATGCGCGCGGAAGTGTTTACTTCCTGGTGCGGTGACGTGGTTGCGTCAACGTCACCGCCGCGTCACCTCGCTGTCCGCCGGCGGGAGTTTGATCCGATGGTGTGTACAGCCATCGGATCAAAGCAATCCGGCGGACAGATCCGATGGGAACGGTCCGTCGGACCGTTCCCATCGGATATATTACCTCGTGTGTACAAGGCCTAAGTGTCTGTAATTCTGGGATGTAGCGGAAATCGTTTCCTCTATCTCGTTTTCAATCGCTTCAATCCGATTGCCTAGTGAATGAAAGTCTGCTTTTAAATCTCCTGTGATCTTTGCTGCAGTTTGTGACAATCCTCTATCTAGCAAGGTAGAAAACTTGAGGAACAAGTCCTCCATTAGGATAGCAGGGTCTTGTGGACGTGCGTCATGACTGAGGCAGCCTTGCTGTAGTGATGCAGTAGCACCCAGTAATGAAGGGGAGAATTCAGTCCTAAAGCAGCTGAAGCAGGGGATAGAGGGCATATTTGTGAGGGATTCCCCATTGTTTCAGGGGTGATGTGTTGAGATAACAGGGCTGGCTCTGACCTGTAGTTCCTCTGGTCGTCAGGGCTGAGCGTTTGTGCCTGAGGTAGCTGTGAGGCGGCCATCTTGGGATTCCCTCATGTCTCCTCAACGGATTCGATACCCCGTCGAACCGCGGACCAGAAGGTGTACCCGCTGTTATAAGGAACAAGTCTGCGGTCTTTCGCGATCCTGGGGGAGCCGTGTACCTAGCTGTGGGCGCCGCGGTGACAGCCTGGAGCGGGGCATCCATATCCGTAGCGCGCGCATGCGCCTTCCTTTGACAAACACTTTCATACACATTATTAAGTCTTGCCTGATGCTTTTCAATAAGATGATGAAGGTAGGCATCAATCACCTTTATTGGGAAAAAATATATATCCACATTTTAAAAAGATGTATATTTGGAAAATAATGTAACAGGTTTGCTTTTTAAACAGTGCAATCTATTACCTCATCACTTAGCCACCCTATCCCACGCAGCCTATTGAGAGAGGACACATGCAGCTTGTATGGTCCTACAACTGCTTGCACCGAGTCATCATCTTCGGCGGCCTATAACATTTTAACTGTTAAAAAAAGGTCGATACAATTTTAAGCAGGCCATACACAGTACAATTTGGAACAAAGTCAGAAAATTAGCTTTTTTGTGATCCAATGATGCCACCAATTATTTTTGAATTTCAGCCAACTAAGCCTTCATGTAGCTACAGAAAATAATTTTCGTGGCTGGGGATTTTATTTCTCATGTGCATTTTTTTACCTGTTACATTTCTCGAACGATTCTCCCATGATCGATTTATAAAATATATATTTTTTAAATTTCCAACATGTCCAATTCATCAAATTTGATTGCGCACAAAAATTGTTTGTTTCTGCAGCCCACTAACGGCGCAAAAAATTTAATAAGAAAATTCTTAGATACCATTTTGAAAAGAAAATTCTTTTGATATTCTAACTGTGTATGGCCGGCATGACTGAAGAAAATGTAATTGTTTGCATACTTTGGAGCCAAAACTAATACAGGTTGAGTATGCCTTATCTACAAATTTAAATTAATTATACAATTTTAATCACAATATGCCATAATATATGCCCACATGAGAGTTAGACTTTTAAGTTGGCATGTTTAAATTGGGTATACAATGACCTTTTTTTTAAAAATTTATTTCAGACTTGTGTGTTACATAGACACACACACACACACACTCTCAATATTTATGTATCTGAATCATACCTATTGCTGATAAGGCCTCAATCTGTAGCGTTTAGTCATTATAATATTGAAAACAAGAGCTGGCCAGAGCAGCCACCATATTAAAATGGCCATACCAACAGGGCATGGCCAAATAACAAAACTAAGAAATAATAGAAATAATAATAAAAGGCCATACCGACGGGGCATAGCCAAATATAAAGGCCATACCAACGGGGCATAGCCAAATATAAAGGCCATACCAACGGGGCATGGCCAAATAAGAAAACTTGGTAAAAAATATAAAGGCCATACCAACAGGGCATGGCCAAATAACAAAACTGATAGAAATAATAATAAAAGGCCATACCAACGGGGCATAGCCAAATATAAAAGGCCATACCAACGGGGCATAGCCAAATATAAAGGCCATACCAACGGGGCAAGGCCAAATATAAAGGCCATACCAACGGGGCATGGCCAAATATAAAGGCCATACCGACGGGGCATGGCCAAATATAAAGGCCATACCGACGGGGCATGGCCAAATATAAAGGCCATACCGACGGGGCATGGCCAAATATAAAGGCCATACCGACGGGGCATGGCCAAATATAAAGGCCATACCAACTGGGCATGGCCAAAATATAAAGGCCATACCAACGGGGCATGGCCAAATATAAAGGCCATACCAATGGGGCATGGCCAAATATAAAGGCCATACCAACGGGGCATGGCCAAATATAAAGGCCATACCAACGGGGCATGGCCAAATATAAAGGCCATACCAACGGGGCATGGCCAAATATAAAGGCCATACCAACGGGGCATGGCCAAATATAAAGGCCATACCAAAGGGGCATGGCCAAATATAAAGGCCATACCAACAGGGCATGGCCAAATATAAAGGCCATACCAACAGGGCATGGCCAAATATAAAGGCCATACCAACAGGGCATGGCCAAAATGACCAACAGGGTCATAATAGCCAACTAAGAACCCAGTGACTCTGCTACCTCTGTCTTCTATGGTTTGCATGACATTTAGGCTTGGTTCTGGTGAAAGCTTCAAAATGAAAAATTGTAAGTTATTTACAGTTATAACATTTGTAAAGAATATAAGTAATTTAGTACATGAAGAAAGAACGGACTCAGAAAAAGGCAACAAGGCAAATCACATGCAAATCAGCTATACAGAATTTTTAAAATGGTCAATTTGCTTGTACCTCAATAGGGATATCGTTGTTAGACAAGGCACTGCAGAGGTTCTCTTCGGGAGACATGCCAACAGCTCTTCGGTATGGCTTTAAATGGTCAATACTAGTATTCCTATTTAAAGCAACCCCTGTAAAGTTGCTAATCCAACGACCTTGCCACACATCTCACGAATAATGTAAGGGCCTGAAAAATCGAACTCCATCCTTCCTCCTTTTCTTCCACGTTTGTCTTGCATTATACAAAAGAACCTCATCGCCAAGTTTGTAACATAAACCTTTGTTTTTCTTCAAAACTTTATTTTCATGAGCTAACTTCTGTTGATCTTGTGCCTTTTGAATGTTTTGCATCACAGCTTCTTTAACCTTGTCCATAGATGCTTTCTTTTCCGCCACAAATGTGTCATAGCTCCCTTCCGTAGGCATAATAATATTTGACAGCTGAAAGGTCAGACAAGTTATAAGACAAAGAATGTTTGATATGCTATCACAATAAATAAAACGGACATTGTCATTCAAAATGTTTTTCAAGTACAAATATTTATTAGTAGAAGACTGAAATTATTATAAATACAGATTTATTTTGATAAGCGGAAACGGTTGGCACTATATAAAACATGTATAATAATAACTCACAGGCAGGTCAACTGGAACTTCAGAGGGGAAAACCGCCTCCCTCCCACACATAAGAAGAAAGGGAGAATGCTTTGCGGTGCATTGGCTCTTTGATCTCAAGGAAAAAAGTGTGGCTTCCAAATACACGTCCCAATTCGATTGCTGGTCATTAACAAGTTTCCTGAGAGCTCTAGAATGAATGAACAAACAAACCAAGATTCACACATTTATAACACTTTTGCAAATAATGTGGCATTGGTCAACTACAATAAAACAAGTCCATCCATGCAAGAATATAACTTCAGTGAAAGCTGTGGACCAAAGTGTGAATTGTAAAAATGGAATGAAACTTACCGCTTGATGTTATCATTTGTTTTTTCATCCAGTCCATTGGTCTGTGGGTAATAGGCTGCTGTCACGCTCCTTTTAATTCCTAGAAGGCAGCACATCCTGTCGTTGAGCTAAAAAAAAAAAGACACATACAAATATATATATTTTTTTAGAAAGTAGCGATAAAAAACAAAGATAATACAATTGAAATTACACATACTTGATTATCAAATTCTCTGCCCTGGTCAGAAAGTTTTTTTTGGGGACAGCCATGTCGATAGATCATGGAGCAAAGACGCTGACCCACCTCAACAGCTGATTTAGATTTTAGAGGATAAGCCTCATGGGATTGTATGCAGAAAATGCAGATAATATGAATAACGACCACAAAGCATGGAAATGGGTTAAACTTGGCCGCAGGCCTTTATTACTGGTATTGTAATTAATAATAAACCATCGGAACTTTATTAATCAATCCATTGCAATATAATGCATAAACACATTACTCATTTAAACTTACAAAACACCAACAGTCCTCAAAACCCAGTCATTCAGACTCAGGTTGAATTTAAGTCTTATTTAACCAAACCCCTGATGTTTATTCACAAAACCAAAAGGGGGTACCACGTAATATTAGGCCGCGACAAGGGAGGGGGGGAGGGGAAGTTCGCCGGTCAGGCTTCCAGGTAGGCTGGTCACCTCAGCTGCTGCACCTTCCCTATATAGCCTACCTGGCTTCTAGCATGTTCCTTACCCAGGTGACCTGATCCCCGAACCTGATTGGTCCCTAACTACCTCACCTGATGCCCTTACCTTACAGGTGTGAGCAAAGGGGGGGGGAAACCCCGCCCCCCTGCTGCCTGAAGGCGAGCCCGCTGCTGAGAGGGGGGAGCCTGGAAACTGCCCTCTGCAAGCACTCCCATGGGCTCGGGGGGCTTAAAACAGCTCCCTTCGCTTTCATGGGATTGTATGCAGAAAATGCAGATAATATGAATAACGACCACAAAGCATGGAAATGGGTTAAACTTGGTCGCAGGCCTTTATTACTGGTATTGTAATTAATAATAAACCATCGGAACTTTATTAATCAATCCATTGCAATATAATGCATAAACACATTACTCATTTAAACTTACAAAACACCAACAGTCCTCAAAACCCAGTCATTCAGACTCAGGTTGAATTTAAGTCTTATTTAACCAAACCCCACTAGCCGGGCTTGTTCCGACCCACCCTTCCTGAACCAAGACCGGCCCAACCACCCAGCCTCGCGGCCAATTCTACCATGCTTTGCAAATCATTATTAAGAATGTCCAGCCCGATGTCCGACAGATGGACTCCATCTAACCTAAATAGCCCGACTAAACCCCATTCCAAGTCTACATGGCGAAAGGAAAAGCCTCCGACCCCTGGCATGATTTTTGCTATAGCCCTATTTATTCTCTTCCTGACTTTTTCTAATGGAGTGTTTTTCCATATCAGCCTTGGGGCTATTTCTGAAAAAACCAAACGCACCCCGGGGAATGAAAGATTAAACTGACTTAAATCATATTTGATCTGAATTATCAGGTCCAGGGTTTTACTATGCCCTATATCATTTCCACCCAAGTGGAGAATCAAAACTTCGGGAATTTGCATGGCTTGGAACATTACTTTTAGCTCATCAAACAGATTTTCCCATACCATACCCCTCCTTCCGTGCCAACAAATGTTCACCAGATTTGGATCAAAATTCAAGCTTCCGGTATAAACTCTTCGCAAAGCTCTCCTTTCTGCCCAGTATATGAATGAGTGCCCTATAATCCATACGGATAGGGCTTGTCCTGCAAATCAAAATAAACAGTGAGGACGAATGTATAGCTTATAGGCATCCGACTGCCATCTACCAATGCGTTTAATGCTGATAGAGTCTAAACCAAGCCTAGCCGCCTCCGTCGCAGCCCCTATCCGGAAAGAGTGCGACGAAAGGGGCAACCCGCTTAAGCCCAGGTCGGCCAAGCATCTCCGAAAAACGGTGTGGAACTGATAAGTAGTCAAAGGGAAGCCGCTCCTGTGAGTAAAGAACGACTCCTCCCCCGGACCCCTTACCTTTAAGAACTGACCCACTAAACTGACTGGGCAAATTGGGGAGTTTGGTAAAACGTGCAGTGTCAACCAAGTCCCTTTCCCGAATTGGTCTGTTTTTGACCTTGGGATGAAAATAGAGCAGCTTGATTTCTGCCAAAGTATGTGTTTCAACTTAAAATTTGACTCGGTTTTCTTATTGGGGGAGATAAGCTCTGATATCCTAAAAGCCCCGAAGAACAACAATGAAAAAAACGCCCGAAAAAGAGTTGCTTCGTAATGAGAAAAACATACCGAATCGACCACCGCGCATAATTTTTCAAGAATTGCTGGAGTCAATGCCATCCTGTTGTCCCCGCCCCGTGCGCCTCTCCTATACCCCTTCAATGCCTGGTGCACTAGGTAGAAGGAGGAGCACGAGGGGAGGTTTCTCAATTTACCAAAAAAGGAGACCCCGGCCAAAACCTTATTGACCTGGGCCGGGGACACTGAGCTAGCCAGTAATTTGTTTAGAAATGATAGAACCAATTTTTCAGAAAACGCAAATTGGTGTTCCCCTGAAGAAACCAAATGGGACACCCACATCCTCCATGCTGAAGAATAAGCTGCCATAGTGGCGGGGGAGATGGAATTCCTAATGTTTTCCCATACAAGGTCTAGATCAGGTCCCATAAGTGTGTCGGACACTGGATTCCCGTTTCGTCCGCCGCTGGGAACAGGGACTTGAACCTCCTCATCTGTAACCGTGAAAGAGAGTCCGCAATGTCATTTTGTTTACCCGGAATATGACGAGCCTTTATCCAAACATTTAAGCTTAAACATTTAAATACCAGGTAACGGATCAAGCAAATTACCGGGGGTGATTTTGACGACAAGCAATTTATCGCGAAAAGCACCCCCTTATTGTCTGTGCTGAAGAGTATTCTCCTGTTTTTGAAATACTCACCCCATATTTCCAATGCAACCAGGATAGGAAAGAGTTCAAGAATTACAATATTCTTGACGTATCCTTCCTTGCGCCAACGAGGGTGCCACAGCGATGCGCACCAGTGAGTTCCCCATAAGGCTGCGAAACCCACTGACCCAGCTGCGTCCGTGGACAAACAAAAATCCCGATCCGACACAAAATCCGATTGGAAAATTGCTCTGCCGTTGAAGTTCAACAAAAAATGGGACCATACAAGCAAGTCCTCCTTAATCTCGACCGTGATTCTGATATGTGAAGTGGGAGATTTAAAACCCGCGATGGCCAAATAAAGCCGTCTCGAAAAAATACGCCCGACCGGAAGTATTCTTGAAGCAAAGGCCAACAGGCCGAGTAGCTTCTGTACCTCTTTTAAAGTGGCCTTTCTTCTTCTGATCAAGGTGTACAGACTGTCCCTTAATTGGGAAACCTTCTCAGCTGGCAGCTCAAATTCCATTGCTACAGTGTCAATGGTAATGCCCAAGAATATTAGGCGCGTTGTAGGAAACAGTCTTCTCATGGGCTAGTGGAATGTTAAACGCCCCGCAGACCTCGAGAAAGGAAGTCAACAACTTTAAGCAATCAGCCGAAGACAGGCCCAAAAACAGGAAGTCATCTAAGTAGTGTACCAAAAAGGATGACCCCGAGCGTTTGTTTACCACCCACTCGATGAAAGTGGCAAAAGCCTCAAAATATCTGCAGGAAAGCGAACAGCCCATTGGGAGGCACCGGTCAAAGAAAAAACAATCCTCGAAAACAAAACCTAAGGAGTTGAAAGATAGGGGATTAATTGGTAACAAACGGAAAGCAGATTGGATATCAGCTTTAGCGAGAAAAGATCCCCTGCCGAGCATGCGTATCTTTTTCAGCGCATCATCAAAGGTTAAATAATTCACCGAGGACATCTCCTCGCTAATCTGATCATTTAGGGAGTCCCCCCGGGGGGAGGACAGGTGGTGTATGAGCCGAAAAGATCCCTTCTCTTTTTTTGGAACTACCCCCAGGGGGGAAACCCTAAAATTTTTGAAAGGGGGTTGCAAAAAGGGGCCTGAAATCCTATCTTCCTGAAGCTCTCTAAAAAGTTTTTTCTCTAACTACCTCCGGGAAATCTAGGACTGACTTCAGATTTTTACCAACTATGCAGCCCTGACCTTCAAAAGGAGGGAGCAGAAAATCTTCATAGAAACCTTCATAAAGCAGCTGTGCCATCTGTCTGTCTGAGTAGATTTGAAGCCACGGGAGCATTTTTTGCAAACTCACCGGGGATCGTGCTTTTAGGAAAGGATTCCTTGTACTGTGGCTGGTTGGCGACGGCCATTTTCTTAAAGCATTTCGCCACGGGGTGTGCCCCTGCGCAAAATGCGCACTCGTGCCTGTACCTACATGAGCCCGGGAACTTGCACTGGGCGTCATTAAATGAGAAACAAATGCCTCTTCTGTAGGCAGCGGTAGGGGGACCCGGGATTGCGGGCTGAGGCCTGGGATTAAACGTTCTCTGTGGGAGAAAAAGGTTGAGCCATAACCCGATGTCTTTTGAACCCCATGTCAGATTGGGGTGTACAGATAATTTCTGCCTAAATGATTCATCGTATGAGAACCAAGCGGCACCCCCAAAATTTTTATAAGCCTCTAACACAATGTCCAAATGTTGCAACAACCCTACGCTCTTCTCGGGATGCTTCTCGCAAATAATGCTGGAATAAATCAAGAACGCCTGTAACCAGTTGTTGAAACTTTTGGGCACCTGCCTACGCCTATCCTCCTCGCCTCTCTCTTCCCTTTTTTCTTTAAATAATGACTCTTTTGATGAGGGTAACAAAGACAGCAAATCCACAAATTCCCCTTTAATAATCTTGTCCTTAACGGATGCGGACAGATGATAGCCTAGGGGTGATAATGTGCATGGAAGCGCCTCTCTGGCACAAATTTCAGGGACATTGACAGGTATTTCCCCACTGTTATCTACCTGCGGGGGTAAAGGCTGTACCAAAGTTCCACCTTTACCCAGCCGCACCTCATCCTGGCTAGCCCAGACTGTGGCTGCTGAACCTAGTACCGCTTGATTGACAGGCGACATGGGGGCCATGCTAGCAATAAGGGAAGACAGGGAAGCAGTAAGGGAGGATAATAACTGTAACTGGGATGGATTGTCATTACCTGGGTCCACTGGCGAGGCTGCCTGGGAGCATACCACTGGAATCTGTTGCGCCACCATAGGTGTCTGGGTGCCGGGGGGATGCGCGTCTTCCCTGGCCCCAGCTGTGTTCTTGTTCCTGGCGTTGCTGCTATCAGCCAGCGTCCCGGGTCTACCCATGCTCGCAGCAGGGGACCCCCTTAATGGTACCTGTGGAGACAAAAAGGGAGAAGCTGCCTGACGGCTGTTAAGAGGGGGGCCTGGCGCCTTGCCGCGTCCCCCTTGCTGACCGCTGCCCTTTTTCTTCTTTGCAGGCACTCTGTCTGCGAGTGGCACGTCCTCTGGTGTGACAGGGGGAAACCTATTGGACTTCCTCCGCTTCTGAGGGGGGGGCTCTGGGACCATGGTGTGTGCTGGGAACACAGGGCGCCGCCTCCACCAAGCTGCCAGTGGGAGAAAAGGCTCCATGATTGACATGAGGGACGGACAGCCCCCATGAGGAGGAAGCATCCGGGTCCAGTGTGAGGGGGGGGTAGAAACGAGGGGATGGCAGCGCTGGCGGGAGTGCGGAGGCAGTCTCTGAGGCGGGCGCTGGGATAGAGGCAGAGGCAGCCGACTCGTCCCGCTCCGTGGAGGTCTGCAATGACTGGAGGTCCTGGCTGGGAGACAGCGACAGGCATTGTTGCATCCAGGCCTCCCCGTCCTCGGCACCCGCCCTCTCTAGTAGGCGCCGGACCAAGCTCTTCATGGCGTTACCAGGGAACCGCAAGTGACGCTGCAGAAGTTCGCCGGTCAGGCTTCCAGGTAGGCTGGTCACCTCAGCTGCTGCACCTTCCCTATATAGCCTACCTGGCTTCTAGCATGTTCCTTACCCAGGTGACCTGATCCCTGAACCTGATTGGTCCCTAACTACCTCACCTGATGCCCTTACCTTACAGGTGTGAGCAAAGGGGGGGGAAACCCCGCCCCCCTGCTGCCTGAAGGCGAGCCCGCTGCTGAGAGGGGGGAGCCTGGAAACTGCCCTCTGCAAGCACTCCCATGGGCTCGGGGGGCTTAAAACAGCTCCCTTCGCTTTCATTCCACTTAGAATAGTAATCAGTAGAAGTCAGAATATATTGATACCCATCCGCTGTTTTGGGTAAAGGGCCTGTAAGGTCAATGCCAACCAGCTCCCAGACAGCAGACATCTGTGATGAAAGACTTATGATTATATGTATTTTATACATACATACATACAGACATACATACATACATAACACAGAATATATTTACCTTAATGCTTTTGGAGCTGCCAAAGGCTTTCCAATGTTCTGACACTGGTGACATTCCTGGATCTATTAACCACTTAAGGACCGCCTACTGCACATTTACGTCGGCAGAATGGCACGGCTGGGCACATCAACGTATATATACACGTTGATTTTAGTACCCAGCCGTGGGTCCCGGTCTGAAGCTCCAGGAATGGGCCTGCGGGATTCGCGGACCCGATCGCCGCTGCAGTGCGGCGATCCGTCCCTGGAGCGGAAGAACGGGGAGAGCCGTGTGTACACACGGCTTCCCCGTGCTTCTCTGTGGCCGTAGCATCGATCGCGTCATCCCTGTAATAGGGGGACACGATCGATGACGTCACACCTACAGCCACACCCCCCTACAGTTGTAAACAAACACATAGGTCACACATCCCCTACAGCGCCCCCTGTGGTTAACTCCCAAACTGCAACTGTCATTTCCACAGTAAACAGTGCATTTTTTGCTGTGAAAATGACAATTGTCCCAAAAATGTGTCAAAAGTGTCCGAAGTGTCCGCCATATTGTCGCAGTCACGAAAAAAATCGTTGATCGCCGCTATTAGTAGTAAAAAAAAAAAATAATAATAAAAATGCAATAAAACTATCCCTTATTTTGTAAACGCTATAAATTTTGCGAAAATCAACCGATAAACGCTTTATTGCGATTTTTTTTTTACCAAAAATATGTAGAAGAATACGTATCGGCCTAAACTGAGGAAAAAAAGTTTTTTTTATATATTTTTGGGGGATATTTATTATAGCAAAAAGTAAAAAATATTGCATTTTTTTAAAAATTGTCGCTCTATTTTTGTTTATAGCGCAAAAAAAAAAAACTGCAGAGGTGATCAAATACCACCAAAAGAAAGCTCTATTTGTGGGGAAAAAAGGACGCCAATTTTGTTTGGGAGCCGCGTCGCACGACCACGCAATTGTCAGTTAAAACGACGCAGTGCCGAATCTCAAAAAGGGGCAAGGTCCTTTACCTGCATTTTGGTCCGGGTCTTAAGTGGTTAAAAAAAAAAAAAACAGTTGGTAAACACGTGTAAAGCTTTCATAAAAAAAAATATATTAGAAAAAAGATTTAAAAAATGAGTGTGTACCCAACGCTCAATATCCTTGCTCATGCCTTTCCAGATAAATCTGGAGGACATGGCCTTCCTGGTTTTGACAATTCCTGAGTGGCCGCCCATAGGAGTAGAATGGAACTCTCCGAAGATCCTCCTTGCTTCTTCCCTGGATTTGACCAACGTTTTCCCCTCAAAGTAGACCTTTTCACCTGTGATGAAAGGGAACAATTAACAGCTACATTCATGAAAAAGCTATATTCCAGAATTATGTTGATGTTTTTTTGTGTTAATAACCTTTTATTGTACATTTGGAGGCGTACTTCTTAAGACGCTGCTTCTGGGATTTGGTAAATCCAGATGGGTATTCTCCCGCCGAGATAAAGTTGAAAAGGTCTTGCGACTTCTCCATACCTATAAATGTAGAAGAGTGTGAGCTCAAATACACCAAAATATAGACAATACTTACCGTCTGGAAGTTCTGATAAACCAGGCACTGCTAGGCAAAGGATGGTATCAATGCGGAGCCTGTGACGGAACAATATAATGTTAATTCTGTGAGCTCAGATAAATAAATACTCCACCAAGATATGCTAAATACTCACTGTCTGGGTTTCCGTAAAGACCGGAAACTGCTAGGCAAGAGATAAATGCAAAGCCTGTGAGAGAACAATACAAGGTTATGACATTGAGCTAAGAAAAAGTCTTTGCCACGCTGTGGAATATAAGCCGTTATTAGGTTACTCACGTCATAAAAACAATTATCGTACAGTATG
Source organism: Rana kukunoris (assembly GCA_029574335.1). Lineage (NCBI taxonomy): Eukaryota > Metazoa > Chordata > Amphibia > Anura > Ranidae > Rana > Rana kukunoris. The sequence continues at coordinate 739,165,875 of CM056049.1, read as the reverse complement.
TTCTATTCAGTGTAGTCTATTATATATAACCCAGTGTTATAAGAAAATACACATTCCTGTACAAGACACACTGCAAAGTCTATTACACAGTGCATTTAATAGAAAGCAGAGGATATGTAAAGCTCTTGTATTTATTGGGATATTTATTTGTAAAGAAACATGTCATGTTTAACACGTCTATGAAGTTTGTTTTGGACAGAGTGGCTGCTATCCTCGTCTTCATGGATCCTTCATTGATGTTATTTGCTCCTCCTCTACTGCAGTGCTCCTGGCTCCTCCTGTATTCTAGTGCTCCATTGGAGGGCATTCTCCCTTGGGGCACTGGCACGCACCCATGTTCTGCTGCTGCCGCAAGCTCTGTGCCCGCGGGACCCGTGGACTCTGTCCGGCTGGTGTCCCACGATCGTGTCAGGGAGCTACAGAACGGGGAAGATGCCTGTGTATATAATATGTTCTGCCCGATGACCGGGAGCAGTAGATCACTGTCCGGTCAATTTTAGCCCATCACTCCCTATGACACACTTAACCCCTTCTCTGCACCCTAGTGATAACCCCTTTACTGCTCGTGTAATTTACACAGTAATCGGTGCATTTTTATTGCTCTGGTCGCTGTATAAAATGACAATTGTCCCAAAATATATATTTTTATATTTAAATATATATATATATATATATATATATATATATATATGGCTATGTATATGTGTAGGGTATATAAATATATATTGAGGGCATTGTATATATGTTCAGGGTGTATATTGGGGAGGGGGGAGTGAAAATATATATAATATATATATATATATATATATATATATATATAGATATATAGATATAGATATAGATATATAGATATATATATAGATATATATATATATATATATATATATATATAGATATATATATAGATATATATATATATATAGATAAATAAAAAGTGAGGGGGGGGGGGGCGGGACATGAGAACGCCAAAAACATTTGTCGTAACAATTGGGTAAAGTGCGGTATTATCTGTCAAATGCCGGGGGGGGGGGGGGGGGCAATATTTTTGGTCATGACTGCCACTTCACAACCTGTCGGACAATTTTTGAAAAGCAATTCAAACACGTATTGCTTTGCAATTTAAAATGGTTCTAAAGGCTCAAGGATTTTGACCTTTGTACTGCTGCTGGATATCTATTGACTCTGCATTACATCATCTTTTATATTTAACAAAAAATGGGGTATATATTTATTATGTTTTTTTTTTTTTTCATACATTAACTAGCCACTACAATACTGGGCACTGTCACCCCCTTCCTGCCCAGGAAATTTGTCAGCTTTCAGCACTGTCACACTTTGAATGACAATTGCGCAGTCATATACACATAGGACATTTTTATCATTTTTGTCACAAATAGAGATTTCTTTTGGTGATATTTAATCCTTAAAAATGACCCAAAATTTTTTATGGAAAAAATCAAGGGGGTTTTCTTAGTTGCTGTCCAAAATTTTTTATAAATGTTTTCTTCTTCACTGACGGGCAGGGCAGGCACTGATGGGCAGGCACTGTGGTTGTGGCGTGTCCCAGGAACACAGCGCCCCCGCGGGTGCGTGATCACGGCTAAACTGGGCGCCATCACATGACATCGTCTCAGAACAAGAGCCGCACCGATCCACTGTAATGTTACTATACGGCGGGCGGGGAGTAGTTAAGGTCTCTGCTAAAAAAATATGAATACATTATGTAGTGCCTGTCTACTTTTCGTACAGGTGCTATATTAAATCTAGTGGGGTAATGAGAGAGTTATGTTGCTCTCATTCATTGATTGGTTAAATTTGGCTGTTGCCAAATCTGGATTGTCCTGTGGGTCAGTCTGGGCTGCAGAGATGCAGTCTCATCTCTGGGCGGCAGGTGGCGCCAGAGGGGTCCAGGCGGAGCCGCTTCTTCCCAGCAGCAAATTGAAGGAGTTTTCCCTCGCAGGGCATGCTGGGGAGGGGTATTTCTGTGGCGGAGGCCGTTGTTCGGGTTCTATTCTTTGCGGGTTCCTGGTTCGGTACCCACCTTCAGGGTGTGCGCACATCACAGGCCCTGGCGATATGGCCTACCAGGCCGGGGCGCACGTTCTAGGTGGAGTTCTTGACTCTGGGCCCTAATGGCTGAAGCAACTGATGCTACAAAGGGGCCGCAGTGATTTACTGGGTTCCCAATTCTATTGAGAAGATCCCAAGCTGGGTGCTGTTCGGTGGGGGATCGGTCTGAGGAGAACCCGGAGGCAGGTGATCCAATAGAACTTGAAAGAACCATCGGGGATCTGGATGACCAGACACTGACAGGTTGCATACAGACCGTCAGTCTGGGATGATTCGCTCTATCAAACTTTCAAGCACTAGGCCTGTGGCAGAGGTCTCAACTTAATATCCTAATTTAATTAGAGTCAAGTCGGTGGCAGAGACTTATTCCTTCCCAGAAGCTCTAAGTGGCGCTCTGGCCCTCTACCCACTCTGGCTGGAGTGGCGACGAGACAAATACAATCATAGAAGGCAGGACTGCTTTCTTTATCAGTCTGACACACTGTACCTACGATCGTGATAAGAAGCCTATGCGTGTGTGTGTGTGTGGTGCGGTTGCGTTGTGCGTGGTGTTGTTGTGAATATATATATATATATATATATATACACATAAATATACACATAGAGATATATATATATATATATATATATATATATATATATATGGTGTATAAATATATATTGTGGGGTTATGAGGGGGTGGTGTAGATATATAAAAGCAGCGGGGTGGTGTGTGTATATGTGTGTGTGTTTGTGTGTATATATATATATAATGTATGTATATGTGGAGATGTGGAGGGTGTATAAAAATATATTGGTGTATGATTATATATATATATATATATATATATATAAAGGCTTGCCGCAGGTTAGCCTGTATTTGTGGGAGGAGTCTGGTGAGTACTTAAGGCTCCTCCCCTGTTAGGTCCGGGTTGGCGCCATTTCTGGTTTCCCACCCACCCGTTCCCCCAGCTTCACACACACCATTTCTCTTTGTTCCCCTACTTATTCTCATATTCAGGGTATGCCCTCTTCTAGGCATACCGACCAGCTAGGCCAAGGCACACCTCAGGCCTTGGTTGCTAGGGTGATCACATTCCATACTCGAAGACTCTGACCACAAATGTATGTATGTATGGAGGGTACAAGTCCCAGCATTGCACCACAGGTTGCTCTGGATAGGCACCAGAAGTCCCAGCAAGCATTGCACTACAGGTTGCTCTGAATGGGCACTACAAGTCCCAGCATTGCACAGCAGGTTGCTCTGCATAGGCACTACAAGTCCCAGCATTGCACACGTTACCCTGCATAGGCACTACAAGTCCCAGCATTGCACACGTTACTCTGGATAGGCACTACAAGTCCCAGCATTGTGGGATGTGAATATATCTGGGGGGATCGTGTACATATATTTTATACAAGGCAAGTAATGCACATAGGGGAGGTAATCCCCGATCACTGTTAGTGCTGTCTGTTACCGGTCTCTGTGTCTCTCTCCCCCCTCTCTCTCTCCCTCCCTCTCTCCCTCCCTCTCTCTCTCTCAGTATCTATATATCTGTATGTCTCGATCGCTCTCAATGTATCTCAGTATCTCTATTTCTCTGCCGCTCTGAATGTCTCTCACTTCCCGCTCCGTGAGAAATTCAGATAGATTCAAACTCTTCCCGCTCCGTCTATGGCAAAACGTCACTTCCGTGACAAATTCAGATGGGTTCAGTGTGTCTATCTCCCGCCCCCGCCCCCTCCGCTCCGTGTATGGATTGTAGTCACTTCCGTGACCAATTCTGATGGGTTCACTTGGGTGTAGTGTCGTAAATGCTGTGGAACGCATCGCATTAGGCGTTGGAACGCATCGCGCATGCGCAGTTCGTCGCCAGGTGACTTCCGGAGCATTCTGTGATGGGGAGCGGAATATGACGCTACACCGACATTCCTATATGGGGAAGATAATCCTAGGAGAATTACAAAAGGAATCGTGATTCTCCTGACGATTGTGGAGAATTTTTTTTTAAACGTTTCTCTCTAATGTTGAGTTTTTTTCTTTTTGAGTTTTGTAAGGGACTCATCCTGTAGATATTCAAAAAAACTCAGTATTTATAATTTTTGGTGTTTTTTCCTTATCTGTGATTTGGGCAAGTTTGCCTTCCAAACCTACAATGGTGAAGGGTCCCAAAAATTATACCTCCCCCTTTTTTCTTTTCTTTGAAGTGGTTTGACATTTTTCCAAAAAAATGGTATCTCCTGCGTAGTAAATGTCGCCTTTTTAATCTCTCCTCTCTCTCTCATCATGCCTAGTCATGTCGGGAACTCTCCCACCCCACAGTGCCTAGTCATGTCGGGATCTCCACTTCCCATGGTGCCTAGTCATGTCGGGGACTCCAATTCCCATGGTGCCTAGTCATGTCGGGATCTCCACTTCCCACGGTGCCTAGTCATGTCGGGATCTCCACTTCCCACGGTGCCTAGTCATGTCGGGATCTCCACTTCCCACGGTGCCTAGTCATGTCGGGAACTCCACTTCCCACGGTGCCTAGTCATGTCGGGAACTCCACTTCCCATGGTGCCTAGTCATGTCGGGAACTCCACTTCCCATGGTGCCTAGTCATGTCGGGAACTCCACTTCCCATGGTGCCTAGTCATGTCGGGAACTCCAATTCCCATGGTGCCTAGTCGTGTCGGGAACTCTCCCATGGTGCCTAGTCATGTCGGGATCTCCACTTCCCACGGTGCCTAGTCATGTCGGGAACTCCACTTCCCATGGTGCCTAGTCATGTCGGGAACTCCAATTCCCACGGTGCCTAGTCATGTCGGGAACTCTCCCATGGTGCTTAGTCATGTCGGGATCTCCACTTCCCACGGTACCTAGTCATGTCGGCAACTCCACTTCCCATGGTGCCTAGTCATGTCGGGAACTCCACTTCCCACGCTGTCTAGTCATGTCGGGAACTCCAATTCCCGTCATGTCTGTGAATGTCAGTTTTACAATGCCTCATGTGGTGTGTATTTCCAAAACAGCTTGAGGGCTGCAGTTTGGAGACCCCTGGTTTAGAGGTTGGATCGATCTAAGTTTTAGTGTGTTTTGTATTTGACATTTGTTTATTATAATACTCAATTCTCTGAAAGCGATTTAAAATGGTGCTTTCCATAATCTCCTTCTTTCGTACCTCTTGTAATGAATTTTAACATCTAAAACCCTACTCTTGCATGGCAACCATTCTTGACTAACATATGTGAATCTATAAAATGTGGTTTTGTTCTCTAGCATCTAAGAGTATGAAGGAGTCACTCTTACGACTAACCCTATCTCAGCCAATGTCCTCGCTTCCAGCCATCTCTGTTCTCTGTGCTATTTTTTTTGTGTAATGATGTCCTTTTATGTTTATTTTTTTTTCTTTGCCTGCTGTCTTTGGCTCTTACGATAGACAGGAAAGGGGGGTCTGCCTCCCCTACAGCCAGCTTTTCCCATGTTTTTTTAATGGGAGCAACGGCCCATTCCCGCTCATTGGGGTCTTTGCACAGGAGCTTCTGTAGAAAGTCCACCAGGTTTGGATCGGCATCACATGGGTAAGATGGTGTGTCATACATTATAGCGTCCAGCAGGCGTGACAGATTGCTTTCTTTAAAAAATAAATGATGCATTCTAACTGCTGCTTCATACAAATGCACTCTAAGGGAGAAGAGATCTGCTCTCTGATCATGCGGTTGTTAATAATCTCTGGTGCATAATATAGGAGGGTTTCGTTTTCTCCCTCCAGACGTCTTCCCAACATTTAGGTCTCCTCATGGATATGAATGTTGGTTGGCTTTAGATCCCTGTGAAATATGCCCTTGGAATGTAACGTCTGCAGACCATATGGCGATTCAGAAGACATGCATCTGATTACTGCGATGTCTCCTGTATTCTTTTTTTCTAAGTCACCTTGTGACATGTTATCCATGGCAAAAAACAAATGGTTCTCCGTTGTGGCATAGACCTGTGCACAGAAGGGAAGGTTCATAATTTCTGGTACATCCCTTTCGATAAATGTACAGTTTCTAACCATCAACTTCTTCTTCACCATCTTTAATGCCACCCGCGTACAAGTTTTGTGGTGTGTCGCCAGGAACACCTTCCCGTAAGATCCTTCTCCAAGCTTGTCATGGACGTCAAAGTCCTCAAGGGTGATTCCCATTGATCTAGTAATCCTCGTTGTCATCTTTTTAAGCTGTATAATCTGTATAGTAATTGGGCAGAAACACACGTCTGCACTCCTCAGTCTCTGACCACCAACATTTTTAAAGAGATTTGCACATTGGAAGAGGGACAGCTGAAGAAGTCAGAAGGATTTTTTTCCAAACGATGGAGGGTGATCTATCTGCTTTGGATGAAGATGCCATACCTTTTTAGTAAGAAAATAAAATCAATAGTGGATGTGGCAGAGCAAAGACTCATGACTACACACTTGCAGAAAATACAGTGTGACCTAACCCTAATGGTTTGAACTGTGGAGTTGACTACAGCCAAATTTGTATATAATCTCATGTGCCATTTATTTCCTAAAGAAAGTTGCAAAGCTGAGAATATTTGGCCATATGTGATGATGTTTCAGATGCGCCATCACTCACCAATTGGTTACTGTCGGGTCACCTGTTGCCAGGTGACAAGTGCAACCCCTTGGGGTCGGGGATGCACCACAGGGTAGTGAACCCTATAGCCGACTGCTGCGAACAGAGAGGAAGCGTGAGCCCAAGATTCCCCAGGGCGCAGAGTTTAAGACCCAGCTTGGTGTTCACCAGAGCCTCTGGTGGTGAGGATGGCCTTTGCTGCAGCTGGATCCAGGTTGCGGCCCCTGGCGTCCCCTAGGTCAGGCTCTGTAGGGAGAGAGGGGAAGCAGCACACAGGACACAAGCGATAGTGAAGGGTAACCAAGGGACAGGCCAAAAGTCAAGGAAACAAGCAAACAGGAGTAGTCAGACGAGCCAAAATTGGTACAGAGAGAGGTTAATTTAGCACACGGCAGACAGTAACTCAAGCTACAAACAAAGTCGAACAGCACTGCAGACCTGCAGTGCAACAGTTAATATAGACCTCCTGGGATGGCCTGGGGTGGGACCATACAGGAAGGAGAGATGATAAAAAGGCTGCCAGAACAGTCAGGCCTCTAATGAAGACATGGAGACAGGTAAGCTGCCAGTCTTTATTGCATATCCGTGGCAGTTACCCAATAAGTAAGGAGAATTCATCATCAAACATAATTGGTGCCTCTTCCATGTTGTCCTTCTGTGGGTCTGGAATCATCAACTCCATTCCAGACTGAGACCCAAAAATGTCTGTGGTTCAAAGGCGAGAAAAGGTGTTTGAGATGGAAACACTGCTCTGAGAGGTGTTCAAGTGGGAAGCCTAAATTACCTCAGAGTGGGCTGAAGAAATAATTTCAATGGAATCATCATCCTTCTTGTCTTTAATGTAGACTCCTGGAGTTTCTTCTTTCCTGCTTTCACTCAGGTATTTCAATTTCATTGTCCTTCTTCTATGACTCTGGAATCATCAACTTTAATCATCTCAGACTGAGGCGGCGTACACACGACCGAGGTTCTCGCTGGAAACCAGCGAGAACCTCGCTGGAAGCTGCATTCCAGCGAGGACCTCGGCCGTGTGTACGCTCCTGGCTCGCCCCGCCCGTCGGGAATCCCGTCGAGCCAAAAGAGAGCACGCTCTCTTTTGGCTCGACAGCCCGCCTGGATGAATGGCTGGTTGCCATTCCCGACGGGGGGGTCGCCGATTTCGACGGCCGGCAGAGAACCTCGACGGGTGGAACGATGTGTTCTGCCCGTCGAGGTTCTCTGCCGTGTGTACACGGCCTCAGATCCAGATGTGTCTGTGGTCAAATAAGAAGACATGGAGATGAGATGAGAGGTGATGTGATGGAAACTCTGCTCTGTGATGTGTTCAGGTGAGAAGACAATGATTCCTCAGACTGTGCAGAAGAATTCCTTTCAATGGGATTTTCTTCTTTCCACCTTTTTACTCGTGTATTTCAGGACTTTGGTACTTTATTTTTTTAGTGTAATCCAATTGCCAAAAGCTCAATAAACATATTGTATCCCAGTGGGAATCGTTCTCCATGCTACAGGAGGGTTATCCATCTTGACATTGTTTTTCCTGTCAACCAAAGGTTTATATCCTTCATCATGAAGGTTGGCCACCCACCATTAAAACTCCCCCTGTGAGAAGGCAGAAGATGACACCAAACGCCCACACATTGAGGCTGCCATCTACAACCAGTCCACCTGAAATGGTAACCTCATGAATTTTAGGGCTCATGTAGGATTTGCTGCCACACATGGATGTTATCACTGTCCCTCTGACCATAGCAAGGCCAAAGTCTCTGTGATCTTCACACATTGGCACTCCTTGTCAAATGCCAAAACATTTTCTGGCTTCAAATCCATGTGTACAAATCCTTTCTCTGCTATGAATTTGAGGGCATTGGGAATCTGAACAGCACATCTCTTTATCACATCTTCTGTAATTCACAACTAACTAAAAAACAAATCAAAATCCAATTGATGTTAAAAACAGTTGGGTATATAAGGAGCCATTCAGAAAACTTGTCCAGAAACAGGTGACGTCTACGTATAAGCCGTAACTTTTATAGTTTCATTGTAAGAAATAAAGGAATTGGGTTTTTGGGAATCTAAATGAGGCATGTACAATGTAAATAATAAGAGTTAACTTTTTTTTATAAGTTGCATGTCATGATTCCCATAGAAAAAAAAACATAATGAATTGGTAATAAATATGACTTGGCTCTAATAAAGTTAGATAGCAAAAGCGCTCAGGAAAACCCAAGAGACCCCAAAAGAATGGAGCGGACAAGGAGGACTATTCCGGTACAGAGTAGATGAACTCAGAAGAGAGAAGACATATCAAAAATAGCTAAATGTATTAATATAATATCAAAAAAAATAAAAACATCAAACACTGAGGACAATTAAAACATTAAAATTAAAATACACATTGTGACAACCAATCAGATCTTTTACGTACCTAGGTGTGAGCCTGATGTGTGGAGGGAGACCTCCCGTACAACCCTGGCTCAGAGACCACTGGAATGGGGACGGTGGTGGTAAGAGCTTGGTGAGGTAAAGGTGCCTGTTCTGTTCTGCAACCGCTGGGTAGGATGCAGGTCGGCAGGCTAGCGGTTGCAGGTGCAGATGAGCAGGACAACAGGTGCAGCACAGCAGGTGCAGGACAGCGGAGTCAGACAAGCCGGGTCATACACATCAGGGTAACAGCATACACGATAAGCAAGAGAATTGTCAGAGTCCAGGCCGGGTCTTGGCAACAGGTAATCAGGCAGACAGCAAGCATGGTCAACAAGCCGAAGTCAGGACTGGAGATAGAAGCAAGGTTGGGAAGCCAGGTCATACACAGGAACAGGATGCTTCACACAGGAACACAAGGAACAGACGCAGATCAAGCCGCGAGGTGCAGCATTCCTACAGTGTCTTTTATAGGCTGTCGGGCGTCAAAGGTGCCATCTAACGCGCGCGCATAGGACGTGATTCACGCATGCGCATAGGTGCGTGTGAGGTCCGTGGTTTGCGCATAGGCGCACACCTACGGGAACGCCCAGAATGTCCCTGACAAGATCACCAAAATTGCAGTCCGCAAATGAGGAATCCAAGTGAGTGTTGGGGTCACGGTACGAGCAGTCTCTCTACTAGTTTTGCGACATTGTATCGCTTTGTCAGGAGAAGTTTCTGAACATTGATATACAAACAAACACAAGACATGAACAGGTTAAAACACATATAATCAAGTTCATGTAGGTCAACCTACCAACAGGAACAGGCATATACAATAATACATATTGGGGACTGGGAACTGTGTCGTCTACCTAGGAGCAAGTATCCCGTCAGCTCAGATGCCCAACCAGCCACGGAAAATGTAGGCTAAAAGATAATAATATAGAATATCGAACTTGATTCTCATTTTGGGCTTTACCAATGGCTTTAAAAAAAAAAAGACTCCTCTGCTGCTCCCAGAAGCCTGTGACATGCGGTGGGAGTTCTGGAGATGGTCATCATTGTGTTAAATCTTTTGCCGACGATGTGATGAGATGTTTTTCATTCTCTTTTGTATATCGTTGGTGACTTGCATACAGTTTTGCATGTGCTTTACGTAATTTTCTGCTTTTTTAAAAAGCTTTTTATGGAATTTAAAAATAAACCTTTTCGGTTTTCTTAACTGCTAGCCAACCAGCCGCCACAGTTTTACTGCAGCAGGTTGGCACGGCCACACAATCTATAGCAGGTACGTGTTCCCCGGAGCTGATGCGTGTGCCTGTCGGACGCAATGTTCGCCATGCACCCGCGATCGCTTCTGACAGAACGAGGCATCTCTGTAAGCATCTCTGTAAACGCACAAATCCCATTCTGTCAGGAGAGTAGAGACAGATTGTGTGTTCCTCAGTAGGAACAATATGTCTCCTCCCCCAAGTCAGTCCCCCCCCCCACAGTTAAGAACACTTGATCGCCCCCTAGTGTTAATTCATTCCCTACCAGTGACATTTCTATAGTAATCAGTGGTTATTTTTTAGCTCTGATCACTGTATAAATGTCCCCAAAAAAAAAGGGTCAAGTGTCCGAACTGTTTGCAATGTTTCAGTCCCGATAAAAAAAAAAAAAAAATCGCACATTGCTGCCATGACTAGTTTAATAAAAAAAAAAAAGAAAGAAAGAAAGAAAGAAAGACGACCTCTATCCCTTATTTTGTAGACAGTATAACTTTTGCGCAAACCAATTAACCACTTGCCGACCAGCCGCCGCAGTTATACGGCAGCAGGTCGGCACGGGTGCGCGAGAGCCCGTAGCTCTACGTCGCGCCTTTCGCGGCCACTAGGGGGCGCGTGCGCGCCGCCGGCGGCCCGCGCGCTCGCCCCCGAGTCCCGTGCGTGTGCCCGGCGGGCGCGATCGCCGCCGGGCACACGCGATCGCTCGTTACAGAGCGGGGAACGGGAGCTGTGTGTGAAAACACACAGCGCTCGTTCCTGTCAGCGGGGGAAACGCTGATTTTCTGTTCATACAATGTATGAACGGAAGATCAGTGATTTCCCCTAGTAAGTCCACCCCCCCCATACAGTTAGAACACAAATAGGAACACACTTAACCCCTTCCCCGCCCCCTAGTGTTAACCCCTTCACTGCCAATGGCATTTTTATAGTAATCCAATGCATTTTTATAGCATTGATCGCTAAAAAAATGCCAATGGTCCCAAAAATGTGTCAAAAGTGTCCGAAGTGTCCGCCATAATATCGCAGTACCGAAAAAAAACGCTGATCGCCGCCATTACTAGTAAAAAAAAAATAATAAAAATGCCATAAAACTACCCCCTATTTTGTAAACGCTATAACTTTTGCGCAAACCAATCAATAAACGCTAATTGCGATTTTTTTTTTACGAAAAATATGTAGAAGAATACGTATCGGCCTAAACTGAGGAAAAAATATTTTTTTTTTATATATTTTTGGGGATATTTATTATAGAAAAAAGTAAAAAATATTGCATTTTTTTCAAAATAGTCGCTCTGTTTTTGTTTATAGCGCAAAAAATTAAAACCGCAGAGATGATCAAATACCACCAAAAGAAAGCTCTATTTGTGGGAAAAAAAGGACGCCAATTTTGTTTGGGAGCCACGTCGCACGACCGCGCAATTGTCAGTTAAAGCGACGCAGTGCCGAATCTCAAAAAGTGCTCTGGTCTTTGGACAGCAAAATGGTCCGGGGCTGAAGTGGTTAATATGTGCTTATTGCAATTTTTCTTTTTCTGAAAAATATGTAGAAGAATACATGTCGGCCTAAACTGATGAAGACTTTGTAATTTTTTTCCCTCCTACTACCAAAATAAATAAAAAATATCTATATATATATAACAGGGGTAAATAATTCTATAAAATTATCATTAATAATACCAAAATCAGACTGTTGTCTAATGTAGGGTCACTATAGTACAGTAGCTATCTCTATTCCTTCGTTCAAACCACCAGGTGAAAGAACATCAAGATTATATATCCAGAATGTCTCCCTGATGCACCATTTTTTTGGAAACGTTCAGCCAATGTCATTTATTTGGGAATTTGTTCGATGACCCAGACATTCAAACCTGTGGTGAGTTTTTGATGATATTCAGAAAAATGCCGTGGGATGCTGTTCATGTCCTTACCGCCGTCTTTTATTTGTCGGTGCTGGCCAAAGTGCTGTCTTAAGGGACAGGTAGTTCGGCAAACACAAATCAACCCACAGGGGCACGTGAGGCCGTACACAACAAAGTCCGATGAACAGTTGTAGAAATGGTCTAGTGCAGTGGTTCTCAACCTGGGGTCGGGACCCCCTCAGTTGAATGATGATTTGCCAGGGGTACCCGGATCCTGGGCTGTTCCTGAAGCCTACACCGCTCTCCCAGCCTTTTTGAATGATCAGAACTCCCCCCCAGCATTGCCACTCATCCCACCCCCCACCAAGGAGAAAGAGAAGGAATAAAAATAGTCTTATAGTGAAGAAAAGAGTTGACAGCTGTAGGTTTAGTGTAATTTTTGGCAATTAATGGTCTCAGCTGCATGGCCTAAATCTAGATCCAAATAAGCTAAACTGGTAGGGTCAGAAGCATGGGTGAGGAATAAACCATAGGGATTATTGTTAAAACGACTCACAAAATGAAGTGATCACGTCAGGGGAGCCATCCCAGATCACAATTGGGTCATCAATATATCGACAAAAAAAGGCAATGTTAGCAGAGTAATGGTTGTTTTGCGAGGTGTAATTTTTTTCCCAGTAGCCCATGGCTAAATTAGCATAGGACGGGGCAAAATTAGCGCCCATATCGGTCCTTTGCACTTATATAGAACTCTCCATCAAAATTGAAATAGTTATAAGGGTGAGACAAAACTTTGAGGCCTCTAGGATGAATGCGGCTTGTCTGGAGTTAAGGGGGTCCTGTGAAAGAAAAAAAAATCTAGAGCTAGTAGGCCAAACTGATGCGGGATAGAGGTGTAAAGTGAGGTGATGTCTAGCGACAGCCACATATACGATGGGTCCCACCTATATGGTGCAAACAGTTCCAGAAGGTGTGAAACATCTCTGGCTGTGGATAGCAGCAGTTCCTTTATTTGGAAAAAAAAATTGGACCGTCATTAGCACATCCTTTAGGGACTGAATAAGCTGAATGGGAGGCTTTAGGGATACGGTGGATCCTATTAATCGTGAGATACATATGTGAAGCTTTTGGGAGAATGGCAGACATCATCAAGTTGTGGGCATACTTTAAAAAAAAAAAAAAAATGTTGTGTGGAGCAGACTGGTTTTCTCTGTTTGACATTGTTACGTCTGGACCTATCTTCAAGTTCAGCAAGTTTAATCTTTAGCTATGCATTATCAGCTTTATTCTCCTTGTATGCATCCACTAGATGATTTATGGTTTCTGAACACTCCCATTTTATTTTTTTTCCATATAATGGACTTGTCGCCCATGTTGCTCAGCTCAGAAGAGAATTTATGGAAGGGTGTGGAGAATTCAGTGATCAGGGAGCATTGTAGGGACTCAAGCATTTCTTTCATGGTGGAATCAAGCACTGGTTGTCCTGCAGTAGGGAATGCAACTATAAATAGTGGTACTGCTGTACTGGGCTGTGACGGGTTACTCCCTTGACCTATGTCTGCGGAGGAGTTGCCAGCCTTATGCAAGCCTTTGCTGGGCTGTATCAGGTCCTGAACTGTAAGGGGAGAGCTGTGCAGCTGTTACCTCTGCATGTTCAGTGTCAGAATCTGGGAGATCGGTGTAGGAAGCCACAGTACACGAGGAGGAGTAAGCAACGCCATCTTGTCCCTCGGCCTTCCCAGCCGTCGGCTGGATGAAGAAGGCCCACCCCCTTCCGTGGTCGTCGATCGTCCTTTAATCTTCCTGGATATTGCTGTACTGGGAGTGCAGGGGATTCTATTGTGCTCTTTTGGATGTCTCTCCAAGCTGCAGAGCTCCAGGCTTAAGCTGGCCATCTTAGTCGCCAGCAAGCCATGCCCCCAAGATAAGTCCTTTTAATGACCGCATATTCCTCTCGGTCAATAGGTAGGTGGATGATCTTGAGGGTGATGTTTAGTATTGTATCCGAAGTGGAAGTAGTATGCTGGAGATCCAGGCAAAGCGTTGTCAGGCAGATACGGTCGGCAACGGATCAGGCAAATAGTTCACAATCGAATTCCCGGAGAAGGGTCAGGCAGGCAAAGGTCATACATGATCTGGCGGTAAGGTACAAAATCAGGCTGTAGAATAGTCGGGATATCAGGAAGGAGTTCAATACAAGGAAGATCACTGAAGTCAAAACACCCAGGAAGTAATCCAATAAACGGGCGCTGAGTGATGACCTCACTTCCTATTTAAAGGCTGTCCAGATTGAGAATTGTCCACAGCTGGCAGCAGGTGGAGCTAGTGAGTCTGAGGTAGTGTTTGAACACAGTAAGGACATTCCCAAGGTCTAGATCTCCTCTGTAGCACAGCAGGTAAGGCTATGGTTTAAGCGACCAGGAAGATCCCGGTTTGAATACACCCTGGGACATGACAAGTATCCTCTCACTAACAGGGCTTTGCTCCATCAGGTGTTTCTGTGCAAGCACCTCTCTTCAGACCTATGTACAAAATAGGAAAAGCCGGCAACTCCATGTCCATATGTAAACGTTTATTACGTTACTTGGGCTGACGTTTTTCATCACAGCACAGAGATAAAAATGACTAACAAGCTATATATTCCAATGGAAGGTGCCTTCACAGAGCAATGTAAAACATACATGAAGTGCTCAACAGCTGTGATACCCATCACCGTTTATAGATAAGAGGCTTACCAGAAAGCCTGTGATCACCCTTATTCAGGGAGGTCAAGCAAAGCTTTTAGAAGAGTCAGGCGTCCCAACTTTTATTTTAAAATAAAGGCAAAAGCAATTTCAAGCAATCTCCAATAAAACGTTTAAAAATCAGCGGTGTTCCTTGCAAGGAAAAAATAAGAAAAAAACTGAATCAAAATCGTGCATGCAGAGTACATGCGTGCGTAGCGTCCCGACAATTGTTTCGTCAGATATGACGTCATCAGGGGTACGCCCACACGCCTGTGCATTAAATACCCAACTGCCAAAACGGAAGAGTGCTGCCATAGGACTCACAAAAAAGATACAAAACCAATCATTGGACAAAATTCATGACCAGACACGAACATAGGTGAATATTAATTGTTTCAAAGCCGTACACCATCGGATGATGAAACTAAAAACAGACCACTGCCATCTTGTGGGGAACTATGAAGGCACCGTGGGGGGAATGAATAGTCATGTCACCATCTCTGTAGAGTCTAGTGATAAATTAAAAACATATTTATTTTAAAAGCCTGGGACCAATGGATTTTCAACTTATAGGAACTGATCGCTGGCGCTTGGACATTGGCTTCAACGACTACCCGATCCGGTTACTGAACTCTGGCTATGTTTTGACTACGCTTACTCTGTTTTACCTTTTTTATTTTTATTATTAAACAAGTGTGATTTAACTGTACTGTCTCGGTCTGATTCATGTTGTTTTTTTTTTTTGGTGAGAACTTCATCTTCACTCCACTATCCAACAGACTCAATAACTTGGTTCTGAAGATACTAGAGGGATTGGATTGGAGCGTAGAGTGCGCTATGTGGTAGTGTCATTAAGCTGTCTCTGGTCTTCCCTGTTATAATCCTCAGAATCGAGCACCGCTACAGATCCTCCTTGATCAGCTTCCTTATGACTGACTGTCATTCTGGGAGCTGAGAGATTTAACCACTTAAGGACTGCCTCCTGCACATTTACGTTGGCAGAATGGCACGGCTGGGCACATCCACGTACAGGTACGTCCTGCGCTACTGCCCAGCCGTGGGTCGCGGGCGCGCTCCCGCGGCCCGGTCCAAAGCTCCGGGACCGCGGGACTCGCAGACCCGATCGCTGCTGGAGTCCCGCAATCGATCCCAGGAGTCCCGCAATCGGTCCCTGGAGTCCCGCGATCGGTCCCTGGAGGCGGTGTCATCGATCGCGTGATCCCTTTTATAGGAATACACAATCAATGATGTCACACCTACAGCCACACCCCCTACAGTTGTAAACACACTTTAGGTCACACATAACCCCCTTCAGCGCCCCCCTGTGGTTAACTCCCAAACTGCAATTGTAATTTTCACAATAAACAATGGATTTTAAATGCATTTTTTGCTGTGAAAATGCCAATGGTCCCAAAAATGTGTCAAAATTGTCCGAAGTGTGCGCCATAATGTCGCAGTCACGAAAAAAAATCGCTGATCGCCGCCATTAGTAGTAAAAAAAAAAAAAAAAAACGCAATAAAACTATCCCCTATTTTGTAAACGCTCTAAATTGTGCACAAATCAACCGATAAACGCTGCTTGTTTTCTTTTTTTTTTTACCAAAAATATGTAGAATACATATCGGCCTAAACTGAGTAAAAAAAATATATATTTTTTTTATATATATTTTTGTGGTCCTCTGACGAACTGCCTTCTGTCCACCAGAGACATTTCTACACTCCCAATCTTTCCAGGGCTTCATCACCAGGCTCCACTGGACCCTGGCCAAGGACGGTGTCCGCTGTTGCACCTTTTATCATGCAAGTTAGGCCAGCCCACCGGTCCCTTTTGCACCATTCCCGTATCAGGACCCCTCAGCAGCATCCGCTGTCTCGCTCCCTGGACACAGACTGGAACATCTGCTGAGGAGCTAATTTCTGGGGGCGTTCTCCTGGGCCTGCTGACCCTGTATCAGGCGTTGACAGAACAGAGGCACTTTGTCCCTTAATTGTTTTTAAAACCTATGCAACTACATGCAGCGCTACCCTCTCAGGAGCCACTGGTTGATTTGGGATCGGCATATTAAGTTACCTCTAAGTGTTGTCCAGGGGTGAAGTTAGTGAGTAGAGCAGTAAGCGAATGTCCAATCAGTAGTTAAGATTTTCCCAAATGCTTTATTTCTTGAGTCCAACACGACCAACATCAACAGGAGGTAGATGTTGATGAAATAAAGAAAACCTTGCAGTATCAGACTTGGATGAACAGGAAAAGCAAGCCTGCTTTCAGTAACTGTATATTGCGTCGCCACTCTAGCCCGAGTGGGTGAAGTGCCCCCCCGAACAGACCTCTGCCACGAGGCTGGCAGCCGGAGTGTCAATTTTGGGTTGCTGGAAGGAACAGGTCCCTGCCATGGACCTGGCTCTGATTTTGGTTTAAGATGCCAGATGAGGCCTCTGCCACAGGCAGAGCCACGTCGCACGACCGTGTAATTGTCTGTTAAAGCGACGCAGTGCCGAATTGCAAAACCTAGCTGGGTCCTTTAGCTGCTTAAAGGTCCGGGTCTTAAGTGGTTAAGAGCACATCTTTCTGACTTGGTAAGATTATCATTGAAACGGGTGGACGATGTTGTGGCCCTGGGTTCTAACGGTTCTAAATCCCTCTCAAGAGCCTGGAAGGTTTCAACTGCATTGCTCCTGGTGTGTACAGGGTAAAGGCATTCATCAACTTTTTATGTATGCTATCTTTATCTACCCCACACTTGCCACATTTAAGCCTCGTACACACAATCGGATTTACATTGGACATATCTGTGGAATTTAATGTGAAGGGCGTTGCATACAGATTTCAATACTTTGTCAGCCAACAATCAAACGTAGTGACCTACATACTACAGCTCTTTAGCACCACCCTTTTGGGCAACTTCTGCTAATGTGGTCGTCTTATAGTTGACATTGGTTCGGAGCATGCATGTGTCAGGAACCATGAACCGAGATTAATAAAAAGGTAAACAGAGTAAGAGTAGGCAAAACAGCCAGAGTTTTCAGTAACCAGATCGTGTAGTCGGTCAAGCCAAAGTTCAAGAGCCAGCGATAAAGGTAGTATACTGTACAGCAAGCAGGATCTGTAGCCAGAGGGAACGTAGTCAAGCTGGTCTTCAACAGGAACATGGGAGAAAGTATCTTGTGATAACACAGGCAAAAGCAAAGGTGCAAATGAACTGGAAGGCTTTAAGTAGGCAGAGCTCACAAGCAGATCATCAACAGGTGGATCACTGTGGAGAGATTAAGCACTAGTTTGTGTGAAACGCGTCGGCTATCCCCATTTGACTGTGGTTTTTGTGATGCATGTCCTTGACTTTCACCAATAAAGACAACTTTTGAAGTTCCTTGGAGTGTGGCTGTCCATCTCCTTTTGAATCTCTACATTGCTTAGTGCATTGCCAGCACCTTGGTTCCTGAGATGTTCCTTAATAGTCCACAAGACCCACCTGGAGCGGTGACTCCCTTTCATGCAGCTTGCAATCAGCTGACGGCATGTTTGTCCTTTTTAGGATTTTTTTTGGCCTCCAGTCCTCTGACGAATTGCCTTCTGTCCACCAGAGACTTTTCTACCCTCCAATCTTTCCAGGGCTTCATCACCAGGCTCCACTGGACCCCGGCCAAGGCTTGTGCACCACAGTGTCCGCTGTTGCACCTTTTATCATGCAACTTAGGCCAGCCCACCTGTCCCTTTTTGCACCATTCCTGTATCAGGACCCCTCAGCAGCGACCGCTGTCTCTTTCCCTGGCCACCGATGGAAACATTACGCCCTCTGCTGAGGAGCTAATTTCTGGGGGCGTTCTCCTGGGCCTGCTGACCCTGTATCAGGCATTGTGACAGAACAGAGGCACTTTGTCCCTTAATTGTTTTTAAAACAGATGCAACAACATGTAGCCCTACCCCCTCAGGAGCCGCTGGTTGATTTGGGATTGGCGTATTAAGTTACCTCTAAGTGTTCAGGGGTGAAGTTAGTGAGTAGAGCAGTAAGCAAATGACCAATCAGTAGTTAAGATTTTCCAAATGCTTTATTTCTTGGGTCCAACACGACCAACATCAACAGGAGGTAGATAGGACAGGTTGATGAAGAAAACCGTGCAGTATTAGGCTTGGATGAACAGGAAAGCAAGCCTGCTTTCTGTAACTGTATATTGCGTTGCCACTCTAGCCCGAGTGGGTGAAGTGCCCCCTCCCGAACAGACCTCTGCCACAAGCCTGGCAGCCGGAGTGCCACTTTAGGGTTGCTGGAAGGAACAGGTCCCTGCCATGGACCTGACTCTGATTTTGTTTTAAGATGCCAGGTGAGGCCTCTGCCACAGGCTCAATGCTGACAATGTGAACAGCAGAGCGAATCCTTCCAGTCAATTACATCTGGGTCACCGGTTGACAGTAGAAATGTACCTGTCAGTGTATCGGCCACCAGATCCCCGATGGTTCGTTCAAGTCACTCAGATAACCTGCCTCCGGGTTCTCTTTCAGCCGATCCCACACCGTACAGCTCACAGCTTAGGATCTCCATTATAGGAGTGGGGGTCCCAGTAAGTGATTGGTAGGCCATATTGTCGGGGTCTGTTGGATGCACACACCCTAAAGGTGGATGCCGCACCTGGAACCAGGAACCCGTGGAGAATCCTGAAAAATGGCGCCTGCCCCAGATATACCCCTCCAACATGCTCTGCGAGGGGAAAACTCCTCCAATTGGCTGCTGGGGAAAGTGGCTCTGCCAGAACCCCTGTAACGTCATCTGTCGCCGGGGGGGTGGGATCGGCACCCCCGGAGAGCAGACTGACCCACAGGACAGTTCTGGAATGACAGCAGCCCAAATTTTTGCAAAATTAGGAGTGGAAGCAACGTAACTCTCCCACTCCCCTGCTAACTTTAGCGTAAAAGTAAGGGGGCGCTACATACATATGTTCTTTAGCAATACTATATGACATGTTCTTTCGTGCTGGTCTGTCATACACCTCTGAAGAAGAGAAACACTCGCAATGTGTTAAGTGCTCCCCATGTGTGTTACATACACATTGGAGTTAATGATTGTAACCCTGGGTACTGTATTGCATGTTCATTGTTTTATGCATCCTGTATACATCATATGAAATGTCTAATTGCATAGTAGATCTTGTATATCTACGTTTTTTTGTTTTAATAAATACTTTCTACACCTACACATACAGTACTTCACGTTTTCACGATAGAGTAGCTTTCCCTTGAACCACTTCAGCCCCAGAAGGTTTTACCCCCTTCCTGCCCAGGCAAAATTTCAGCTTCTGGCACTGCGTCGCTTTAACTGACAATTGCGCAGTCGTGCGACGCGCCTCCCAAACAAAATTGGCGTCCTTTTTCCCCCCACAAATAGAGCTTTCTTTTGGTGGTATTTGATCACCTCTGCGGTTTTTATTTTTTGCGTTATAAACAAAAATAGAGCGACAATTATTTATTTTTTTCCTCAGTTTAGGCCCATACGTATTCTTCTACCTATTTTTGGTAAAAAGAATTCAATGGTTTATCGATTGGTTTGAGCAAAATGTATAGCGTTTACAAAATAGGGGATAGTTTTATGGCATTTTTTTTTTTTTTTTTTTTTACTAGGAATGGCGGCAATCTGCGTTTTTTTTTTATTGGGACTGCAACATTATAGCGGACACATCGGACACTTGTGACATTTTTGGGACCAATCACATTCATACAGTATAAATATGCACTGATAACTGTATAAATGTGACTGGCAGGGAAGGGGTTATACACTAGCGGGTGAGGAAGGGGTTAAATGTGTAGCCTAGTTTGTGTTCTAACTGTAGGGGGAGGGTTGACTGGGGGAGGTGACCGATGGTTGTCCCTATGTACAAGTGACACAGATCGGTCTCCTCTCTCCCTGACAGGACGTGGAGCTCTGTGTTTACACACAGAGCTCCACCTTCCTGCCCAGTTACTGGGCAATCGCGGGTGCCTGGCAGTGATAGTTGCCGTCGGGCACGCACACCTTGATCCCAACAAAGCGGCGTTTGCGCGCCCCCTAGTGGCTTTAAAAGACAGGACGTCCTATGACGTCCTGTCAGAACAATGGAGTCTTCCGCCTGCCGTCATTTGACGGCGGGCAGTGGATAAGTGGTTAAAGTCCCACAAGAGGAACCCTTCCCTGTGCATAGACTAATCTGGATGTGGGTTAATTTTACTCTTTAGAGCAACCTAGAACCCTCTCTCCATTTGGAAGAAAAGAGAAATGAAATGGGACTTTGTGGAAGGCATGTCACTGAATGGATACCTTATTCATGAAATGTTTTATTAATTACAAATCACATTATAAGTGCCAATCTGTGATACAGGACACATTTTACTGATACACTAGTATGCATTGTAACCTGGGGGACAGGTAGCAGGTACAAAGCTCTCTGGGATGAGCCGTCTTTCAGTCACAGATAACAAATCCAGTGAGGTGGTGACAGTGTGGTGTCTATTTGTGCTGGTTTTTACCAACCTTTTGCTCTCATACACAGACAGTGGCGTCACTAGGGTAGGTGTCACCCCCCCCCCCCCGCCAATAACCTTTTCCAAATATGTTTTACCCTACTGTTTGCTGTCTGTTCTCCTTTCTTCCCCTTTTCTCTCTCCCTATCCATCTTTCTTGTTCGTTCTATCCCCTTTTCTTTTTTTTTTTTTTAAAGTGTATTTTTGTGCGTGAACTCGAGAGAGAGGAGCCGGACTGCAAGAGTTGGGAGTAGGCAGACCCTCCCCCCGGAGGCAATCGCCATCCTTCTCCATGCCCCTGGTGGCAATGGCGGGTGTGAAGGGGAGCCTCCCACTCACCCCGCCCTACCTGCTCCTCTTGGGAGCCCAACGGGACCCCATTGGGGCAGAGGGACTCCCCCTATGAGGGAGTGAGGGGGGCCTAGCCCACCCAGCCAGCCCCGTAGGTCCTTCGCCTCTCTTTTAGGAGACCGCATGGCCAAAGTGCATGTGTTTTAAACCAATTTCGTGCGTGCAAGTGTGGTGGTTTTTGTGGGGGGGGGGAGGTGGGCGTACTAAGCACAGGCGTACCTTGCATAGCACACCCACCGGGAGCCGGGCTGAGACCACCAAACTCAATTCACATGTAGCCGAGACCGGGATCTATCTATCCCCTTTTCTTTCTCTCCATTTTTCTTTGTCCCCTCCCCCCACCTCTCTAATGCCGCGTACACACGATCATTTTTTGTGATGAAAAAAAAACGAAGTTTTCTGTGAAGTAAAAAACGACGTTTTTGAAACGTCACTTTTCAAAGACGATGTTGCCTACACACCATCGTTTTTTTCACAAAAAGCGAGGTTACGTTCACCACTCTTTTCCATTAAAGCTCGCTTCATAACTAGCTTCTGGGCATGCGCGGGTTGAAAAACGTCGTTTTAAACGACGTTTTTGCTACACACGGTGACTTTTTGTGAAACAAAAAACGACGTTTTGACAAACGACACAAAAAATTCAAGCATGTTGGAATTTTTTTTGGGTCGTTTTTTTTAAAGACAAAAAAAACAATGTTTTGCCCACACACGATCAATTTTAAATGACGTTTTAAAAAACGACGTTTTTTTTCATCGCAAAAAACGACCGTGTGTACGCGGCATTACACATCGGACATTTTTGGGATCAAAACATGAAAATTCTACTAACAGAATGCATTTCTTCTCCGAGTCCTATTTCAGCTTTTTTCGGAGGGCGTGACGCGCCATAGGACTCGGAGATATACGGCGCCTGCGCAGTCAGCTCCTAGGTCTGTGAGCAGGCGCAGTATAGCGCCGGAAATACCAGAGTCCTAAATCGGCTATTTTCGGAGAGAAATGAAAATGTAATCATTACACAGCAAGTAGAGCAATTAAAAAATAAAAAAACAGCATACTGGCGCTGACGCCAGTATGCTGGATCGGATGTGACATGGTAGATTTAGGCTGAACCACCGCTTTAAATAACACTATTTTTAACAATATTATTGATTAACACCCCTATTTCCTATACCTGCTAGAGGTTAACCACTTGCATACTGGGCACTTACACCCCCCTCCTGCCCAGGTAAAATTTCAGCTTGCGGCACTGCGTCGCTTTAACTGACAATTGCGCGGTCGGGCGGCGTGGCTCCCAAACAAAATTTACGTCCTTTTTTCCCCACAAGTAGAGCTTTCTTTTGGTGGTATTTGATCGCCTGTGCGATTTTTTTATTTTTTGCGCTATAAACAAAAAAGAGCGACAATTTTGAAGAAAAATACAATATTTTTTACTTGTTGCTATAATAAATATCCCAATTAAAAAACAATAAACACTTTTTTTCCTCAGTTTAGGGCGATACGTATTCTTCTACATATTTTTGGTAAAAAAAAAAAAAAATAATCGCAGTAAGCGACTGGTTTGCGCAAAAGTTATAGCGCTTACAAAATAGGGGAGAGAATTATTATTTTTTATTTATTTTTTTTACTAGAAATGGCGGCGATCTGCGATTTTTATTGGTACTGCGACGTTATGGCGGACACATCGGACACTTTTGACACATTTTTGGCGCCATTCACATTTATACTGCAATCAGTGCTATAAATATGCACTAATTACAGTATAAATGTGACTGCCATTGAAGGGGTTAACACTAGGGGGTGAGGAAGGGGTTAAATGTGTATGCTAGGTGTGTTCTAACTGTGGAGGGAGGGGGGGTGACTGGGGGGGTGACCGATCTGTGTCCCTATGTAAGAAGGAACACAGATTGGGCTCCTCCTCTCCAGAGACAGGACGCTGTCTCTGTGTAACATGGCAATGAGAGATGATCTATGAGAGATCATCTCTCATTGGCCCACAGATCGCAACGCAAACGGCCACTCTGATTGGCCGTTCGCCGCGATCTGTGATTGGCCGTGTCCAAGGGACACGGACAACACAGGGCTTCCCCGCAGCGCGCTCTACAGCGCGCGCTGGGAACGCCAGAATGACATGCCGTCAAATGACGGCATGTTGGCTATTCAGGCCCGCGCTGTTGCCGTCATCCGACGGTAGCGCGGGCCTCAAGTGGTTAAATAACACAATCACAATTTTTAACAATATTATTGCTTAACACCCCTATTTCCTATACCTGCTAGAGGTTAATCAAGTATTAAAACCTCCCGCAATGCGCTGCTTCAGCAGAGCATTGTGGTTGGTTTAGACGGGCTGTCACATTGATTTCTATGAATAGGAGGGGTGGAGGAGCGGTGGAGCGATGAACCCACCTCTTCTTCACCGCTCCTATACAGCCAGCAGGATTTAGTATAGTAGTAAAGAATGAAAATGCTAATCACATTTTGTCAGAACTTTTATAACAAAACAGATTTGAAAATAAAGTGCAAAAACAACTTTACAGCTCCAGCATCTATAATTTGTTTAGCAGATCAATGGGATAACAGACAGCAATTTCAAATGACCACCAGACATCATCTAAATAAAGACCCGACACTTTTAGTTTATGTGGAAAAGTATATGGCCACGGCCTTTGATATTGGTTTTATTTTATTAATAACTAACAACTCAGTTCAAGTTCACCATAGGAATTTCATTTAAAACGATTTAAATATATAAATATAACGTCCATTTATTCAGCTCAGCTATTACAGCTCGAGCTGTATTACAAAAACCACAACAGGATTTTTTAAACTGTCCCAAACAGCCAGGCCGGGCTAAAAGCCCCCTGGCTACACCCAGACCGCGGCCTGCTCAATACATGTCTGGAGGTCATTGATGAATATGTCCAGGCCGATGTCGGACAGATGAATACCATCCTTCCGATTAAAGGCCCGGAAAACCCCCTTCTAACTCCCGATGACGGTAAGAGAACCCGTAACCCAGGGACATAAACTTCTCGACCACCCTATTAATACGTTTCCTTTTTTTCTCGAAAGGGCGAAAAACTGCAGACTTCAACCATATTTGCCTAGGGATGATTTCGGTAAATAATAATACCGAGCCGGGATACATGGCCTTAATAAAACAAAAATTAAGTTCAAAGTGTTCTGATTGCCATTACCTCCCAAATTAATGATCAAGATGTCTGGAGGCTGATGATTGTAGGCCATAAAACCCAACTCGGACAAAAGTTCCCCCAAAATCATGCCTCTTTTACCGTGCCAACAGATCCAACAGATCCAACAGATCCAAAACAGGTTAGGATCCAGGTCCAGAAACTCGGAAAAAATTTGGGTTGATGCTCTTTGTGCCCAGAAGATAAAGGAATGCCCAATTAAGTCAAAACAAATTGTTAGGCCTCACATAAAATTTGAAGCATCCGACTTCAACCTACCCAGATGCCTAATCCTACTGTTGTCCAAGCCTAACCTAACTGCTTCTGTGGCTGCTCCAATACAAAATGAATGTGAATATATCTTCATATCCCCCAAGTTTAGCTGATGCAAAGACTTGTTCAGAACAGCCGGAAATTGAAAAATTGTCAACGGCGAACCGTTCTGATGCAAAAACAAAAATTCACCCTTATCGGGCCTGTCCTGGAGGTAAGATTTCATCAATAGGACTGGGCATATGAGCTTATTGGCGCAGGCTGCTAGCGTGATCCAACAGCCCTTACCTAACTGATCCGTTTTTGATTGGTTAATCAATAATTGCATACTATCTGGGTTGAAAATGACATTTTCCCGTCTAAGACCTGTTTTACTATACAAATGTCTGGGTACTAGTTCCGACACCCTAAGGGCTGCGAAAAAACAGAGAACGCAGCTTTAAAATGGTTAGCCTCATAAGGGGAAAAACACACCAAATCAGAAACATTACATAAATTCATCATAATTTCCGGCGTAATAGGTCTTCTCTTATCCCCTGAATGCGTCGCCTTTCTGTACCCCTTCAAGGCTTGACGAACCGAAAAAAAAAAATGAAAACAGGAAGGCAGCGAATTCATTTTTAGAAAAAAGTATACACCCGATAATGTTTTACTCAAATGGGCCCAGGAGTAATTCCTGGCCATTAGGCTGTTCAAAAATGCTAATACCAGCTGCTCCGAAAAAATCCCACATAACGCTGTGGACCGACGTAAGGAAGGATTGCCACTGCCACCATGCAGTTCTGTTGACGGAGCCAATGATTTAACTACGTTCTCTGAGACTTAGGCCCCATACACACGATCGGACATATCCGATGAAAACGGTCCGCGGACCATTTCCATCGGATATGTCCGATCGGGAGTTTGATCCGATGGCGTGTACACACCATCGGATCAAATTCCCCGCCGCCGGACGGCGCGGTGACGTGGCGGTGACGCGGCGGTGACGTTGACGCCGCCACGTCACCGCACCAGGAAGTAAAACACTTCCGCGCATGCGCCGAATCCATTCGGCAGCGGCGCGGCGGCGGTGGGGGACGACATGTCTGCTGGTAAGTGTACTAACCAGCAGACATGTCGGGCGGACAGATTCCCAAGCTTGCTTTGAAATCTGTCGGGTGGAGAAATCTGTCCGCTAACCCATACACACGAGCGGAGATGTCTGCTGAAACGGTCCATCGGACTGTTTTCAGCGGAAATATCCCCTCGTGTGTACGCGGCCTAAAGAATGTTCCAAAGCTGCTGGGGAAAAGCAGTTCCAATTCTTTCCGTTTCCGGAAAAAGCTGAAAAAAATTATCGAAATTAAATCTAGAAAGCGCATCGGCTACCACATTCTCTTTTCCTGGAACATATTTAGCTTTAACCCATAGATTTAAGAACAGACATTTGTAAACCAAATAACGCAACAAAGTTATTACTGGCATGGATTTTGATGAGAGACAGTTAATTGCGTATAAGACACCTTTATTATCTGTGCTACATAAAAGCCTCTTATTACGAAAATGTTCACCCCAAATCTCTATAGCCACAATTATCGGGATTAACTCTAATAGAACGCTGTTTTTTAAGAAACCTTTCCCCTCCCAATCTAATGGCCATGGTTTCGCACACCAGGGAGTCTGCCATATGGCAGCAAAGCCAAACGACCCAGCAGAATCTGTGAATAGCTGAAATTCCTGGTCTAAAACAAATTCTTCTTGCCATACCGACCAGCCATTAAAATCAACTAAAAAATTTTTCCAGACCAATAGGTCCTCTTTAATTTAAAACCTGAGATTGCCAGATAAAGTCTCCTGGAATAAATATGGCCCATAGGTAGAATTCTGCTGGCAAAGGCAAGCAAGCCCAATAAGGATTGAATGCTCCTTTAAGTACACTTTTTTTTGATTTTAGAACACTAGCAATTAAACTACGCATCTTATTGATTTTCTCTTGGGGCAGCCTAAATTCCATTTTTACCGTATCAATGGTGATTCCTAAAAACTCAAGGCACGTAGTAGGGAAAACCGTCTTGTCATGGGCTAATGGGACTCCAAAATGTTTGCATACTTCAAAAAAGGAATTCAGCAATAACGAACACTGCTCTGAATCAGCTGGACCCAAGAACAGGAAATCATCAAGGTAATGTAAGACGTGTCTATCATGCGCCGATTCTACCACTACCCATTCAATGAACGATGAAAAGCTCTCAAAATAGTAACACGAGAGAGAGAGCATCCCATCGGGAGGCACTTATCGAAAAAATATTCGCCCTCAAATTGAAAACCTAAGGAGTTAAAGCTATCCAAATGGATTGGAAGGAGCCTAAAAGCTGATTTAATGTCTGCTTTCGCTTTCAAAGCAGAACGACCGACTTTCTGCAACATACTTACTGCTTCCTCAAAGGACATATAGGAGACTGAGCACAACTCCTCCCCGATCTGATCATTAAGAGAATGATCCTGATGGTAAGATAAGTGGTGAATCAATTTATAACTCCCCATTTCTTTTTTTGGCACTATACCCAAAGGGGACAAGCGAAAATTCTGGAAAGGCGGAGAGTCAAAGAGGCCAGCTATCCTACCTTCTTGAAGCTCTTTTTGGAGTTTACCCTTCACTATAGACGCCAATTCATCTACTGATTTCAATTTTTTTGTAAAGGTACACCCAAAACCAAGATAGATAGGTAGTATAAAACCTACTTTAAAACCCCCAATGAGCATTTGAGCTGTCTCCTGGTCGGTATACAGCCGTAGCCACTGTTCCATGTTTCGTAGTATCACCGGGGTGATAGCTTTTGAGAAAGGAATCCCAGCCGGATTGTTAAAGGGGGTACAGCGGGTTTCTTAAAACATTTAGTAACCGGATGCGGACCTGAACAAAAAGCACATTCATGTCTGAATCTATAGGAATTAGGCCATTTGCATTGCGTGTCATTGAACGAAAAGCAAATGCCTTTTCTATACGAGCCAGTAGCAGATGAAGGCAAAGTGTTAACGCGAGGTACCATTAGCCTTTGCGGAATGAATAAATTCAGCCAAAGCCCGATGTCCTTTTGACCCCCAATCGAGGGGTGCACCGACTTTTTTTTGTCTGAAAGATTATTACATCCACATGCTGAAAAAGTCCCGGGCTCAGCTCCGGAAACCTTTCACATGTGATGCTTGCGTAAATAGAAAATGCTTAAAGACAGTTATTAAAGGTCCTCGCAATTGATCTCATTTTTTTCCTCGTAATTTTTTTCTTTCTCAATTCGTGAATAATATTCCTTTTGTGAAGGCAACATAGTTAACAAATCTATAAACTCACCACGCCGTATCCTGTCTTTCTCCCTCGTCTTCCAGGACGGCACTGTGAGAGTAGACTGGCTCACCTGACAGGAAACACAATCAAAAATGAAGTTTAAAAGGCCCCACCCCTCCCGTGTGCCTCAGTTCTGATTGTGTTTCCCTTTCAGCGAAACGTTTATTTTTTTCTTATGACCTAAAGCCTGGGGCTGGTGGTCCCCCCCCCGGAGCCCGGACCGCAGGTACTGGGTGCCGTTGGGTCCGGTGTAGCTTGCTACCCCCCGGGGGGTTTCCCCTTCATCTTAGTCCAGGGGGGAACAGGAGAAGTCACAGACTCCCCTGGACGCCGGAGCCTCCTAGGAGGGCAGGGCTCTCCAGTGCTCCGAAGAGGCCACATCCTCTCTACCCCCGCCTGGTTCCTACCTTGGAGGTTGGGCGAAGGCCTCCCCCTTCCTGCTGGCTCCGTCCGGGGGTTCGCCGGACCGCATGGCGGGTAGTTAGGCGCCGCTCCGAGCGGCGCCATTAGCATCCGGGCGCCTGTTGATGACGCGCACGGCGCCGTGACGTCATTCCGCTCCCGCGCGGCAAGATGGCGGCCCCCACCGGACAGACGCTGCAGGCGATCGGGGCACACGATAAAGCAGCCAGGGAGATAGAGGGGCCTGGCGGTCTCAGAGCGTATCCATGGAAGACCTCTCCTCGGCACACGCGACTATGGAGGAGGACCGTCGTTTTCCTATGGCTGCAGAGGAAACCACCAAGGGTGAGTCTTTCCTTTTTCATAGGGGGTTTGTTGTTGTTCCCCCCCCCCCCCCTCCCCTAATCCTGAGAGGTGAAGGCTAATGGGCATATGTTTCTCCCTGATATGTTTAGGTGAAGACCCTGTTGCCCAGGGGGAGGCCAGCAGAGTGGCTAAGCCTCCTAAACGTGTTAGGAGATGTGGCAATTGCAATGACAAATTACCAGTTGAGCATAACAAGCCATTTTGTTCTAAGTGCATCTGTAAGCTAACAGGGAAGGAAACCTCACAGATTATGAAGCAATTTCTCTCGGTTCAGACCGAGATGCTATCTACCCTAAAGGAGTTTCAATCTTCCCTAAGTAGAAAGAACATTGATTCCCCGGTTCCGGGCCCCTCCTCCCAGGAATCCTCTTCAACCTCTCGTCCGTTTGTACCACTACATGCTCGTAGAGTGTACCCCTCGGATTCTGAGGAGTCCGAGTTAGCCTTACGTAGTGAATCCCTGGTTGACAGCCAGGCAGAGGAGGAGGAAGAGGAGGAGGAGGATACCAGGACAGGAAAATATATGTTTCCTACTGATGATATGGAGGGTCTTTTAGCGGCTGTTTATGCTACAGAGCACATTCAAGAACCAGCAGAGCAGGTCTCAGCCCAGGACAGGATGTACAGGGGTTTAATAAAACCTCAAACCATGACCATCCCGGTCCATCAGTCACTAAAGGACATTATCCTCAGGGAGTGGGCAGAACCTGAAAAGAGCTTACCTAGTTTCAAAACTTGGAAACGCCGCTGTCCCTTTAAAACGGAGGTAGTAGACACCTTTTTTAAGGTCCCTAAGCTTGATGCCTCCTTGGCACAGGTCTCAAAACAGTCAGACCTTTCCTTTGAGGACTCAGGCAGTTTAAAGGATGCCATGGATAGGTGTACCGACACTTCTCTCCGTAGAGCTTGGGAAGCCAATGCAGCCGCCCTTGGTCCTGCATTGGCCTCAGCCTGCGTGGCAAGAAATGCCGACGCCTGGACTTCCAAACTTCTAGACCATATCCCCAATTCTTCCAAGACTAAGGAGATACGAGATTCTCTCCAACTTATTAGCGGGGCAGTGGCCTACCTGGCAGACGCAGCGGTAGAAACCATTCGCACCTCAGCCAAGACCGGGGCCCTTATTAATGCCTCTAGGAGGGCCGTCTGGCTAAAAACTTGGAGGGGTGATCTTGCCTCAAAACGCCGCCTATGTGCACTCCCCTTCAAGGGTTCCCTCTTGTTTGGGGAAGCCTTAGATCAGGCTTTATCCAGGTCTTCTGAGAAGGGGAATAAGTTCCCTTCAAAACCTAGGCAGAGTAGGAAGCGGTCCTTTCGTCCCAGCCAGAGAAAGATTCCGGCCCCGGACAAAGGACAATCCACCAGTCGACGTTGGCCCTTTGGTAAGGATAGACCAAAAGGGGGGATCCTTTTTGCCAATCCCAAACCATCCGGAAAGGACACCAAGTGACGGGAAGGTGGGGGGCAGGCTCGCCAGGTTTCTTCCAGCCTGGGAGAACATAACCCAGAGTCCCCATGTCCTACAGATAATCAGGGAGGGTTACCACTTAGAGTTCAGAGAGCTCCCCCCCCCCGGCCTTTCTCCTCACCCACCTCCCAAGGGACTCCAGCAAAGCTATAGGCCTCTCCCAGAATATTACAAGTCTGGCGGAACAGGGGGTCATAATCCCAGTCCCACCAGACCAACAAGGTCAGGGAGTATACTCCCACATTTTTGTGGTTCCCAAGCCGGACGGCAAGTTCAGACTGATAATCAATCTGAGACCTCTGAACTCCCATCTCCTCTACAAAAGATTCCGGATGGAAAGCGTTCACAGCCTCAGGAGTCTTTTGTTAGAGGGCGTCTTTATGGCAACCATAGATTTGAGGGACGCCTACCTGCATGTCCCGATTTTTTCGGGACATCAGAGGTTTCTGAGATTTGCCCTCGCCTCCGCACAGGGAATTCAGCACTGGCAGTTTGCTGCCCTCCCCTTTGGTCTGGCCTCCAGCCCAAGGGTATTTACGAAGATCCTGGCGGAGGTAATGGCTCATCTACATCTGAAGGGGATCTCCCTCGTCCCCTATTTAGACGATCTCCTGCTTTTCAGCCCAAGTCAGGATCAGCTCCTTTCGGACCTGACCGTCGTCATGACCACTCTGGAGACGCTTGGTTGGATAATCAACAAGCAAAAGTCCTCCCTTCTGCCGGAACAGCGGAAGGTATACCTGGGGGTTATCATAGATTCCCGAGAAAAGAAGCTTTTTCTTCCCCAAGAGAAGTTCCAGAGGCTTGTGACGACGATCGGGTCTTTAGTGGCTACAGAAAATCCCTCCCTCA
Source organism: Rana kukunoris (assembly GCA_029574335.1). Classification (NCBI taxonomy): domain Eukaryota; kingdom Metazoa; phylum Chordata; class Amphibia; order Anura; family Ranidae; genus Rana; species Rana kukunoris. Next base: position 739,134,257 of record CM056049.1, on the reverse strand, counting down.
GAGAGATCATGAAACTGTTGGGTCAGATGACCGCCTGCATTCCAGCGGTCCCCTGGGCTCAACTACACGCAAGACCACTTCAGAGGTTCCTCCTCTCCGCCTGGAACGGGAAGGAGGACACTCTCGATTCCCGGGTCAGGGTTCCGATCATAGTCAAGGACTCCCTAGAGTGGTGGCTCCACCACCAAAACCTCCTGAAGGGCCGTCCGTGGAGTCAGACCGATCCACTGAAGGTCACTACGGACGCCAGTGCTTGGGGTTGGGGAGCCCATGTACAGGAACTACGGGCTCAGGGATCCTGGGATCATCGTCAAAGGCGGACCTCCTCCAACTATCGAGAATTATTGGCAGTGGGAGAAGCGCTGAGGGCGTTCGAAGGAAGAATTCAGGACAAAGATGTCCTGGTCCTTTCCGACAACGCTACAACAGTCGCCTTTCTCAACAGACAGGGGGGCACCAAGTCCCAGTCCCTTCTGACACTCTCCCTGGAGATCCTGGGTTGGGCGGAACAGAGAGTACCCTCTTTTCAGGCAATCCACATAAGGGGAGCCACCAATCTGGAGGCCGACTTTCTGAGTCGTCAACCCATTTGTCAGGGAGAGTGGGAATTATGCCAGAAAACCTTCGACTGGATCTGTCGGCGGTTCGGGGTTCCGGAGATAGATCTCTTTTCCTGCAGGAAAAACAGAAAGGTGAACAAATTCTTTTCCCTTGTACAGGGACCGGGTTCCCAGGGGGTGGATGCGCTGGCCCAGGACTGGGATTTCCGTCTGGCTTACGCTTTTCCCCCGCTGAATCTGATCCCAAGGATCTTACAAAAGCTGGCCTCCGCGGAGACAAAATTAATCCTAATCGCTCCTTGGTGGCCCCGGAGATCCTGGTTTCCCATTCTGAAGCTCTGGTCTCTAGCTCCCCCGCTTCCCCTTCCTCTCCGAGCGGATCTCCTGCGGCAGGGGCCGATCTTTCATGCGAACCCAGGGTTTTTCAGCCTGACGGCATGGCTATTGAAAGGCGGAACTTGCAGCGGAAGGGCTGCTCGGATAGAGTCATAGATACCCTACTATCTAGCCACAAGAAAGTCACCAGACACATCTACGCAAGGGTCTGGACAGTCTTTTGCCGTTGGTGCACCACAAGGCGGATCTCTTCTCCCAAAACCCCCGACATCCTGGAGTTTCTTCAGGATGGCGTGGAACTAGGCTTAGCTACTAGAACTCTAAGAGTCCAAGTGGCAGCTTTATCATATTTTTTGGAGAAGAGCCTCTCAGCGGAACCCCTCATCAAGAGGTTCCTGACGGCTAGGGACAGACTTTCGCCTATGCAGATTTCCAGGGTCCCCTCATGGGATCTTCCCCTGGTCCTGGAACAGCTGACTAAGGCTCCATTTGAGCCTATAGGCAGCATTTCTGTAAAATTTCTTACGATTAAATTTACTTTTTTGTTAGCCATCACGTCTGCCAAGAGAGTTGGAGACTTGCATGCTTTTTCTATCAAAGAACCCTTTCTACGGGTTTTGGAAGATAGGGTTATTTTGACTCAGGATCCTCTGTACCTTCCCAAGGTGGCAACCAGGTTCCATAGGTCTCAGGAAGTTATACTTCCTTCTTTTTGCGCAAATCCCAGCAATGAAAAGGAAACCACTTTCCATTGCCTGGACGTAAGACGCTGCTTTTTAGTTTACCTAGAGAGGGTTAGAGAGTTCAGATCGTCCCCTCACCTTTTAGTTAATTTTTCAGGGCAGAAGAAGGGCCAACAGGCAACTAAGGCTTCCATCTCCAGATGGATTAGGCAGGCTATCTCTTTGTCATACACACAGGCAGGTAAACCACTTCCTGTTATTAAGGCTCATTCCACGCGTTCTCTGGCAACCTCCTGGGCAGAAAGGGCAGGAGCTTCCATAGAGCAGATCTGTAGAGCGGCAACCTGGTCCAGCCGGAATACGTTCATCAGGCATTATAGAGTCGAACTACTGTCTCCTCAAGACCTGAGTTTTGGTAGGAAGGTCTTACAGACGGTGGTCCCGCCCTAAGGTAGGCCTGAGGATTACTTGCTTTTCTCTCACAGTGCCGTCCTGGAAGACGAGGGAGAAAGTACCAGTTACTTACCGGTAGCTGGATTTCTACGATGTCTTACAGGACGGCAGGCCTACTTCCCTCCCTTTTACTTCTATCTATTTTCCTCCTTTTTCTGGGTCTCTGTTTATACCGTGTTCTAAAGAGCGGTTACTTATCTTAAACTGAGGCACACGGGAGGGGTGGGGCCTTTTAAACTTCATTTTTGATTGTGTTTCCTGTCAGGTGAGCCAGTCTACTCTCACAGTGCCGTCCTGTAAGACATCGTAGAAATCCAGCTACCGGTAAGTAACTGGTACTTTTGTATTACTGTTTAAATGGAAACCTAACGGTGACAATGTGCAAGGCATCGCTTCCTTACCAAAACACTCCGGTACCTTTTTGTGACAAAACATTACTCTGGTGCGGCTGTGGTTTGGCATTACTCTGCACCTTACCCTGCTGCGACTGTGGTAAAACATTACTCAGGTGTGACTGTGATTGTGAAGAAACAGCTGTATCCATATGTGAAATAAACTGATCACTTACTTTATTTGATTTAGACCAAACAGAAGCTGGTGCTGCAGAATCATCTGATACCACTGTCTGCGGAACCACTTTAGATAGGCTAGAAGCCAACTGCAAAAGAGTAGATGAGAGAGAGGACAAAACAGACGATTGCTCACACTCGCCACTATTAGTAACCTGCCCTGTCACAGGGGCCTGAACGCTTGACATGCTGCTATTACTTGACCTCCCAGCTGTGACCAAGCCTGGGGACCTGAGACCTGTATTAGGCGCATTAAAACGCCCCGTCGTTGTCGGCTGAGTAACCGGCAGCTGCCCAGCTCCTGTCGCCGAATGAGACCTGGTCTGGCGTGCATTCACCCTGAGAGGGCTGACGTCAGCTTTCCCTGTCTTTTTGGATGAAGACCCCGTCCTTCCGTTCCCGCGCTTGCGGCTAGAGGGAGCCGCCGGGCTGTAAGATCTCTTCTGGGTCTTCTTCCTGGCTACCCGTCCCTCCGCCTCGATGGTCACATCTTCGCCAGCTCCGCTATGCTGACCCGGAGCCGTGACCCCACGCAGCTCCTCCCTCCTTTCCGAAGCTTCAATGAAGTCGGCCATGAATACCTCCCCTTCCTCTGCCGCCGAGTCTCCTATAGGCGGGCTCGCCACGCTGCATACTGCTGGTGTGTCCGCTTAATTAATACAAGGATACAGCGCTCAGAATGTTCAATGGTAGTGATCAACATAAGGAATGAGATAGCTAACTAGTGCAAAGATGAACTAACTGCGATTATAATGTTTGGCTTGTTTTAGTCCATAAAATTGAGTTCTGGTGTGTCCGCTGGAGACAAAGAGAGACACCTTCGCAAACCAGCCCTCGCCGCCTTTTGCTTCAGCCCGCTCCACCAGCTGCCTCCATGCTCTCCAGGTAAGAAACGGAGCTCCTATAGCTGGAATTCTTCACGGCGACTGGCGCAATTCCAGTCAGGCGCATGTGTATATATAGAGGTCCCGGGGGGGGGGGTTCCTGGAAACTCCTCACCCTGAGTTTCAAGGCTCCCTGAACAGGTGGCTTCAGGCTCCCTGACAGAAACCCTTTCTACCACAAATGAAAAAAGGGGGGCTGGAAACTTCCCATGCTGCCGTAATCCCATGAGGAAAAGAGGGGCCTAGAAACCCCTATTCCCTTTTCCCACATTAACTCTTTTAACTTTTGCTGGAGTCCTGCAGCTGATCTTTTCATTTTCTCCAGTTCGGCACAACACTTCAAAATATCCATCTTGGAATGGGAGACAGTGGTACTGTCCAGCAGATGACCTGGGAAGGATAATAATTACTAATAATCAATTTAGGTCAGATAGGAAAACAAGCAGTTAAATACATCTTGAAACTTACCTGTGCTGGACACAATATTCATATTTTCGTCTATTGGGTTTCTGGGATTTTCTACATCCTCCTCTAATGTGGTGATATCATTGAGTTCCAGATTTATGTTGCTTGCACTCAGGGAATGATCCCATACCTCCAATCCAGAATCTTGAGTCTGCATGTCTTCTCCTTCCACTCAATGGTATGTTTGATTTTCTGTAAATTGCAGACAACATGATTAGGATTTCACTGTACAATCTCTAATTTCTTTAAAAAAAAAGATGCACAGCATTACTATAATTGTTTTACAAACCTTTGGTGCCTATATCTTGGGGAGGGGAAATTGTTATTATTTCCTCTGCTTGTATGTTTATCAGAGATGAATTGGATGATGAGCCTATCGAAAAACAAAAATCCCTGTCACAATCAAATCTGATTTTTTAAAGTCCACAAAAAATTATATATATATATATATATCTCCTCACTTCCTGGTCTTCTGTCTGTAACTCCACATAGTAATGTGAGGCTTTGTTCCTGGTGTGGAGAAAGCCTCTTGAGGGGACGAGAAGGAGTGTCAGGACACTGTGTACTTTGCAGATGGAGAACGGAGCTGTGTGTTAGTTGGCATCCTGACATTCCTTCTCGCCCCCTAAAGAGGCTTTCTCCACAACAGGGATGAGTTACGTGAAGGAGGACTAAAAAAAAAAAAATCTTTCCAACCACGTAAAATGAGGTTACAACCCAATAAGAAAATATTAATTTTGAATTTACTCACTACACCTCCCCCCCCCCCCAATCCACCAAATCGAAACACCCCAAAAATACATAAAAACATAACAGAACAGTGTGTTAAATTACTCTCTGCAGCCACTAAATTAGATATATCGCATCATAGGCCATTCCGTATCATTCAACATATTTTTTAGGGTACAAAAAAAAATAAGTATAGTCGGTGGTTTGTGCAAAAGTTATAGCGCCTACTAAATAGGGGAGATAATTCAACTTTTAGGGCTAGTTATTTGGTTTTAATAGGAATGGCAGACACAGCTGACACATCGGACACATTTGAGAGAGTTTTTTTGGACCATTCACATTTCTACAGTAAACAGTGCTATAAATATGCATTGATTACTGTATAAATGGGACTGACAGGGAAGTGGTTAACCACTAGGGGGTAAGGAAGGGGTTAAATGTGTAGCCTAGTGAGTATTTAGAACTGTAATGGGAGGGGGGGGACCAATCTGTGGTGTTGTAAAGGTTTCTGTTTTATCTTTAAAATGCATCCTATACATTTACCTGAATAAACATCTATCAGTGGCTAGTCCATAGACCCACCTTTTAGCTGTAGCCTTGCACTAGTCCCACGGGGACGCACTGTTTCTGTGCTTGTGCTTAAAAAAAAAAAAAACATGATAGCAGCACAGCCATTGACTGCAACTGTTGTCAATCAAATTCAAGGACTAGTCTGCTGGCGGGACCTGCAAAGTCCTGCATTCGGTTTGTATGGATACCGAATGCAGAACTCAGGACCACCACTGCAACGCAACCCCTTGGGTGCTTCTCCCAGGGAATAATAATAATAATAATGTTTACACTTATATAGCGCCAATTGCTGCAATGCCGCTGCCTCTAAGCGCTGATAATGGTTGTCGTCATTATCTGATGCGGGGAGGTGTAGAGAGAGCCACACAAAAAATATCAAAATGTTGTTGTTTGCACATACCTGTGGAAAGCTGCAGCAAACGATCAATTTCCTTTCCTGACTTTGGATTTGTTTTATTGGGGTTTTTTTGCTTGTTTTTCCCTCAAAGAAAAAAAATAAAAATTCAATCACATTTTTTGGGTACATTACTAACATCACATTGAAACTTACTTTTTTGGATGATCAGATGTATTTTTTTCAGTTGTGCTTGTTCACAATTTTTTAGATCGGACCACCTTTGATTTTTGGATCGCAGGATCCCCATGCTTCTTGTTAATCACTTATATGACTTTCTCGAGGATGCGATCCTTCCTGGCATTTGGTTTGGGGTATGTCTTGAGCTTCCCATCGTAATCAAACGTTTTCCATGAAACTCACAAGTTCAATCATTTCCTGTCTGGACATGGGTGTTGCCTTCAGTGGCTTCTTTGCCTTTTTTGGGACCCCAATCTTCTCAGGCCGAGCCGTGCTCTCCTCTGCCTTCTCAGGCCCAGGCGTGCTCTCCTCTGCCTTCTTAGGCCCAGGCGTGCTCTCCTCTGCCTTCTCAGGCCCAGGCGTGCTCTCCTCTGCCTTCTCAGGCCCAGGCGTGCTCTCCTCTGCCTTCTCAGGCCCAGGCGTGCTCTCCTCTGCCTTCTCAGGCCCAGGCGTGCTCTCCTCTGCCTTCTCAGGCCCAGGCGTGCTCTCCTCTGCCTTCTCAGGCCCAGGCATGCTCTCCTCTGCCTTCTCAGGCCCAGGCGTGCTCTCCTCTGCCTTCTCAGGCCCAGGCGTGCTCTCCTCTGCCTTCTCAGGCCCAGGCGTGCTCTCCTCCTGCCTTCTCAGGCCCAGGCGTGCTCTCCTCTGCCTTCTCAGGCCCAGGCGTGCTCTCTTCTGCCTTCTCAGGCCCAGGCGTGCTCTCCTCTGCCTTCTTCATGCTGCTGCCTCGCCCTATGTCGCAGACTGTGTTGTGTGATCACGGGGCACAATGGGGCGGAGCTTACGACACATGCGTCGAGAGTCTGCATCATAAGGAATCGTTCGCAGGACATTCTTTCAGTACGTTCATTGCGTACATGTGATGCTTTCGGATTGGGTATGTCATAGTCCTTCCGGGGTCATTAGCAGCTTCCGATTTATGCGCAATCGTTCATTTACGAGTTTGAACGGACGATCGCTGTACAAATTACACGATTATCGTGGGTTGTCAAAGTTGTCAATTTATAGAATATTTCCAACATGTGTGAGACTTTTACACAGCCTGGCCACATAGAGACCCAACATCCAAGAAGCACCATCAGGTGTTGTAGGTGGTTGCACTGCTGTGGCTCTGGGGTCACTGATTAGCAGACGGCACTGGTGGGCACCGGCGGCACTGCAGTGGTGCAGGTGGCACTGGTGGGGCACAGGTGGCACTGGTGGGGCACAGGTGGCACTGGTGGGGCACAGGCGGCACTGGTGGGGCACAGGCGGCACTGGTGGGGCACAGATGGCACTGGTGGGGCACAGGCGGCACTGGTGGGGCACTGGTGGGGCACAGGCGGCACTGGTGGGTACTGATTGGCACAGGTGGCACTGGTGGGGCACAGGCGGCACTGATGTGGCAGTGTTGTGCACTGGTGTAGCACAGGTGGCACTGGTGGGGCACAGGCGGCACTCGTGGGCACAGGTGACACTGATGTGGCAGTGTTGTGCACTGGTGTGGCACTGGTGTGGCACAGGCGTCGCTAGTGTGGCACAGGCGTCGCTAGTGTGGCACAGGCGTCGCTAGTGTGGCACAGGCGTCGCTAGTGTGGCACAGGCGGCGCTGGTGGGGCACAGGTGGCGCTGGTGGGGCACAGGTGGTGCTGGTGGGGCACAGGTGGCGCTGGTGGGGCACTGCTGGGCACTTACGGTTTGTCACTAATCTCTCTCCTCTTCTCTCACGCTGCAATGGTGTGAGGAGAGAGGTGACCCATGCGCCCGGGTTTGTTTACATTTGTGATCTCGCCGTCATTGGACAGCGTGATCATGTGGTAAGGAGTCACTTCCATTGGCTCCTTACCGCAATCCTTGTTGCCGCGGGTCCCGTGGACCCGGCGAGCGCCGGTGATCGCGTGTGCATGCCCGCTCGGGCGCGCGGATCTGACTCTACGGGAGGACGTCCGGTTAGAGTTAGGGAACCGCCTTATGGACGTATTTAGTCTATAGGGCGGTTAATAAGTGATTAAGGTCTGCAGTGCAGCCTTAAGGGAACTCTAGGTTAATCCTGGAAAGTGTAACCCAAACAAGGAGCAACTGAGTGTTCAGCATATACAAGGAGCAACTAAATGTAAAGCCTTAAGCTCTGTAATGCAGTCTTTAGAGAATCCTAAAATAATCCTGGAAAGCGTTACCCACATCCCAAACAAGGAGCAGGTACAGCTAAAAAGACTCAGAGAAGAACCTTGTGTAGTGCCACTCTACAACAAATGACATCTCTTGGCGACCCCAAAAGGAGGAGAGCAAATGTTTCTTACAAGGACTTTTATGTTCCTTCTACTGAACCCCAAACATGTAACAACAACGTTATGCTCGATACATAAAAAAATAGTACAGATTTGAAAGGACTAAACTGGAGTGGGGTACCTCTGATGACTAAATTGATGTGGAATTAGAATCCAGCATACTGTCCTGTATCTTGTTGGAATTAGAATCCAGCATACTGTCCTGTATCTTGTTGGAATTAGAATCCAGCATACTGTCCTGTATCTTGTTGGAATTAGAATCCAGCATACTGTCCTGTATCTTGTTGGAATTAGAATCCAGCATACTGTCCTGTATCTTGTTGGAATTAGAATCCAGCATACTGTCCTGTATCTTGTTGGAATTAGAATCCAGCATACTGTCCTGTATCTTGTTGGAATTAGAATCCAGCATACTGTCCTGTATCTTGTTGGAATTAGAATCCAGCATACTGTCCTGTATCTTGTTGGAATTAGAATCCAGCATACTGTCCTGTATCTTGTTGGAATTAGAATCCAGCATACTGTCCTGTATCTTGTTGGAATTAGAATCCAGCATACTGTCCTGTATCTTGTTGCTGAGAGATTACACATACCTGAGCCCTAGCTGCCCATATGTTCAACTCTCATACAGAATCCGGTTTCTTTTTGCTAGAGATCTCATTTTGGCTACCCAGTTTCGCATTTATTGTGCCCTCAAATTTGTGATTCATATTTTGAGAGAATCTGAATGATAATCAACATTGGTAGAATCTCTATTTTTGGAAATGCGGTGGTAAAAAGTTTGTTCTCAGGTCTGCGCATCTTTCTCAGCCACCATAAGAAGGTCTCTCTCGAATAAAAATCCAATATTCAAAGTGTAGGTTCACCTTTACAGAAAATTTGTAAGGGGACTTTCAGTGTCCTGTGATGGGGTCCAGGTTAAGCTAATGTAGCACTACCCCAACTTACTGTTCCTTGCACTCGTTTTGTCCTTAAAGAGGTGGTTAACCACTTAAGACCCGGACCAATACGCTGGTAAATGACCCAAGGTGTTTTTGCAATTCAGCACTGCGTCGCTTTAACAGACAATTGCACGGTCGTGCGACGTGGCTCCCAAACAAAATTTGCGTCCTCTTCTTCCCACAAATAGAGCTTTCTTTTGGTGGTATTTGATCACCTCTGCAATTTTTATTTTTTGCGCTATAAACAAAAATAAAGCGACATTTTTGAAAAAAACACTATTTTTTTCTTTTTGTTAAAAAAAAATCAAATAAACTAAATTTTAGTCAAACATTTAGGCCAAAATTTATTTAGCCACATGTCTTTAGTAAAAAAAAAAAAATCGCGATAAAAAAAAAAAAAAATAGCTACCTAGCGGGAACAGCGACACTAATACAGCGATCAGAAAAATGATCGCTTAGTGACGCTGGCAATAGGGAGTGAAAGGGTTAACTAGGGCGGTGATCAGGGGGTTAAAACTTTATTAGGGGGGTGGGGGGGCTATCCTGAACCTAACACTAACTGACTTTTACACTGCCTGTCACACTGACACTAAATGCAGTGATTAGATCACTGCATTCAGTGACACTGTGACAGGGGGGGTGGGGGGGCAGATCGCAAGGGGTTAAGTATGCCTATGTGAGTGTATGTCAGTGTAGTGTTGGTGCAGGACTTACTGTGAGGTGTTTCTCCCATCGCAGTGGTTGGAAATACCGGTGCGATGGGAGATTACATCACTTCCCCCTTCCTGTGTTTACACAGGAGGAGGAAGTGACGCAAAGGGGGAGCGCGCGCATTGGCTGGGAGCGATCGCGGGGGGGCGGGTAAACACTGACATCCGCCCGCTCGTCCCGGATCGCTCCCGGAGCCAGGGGGACCCCCGCACGCAGCGGAGGGGGTCCCGATGGGACCCCCGAACCGCACGAAGGCGGGGACTTAAATTTACGCCCTTGTGCCTGTACGAGCCATGTTGTGGCCGTATATGTGCGTGCGGGGGTCCTTAAGTGGTTAAAGAAAGAAATGTCAGCGCCAAACACCCAGTCTCTTTTTTCTCCCTCCTTGTCACAAACCACGGTGAACGCGAGTGAACCACAACTGCGGGTTAGGAAAGATTTCAATGCAGCTATCTGTGCGATGTGGATATCAGTATTGGACCGCAGGCGTCACTCCAATCAGAGAACAGGAGTTTGGGGGTTCACTTCACCTTCTCTTTCACATATAGGAATGCGTTGAGCTACTAAGGGTGGATTTATTACAACATGCAACCAACCCCTAGCTTTGAAAAGGTACAGCGAACATGTTCAGTATTTTAGGGCGTAAGCCCGTATACAATTAACAACAAATTGTGAAAAAGGGAAAAAAAAATTGCATACCTTACAATAAAAAATGTAAATAAAGCAGCAACTCAAAAATGTTATAAAACATAAATAATACAAGATAGAAAATGGAGTCGCGCTATGTGAATGAGTGATATGTCTAATCAAGAAACATATGGATCAATGAATGAAATAAGCAAGTGCAAATGACAAAAAAATTTAAATAAAAATACAAAAATGATTTATAGTCCCAGTAACGGATAACAATCTTTCACAAAATTGTTATCAATAAGTGAAGTGAAACAAAAACAAGTCCAAAGCATGCAGCATGAACGTGTTCAATCCTCAGAAGTGGTGTTTGACAAAAGGCTGTGACGGATGGATAGGACAAAGAACCACCACCAATGCAAAACACTGACCCTTACCAGAGCCTGCGATCCCAATAGGGATCAGATATTGCAGGGAACAAGACAATCCAGCAGCAGTAACCCAAGCGTCCTTGATAGCGTATAGGGTCCTCGGTAATCACCAATAAGCATGCAAGGCATCCAAAAACAAGAGAGACTCACATAGTGTAAAACCATAACACTAGTTTATTGTGAGAGGTAAATTGCACTTATATTTAGGTAGAAATCAATAGCATAAAATAACAACAGGCCGGCCGGCTCAGCAGAACGTGTTCATCCTAATCAGATGATGCGGTGACGTCAGAACGTCGCCTCCCGTCGTTTCGTCTCTACAGGACTTGATCATGGGATGAGGAGAACGTTCTGCGTCACCGCATAAGAACAACAAGTGGGCGGAGTCGGCCTGGACACAAGTCTCCGACGGCCGCACACGTGCCATATTGGAAAGGGGAAAGAGCAAGGGAAACCCTGCACAAGCCTGAGGTAAACATATTAAAAAGGGAAACGGATCTAAAAACATTAAAACTCAGACTATTGCAGCCACAAGTTAAGTAGTTAAACTTCCCTAAAAAAAAGGAAGAGGAAGGCAAACAAAATAAAAAATAGTAAAAAGGAAATACATTGTGGCTGCCGTAGGAGACTGATGTCTAGCAGGGGAAAATCGTAATGACGCATGTCATACGGCATGTTCAATGACCTCCCTTGCTTAAAAAAAACATGTATTCAAGTATCATTATGTCAATAATAATGGACACTCCATATATAAATATTAAAAATAAGTAAACATTACAAAAATGGTGTCATGTAATAGCATACCAGTACCGAAGACCACCTTCAGAAGCAATACCAATATTAACAGACTTAAGAGAGTTGTTGACAAGGATATTATAAAAAATAACTGAAACGACCACAGGGATCACAATGCTACGTAGACCTAAGAGTTAATAATAAAACAGTTGGCATCAAGCTCTATGGTTAGGCCGTATGGTTCGTAGCATTTAAGCGTGTGTACCCATGCCATCTCAGACCTAGAGATGCTCCTAACTAAGTCGCTACCGCTCCACTGGGCCTGATACTTGTCTATCACCAAGAATATGGTACCCGTAGGGTCCTTATTGTGGGCAATCAAAAATTTTTTAGAAACAGAGTGGTTGGGGAACCCACTACAGATGTTTGCTATATGCTCGTTCAAGCGTATTTGGAGGGGACGCTTGGTCCTGCCCACATACGGTAGCCCGCAGGAGCATTGAAGCATATAGACAACTCCCATTGTAGAGCATGTAACAACAAATGTCAAGCACGTAGCATATGAAAATACTGTATGCAATTACTTGAGAGAAGTAACTTTTAGCTTAAAAGATCTGAGAGTGTATGTCCCTTTTTAAGATATTCCACAACTGTTACTTGAAAGCACTTAAAAGTAAAGCCAAGCAGCATAGTAGTAATGGTACTTATCCGTTTGCAGAGGATGAGAGTACGCAGAGTATTGTAGCAACAATGGTAGTCCATCATGGAGGGTCTCCAGGTGCAGGATATCTTTTAGGGTGTCCCCAGCCACAGCAGTAAGATGGGCAGCATGGAAGGAGGCAGTGGATAACTAAAGGGTATCATGGATCCAGGTTGCGTTGCTATTTAAATAACTGAGTAGCTTGTATGTAGCGTGGTACGGCTACGGACGACAATAATAGGACAGCATGTACTATCCACGCTGTCCTGTTTATAGGAGGGGATACATGTCCAACAAATGAGCGTTGATTTTTCGCTAGGCACTTCCGCGTTCCACGCTGGAACAGACGTGGTGCCGGGCAATGGCGTCGGTGTGTGGTCGCCGTATGCGTTCCAACGTGGAACGCAATACAACAAGCGCCATTTACACTCCTGCAGAGAGGGTTTTTATTAAATAAAACTTCAGAAAAGAGGGATGGAGGTTGAGGGGAGATTCAGGCATCTTACTTGCGAATTGCGAATATTCTCCTAGATCCAGAGGAACAACTGTCTCCACACAGGACTCAACGACCACCGGATAGACCCACCCTCACTGTCCTAGCAGCCGGTGCGAAGCTCCATCAAAAGATAGTCTCTGCCACAGACTTGTGTAACCACACACTTGGTTAACTTCTGAAGAAAAGAACACCGCTCACAGTGCCAGGATCTCTCAGCCGTTCCGGCCTCACTGCGAGGTAAATTTTGTTCCGGATGCATCCTCCAGTTGAGTTCTCAATTGCTCGATCCCTTCAAAGCAGTCAAGGCGACACAGGACCATCCCTGGATCAGTAGGCCCCAGAAGCTCCTGGGCCTACATCTCAGTAACGGAGCCTGAGACCAACGTGGATAATTTCCTTCCTTTTAAGCTTAACAACTCTATTAAAGGATTTTTTTTAAAAGGGAACAACTATAGCCACTAACAAGTAGTCTATCTACAGTTCATTGGCCGCCTTATAGAAATCTATATTCAAGGTGCAATTTCTTCTAAGCCTTAATAATTGGCTACAAGGTATACTATCAAGTAGAGGCTGAGGGTGTGCACTACTAGCATGCAACAATGTGTTGCCAGCTGATGGTTTAGGTAGAGAGAAGAATGATCCACATAAATCTGAAGATCAAGGAAACTAATGCTTGATTTGATTTTATTCCATTGTGAAACTCAAATTATAATCATTGACAGCCAGTTTGTCCATCAGCTGTGAGAGTTCATCCCACGTTCCTGACCAAAAATGTTTAATATCATCTATGTATCTTTGCCAAGATATCACATGATGTAATAAATCGAATAGATGATCAGTAGGAAAAAGTTCCCTCTCCCACCTCCCCAGGTACAAGTTGGCATAAGAGGGGGCCCAAATGGCCCCCATAGCCAAACCTTGCGCCTGGAGAAAGTGGGAGGTATCAAATAAAAAAAAAAACATTTAGTGTGAGGATAAACTCCAGCAGCTGAAGAACAAACGGGCTGTAATGATGAAAAGAAGGTCCTCGCTCGTTTAATTGAGTCCTGATAGTTTCAAGACCTTTTTGCATGTGGAATGGATTTTTATATAGACTCTCAATGTCCAAGGCGACTAACCAACTACCTGGAGAAATTTGGTTGCCATCAATGCTTCGAAGAAAGTCTATAGTTTCCTTGACATAGGAGAATAGCGAAGTAACATGAGGATTCAAATATTTATCGATAAGGAAACTAGCATTTTCAGTTAAACCCTGGCATTCAGATATAATAGGACGTCCAGGAGGATGATCTACAGATTTGTGTACCTTCGTTAATGAATAGAAAGTTGGTATTTTGGGCCCTTTAACGTGTAAATAGTTCCAAGTGGTTTAATCAATGGTTCCATCTTGGTATGCCCTAAAAATAAGGCCACAGTCTACTAGGGTAACTCGTTTAACACAGGATTTTCCCTGATGCAGTTCTGTACCTTGTTTTACCTTTTTCAGTTTTTAGTGTATAAAGGAGTTTCATTTTCTCCGGCTACTCTGTGAAGATAAAAAGTGGATTTCAATTTCATAAATCGAACAAACAAAAAAAAGGAAAGGTTTGTCTTTTTTGGTAAAAAGCAACTTCATGCAAATGGGTTGTTTTTCTCCTTTTTGGAGGTGATATTTTTATATAAAGAAATCCCTGGGGAACACGCTGGCTGCTAGTAGAGCCCTGCTAATGATTTTGTTTGGGTAACCCCTATCTCTGAAGCTCTGTGACATGTTGGTACAGTACCTGCCACAAAGAATGTGTTTTAAGCACGATGGCATCGCGCTGATTCTCGGCGACAGGGTGCCGACATCTCGCACTCGCTGGAATAGGAAAAGCACATTCCAGCGAGCGCGTCATAGAAGCGACAGGGATCCAACTTGAATTCCCGCCAATTCTACACGTGACATTTGTTATGAATCATGAGGGGGAACTTCACGCCAAATTTGAAATAAAAATCCGGCATGGGTTCCCCCCCAGGAGCATACCCTCAACATGGGGGGGGGGGGGGTTGGATGCTCTGAGGCAGGGGGCGCGCACTACCCATTCACCTGGAAGCAAAGTGTTAAAAAAAAAAAACACAACACAGGGTAATAAAATATTTTATTAGTCTGCTCCAGGGCCCCCCTCTCTTCTTTAGCTCTTTCACGAGGGGGGCTTGCTTATTCGAGGGGGGGTGGGTGCCGCTCTTCTTCGCCGCCGTCTGTTTTTTATTTCCACCGCTAGGGCACCCCCCCTGCGGGCTTCCTCCGATGTCTTCAGCGGGTGGTGGTGTGCCCAGGCTTCTGTCGCCTTCTGTCTTCCTTCTTCTTCTGCCGTCTGCGTTTCTTCTTTTCTTTAGATTTTGACACGTCGCTTCCTTCCGCTGCAATGCCGGGTGCGCGGCTCGCACCGATTTTATATTGGCCACCTACGACGTCACAGTCCCATCATGCTCCGGTACCTACCCACGTGGTGTGGCAAGGAGGAGATGTAACGAAAGAAGACTATATGAATGAGCCAATCGGATGCACCCATATGATGATGCTTGCATATGTCACTTTGTCTATAAAGCTGTGATTTCAATAATGTTCCGCATCTTTTTTGGTTGCAAGATGATGATGATAGCAGCGTGATTACTTCAACTTGTATTTGCATGCTTCCACCATTATAAATTTGACTCGGAGGCCAAATAGAATACATGCCCTGGAATTGAGCCAGAGAACATCTATTACATTATGTCCAAAGATGTGGGACCTCTCCCACCAACCCATGTAAAGGTTCGCCAGGGAGGGAGAAAATGTTGCTCCCATACAGGCCCCGCATCTCTGGAGATAATAGCCCCTATCAAACATAAAGTTATGTGTCAAAAGATAGTTAAGGGATTGTAATATGAATTCTTGGAGCAATTCCGGATTGTTAGAGAAAGGTGGCCGCCGTCTGTATGCCTAAGTTGTGTGGAATGCTGGAGTATAAACTGGTGACGTCACAACTAATCATCTGTAGTTGTCCTTCCACACAAACCCATGAAGTTTAATAAGCAACTACTTTTGTGTCCTGGAGAAAGCCTGGGAGGTGAATGAGTGAATGACTTGTATAGAGCTACAAATGCGAACTGAATCGCCTCAAGGTGCTTATTTCCATCCAGTGTTGTCCTTGTCCTTCAGAAGAGATTGGGCCTTCAGAAAAAAACTTAAGACTCATGTTTTTTTTTTTCCATGTGGATGTTTGTGGGCAGAGCGTTCCATAGTCAGAGGTTGAAGGTGGCCATCTATCCATTCTTCCAAGCACTCGTTAAGGGAACCAATGCCAGCTACCATCTGTCTACTGACATGGGGGCTCAGTCCCTTGTGAACTTTAGGTAAGTGGTGAAATACTGGCATAATAGGGCTTGTTGAAATGAATAAATCCTTCTCCTTGGTGGAGAAAATGCCAGCTGGGACAGCCCTGTCTAAAAGGTAGGGACAACTTTTTGGAGAAGGGGACAGTGGGGACTGCTCTACGTAGTTGGTACGTGTCCTTGTCAGATAATTGGCGTAGTGCCTCGTCTTTGTATGTTGCAGAATCTAGAACCATACCTCCTTTTTATCTGCATTCTTAATGACAATACTTTTATCAGACTCTAAGGTTCTCAAAGCCAGTTCCTCTGCAGAAGACAAATTACTAGAGATACCTCACTTAGGACAATCCCGGGAAAGGTGAGTGAGATCCCTCTCCACCATCTTCTGTAAGAGATCCAGATCCCTGCTCCTTGTTCCCTCCGGATAAAAATCCGATCTCAACTTAAATAATATTTTTGTTTTTAAATGTATGTGGGTTCAATGAGGCACAGATCGGACTCAGCGGCTAAACTCAGCAGATCCTGCAAAGAGCAGACTTCTGTAAATAACACAGAGAGGAAGCCAACTCACCCGTGTCCGGACTGTCGGAGGAGACACCTTCCACCTCAGATGGAGAGTCCAAATAATGTTTTTTTTAAAGTAAGTCTATGGGAAAACTTATTCACATCTAGCAGAGTTCCAAAGAGGTCTAAGTGTCAAGTAGGACAAAAGTTAATAAAGGGGGGGGGAGGGTTGGGACTTTAAATTAGATGTCTTGTTAGCAGTATGTGATTAAATATATATATATATATATATATATATATATATATATGGAATATAAAAAATGTTTCCATAATAGCCAGGCTCAAAGTTACCAACCAAAAAAGCAACAAACCAAATGAATCTGTCTCGCTGTATGCATTAAAACAGAGGTTTAGCCATGACTAAACATTGATCCAGAGTGTGAAACGCGTAGGCTGCTACCTCTATGTTTGCTGCATTTTGTAGTGTGTTTTCCATGTTTTTTTTTTTACAATAAAGACAACCCAATGGTTTATTGAAGTACAGCTGTCCATTTTTCTAGCTTCTACTAAAAATAGAGGTTTAGTTGCATGTATTTGCAAATACCTGTGTGAGCTGCAGTCCGTGTCAAGGCACTCTGTGTACTGCAGTCCTAACTATGAATTTTAAAGTCTCCTAAAAAGGAGCACAGGCATGCTAATCAATAGATAGGGGGCAGGTGATCACCTATTCCCGCCCCTACCTATAGTTGATCTAGCAAAAAAAGAGCACTGGAAAAACAAAATAAATCCAAGACACATGCCAACCAAACCAAACCAAAATACCACCAACAGGGATGGAGGCCTGTGGTAGTTTCTATCATATGCCTCATCTAAAGTCCCAACCCTATCCCCCCCTTGAAGGACAAAAGTTAAGTCCTTTTGGAAAGCGGTCCATTTTCTTCATCGCTAAGGATTCTGCTTGAGTTGTCTAATACGTTGAAATTCATTCTTCCTCGTAGTGGGTTTTCTTTGGTGTTTTTATGTCTTTTTCCCCTCTTCATTTTTTTTTGTGGTAACAATTTTTCTTTTTTTTTGTTGAGGCCATGAGGACGTCCTTCCCCACGGCCTGATCCTGGGGATTTTGTGGCTTGTTCGGGTGACGAGTCTGATGCCGTAGCAGCCGTGGTATCATTTGCAAGTACATATGCCTGTTCAGAAAAAACTGACCCGTTTTCCTCCCGATCCTGCGTGATTGGAATTGGGGTTTCTTCCACACATATACATTGTCACTTTCATAATCAATACCATAACACATTTCTCCATTTTGTCGAGTTTCTTATTAAAGGAGTAGTCTGAAGCAAAATTTTACTAGGGGAATAAGAGCATCACACAAATTTATAACACATTTAAATATACTCACGTTTTCCTTATGGTCTTCTTCCCGGTCTTCTCTCTGGCCGGAAGCTGGGTCTATTGATGACGCTTGACTTCGTTTTGTTGTTCATCCGTCGCCATCTTCGCCCGGTGACTCATCAATCCCAAGAGCCACCGCGGGCTGCGCCGGCCTCCCTGCCCGGAGTCGAATACTTCCCCTGAGTTAATTTATTAATATATGTGCTGAGCTGAGCTGCCATTGGCTCAGCTCAGCAAACGCCTATTGGAGCGCTGTCCTCCAATCAGCGGTTACGTACCGCGCATGCGCACGGCCGACAATCTAAAAATCGAGGGATAGTATATTTCTCCAAGCGTCCGTTGTTTTGGGGCAACAGACAAGCGAGAGGGGGGGGCCAGCTGGAGGAGCACATCACGAGAGGTATGTTTACAGCCGCTTCCCTTGCTACTCTGCATCTAGGAAGGAAGGCTGTCCTTTGTCCCTATACAGTATCCCTACCTAGCCCCCATACCCTGCACTCTCTCTCTTCCCCCATACCCTGCTCTCTCTCTGCCCCCATACCCTGCTCTCTCTCTCTCTCTGCCCCATACCCTGCCCCATACTCTGCTATGTGCCCATACCCTGCACTCTCTCTGCCCATACCCTGCACTCTCTCTGCCCATACCCTGCACTCTCTCTGCCCATACCCTGCACTCCCTCTGCCCATACCCTGCACTCCCTCTGCCCATACCCTGCACTCTCTCAGCACCATAACCTCCACTCTCTCTGCACCATACCCTGCAATCTCTCTGCCCATACCCTGCACTCTCTCTGCCCATAACCTGCACTCTCTCTGCCCATAACCTGCACTCTCTCTGCCCATACCCTGCACTCTCTCTGCCCATACCCTGCACTCTCTCTGCCCATACCCTGCACTCTCTCTGCACCATACCCTGCACTCTCTCTCTGCACCATACCCTGCACTCTCTCTCTGCACCATACCCTGCACTCTCTTTGCCAATACCCTGCACTCTTTGCCAATACCCTGCACTCTCTCTGCCCATAACCTGCACTCTCTCTGCCACATACCCTACACTGTCTCTGCCCCATACTCTGCACTTTCTTTACCCATACTTTTGCGAAACTACATATTAACAGTGTGTCGTAGGCATTTATATTTTAGAGTTACATTTTTTAAACAAAATCAGTACAAATTTTTTATAATTTTATCATTTATTCTCAAAAAAGTTTCAGCATGCCATCGTGCATTATCAAGGGATGTAATAGTCAGCGGAGAAAGGGAGACAAATCCATTAGTATGCATAGTTTCCCTTGGGATATCAATCAGATCAGAAGATGGCTAGTCAACAGTGGTCGTTTCACAAACAACCTGGAAGAGATGGTACAAAAGATATTAAACGGAAAACTGACTGACAACTATAGAATGTGTTCACTTCATTTTGAAACACATGCTTATACATATGATGAGGATCGGCGAAGACTAAGGCCTGATGCAGAACCTACTATCTTTCCACCATTTGGTTCTACATCATCCATGTGCTAATCTAATCACTTGCTCAACGCCAACTACATGCATGGTAAGATATACCTGTGCATCTTCTACGTCTACGCATGTTACCTTTGGATGTATGCAAACACCAATCTGAACAACAACACTGATGGCAACGCAATCTACAAGTCTCCCGTGCTTAGCTCTAATGCCCTGTACACACAATCACTTTTTGTGATGAAAAAAAATGACATTTTTTTTCATGAAAAAAAACTAAATTTTTCAAACTTCATTTTCAAAAATGACGTTGCGTACACACCATCATTTTTTGAAAATGATGAACAAAGTGATGGCACTCTAAAGGGGAAGTTCTATTTGCCTTGAGGCTGCTTTTAGCTGGTTACTTGTTAGTAAAACACGATTCCTGCTTTTTTGTCTGTTACAGCGTGATGAATGTGCTATCTCCATTATGAATGGTAGTTTTACCTCCCGTCTCCTAACTTGCTTCTGGGCATGTGCGGGTTTAAAACGTCATTTTTTACGTAGTTTTGCCCACACACGATCATTTTTTATGACACAAAAAATTACATTTTGAAAAATGACATAAAAAATTCGAGCATGTTCGAATTTTTTTTTGGTCATTTTTCAGAAGACATAAAATGACATTTTGGCCACACACGATCATTTTAAATGACATTTTAAAAAATGACATTTTTTTTCATCACAAAAAGTGATCGTGTGTACGGGGCATCAGAATCAGTGGACCTCAAGAACAGGTAAATAGCTCCTCATTATCATTAGGATGTCGAGTTGACATTACTGATACTTCAGAAATAAATATGGACTTGGCAAAAGCAGGACCATCATCAACTGTTTTGCAAACAGACAGCAATGAACCACCTTTAAAAAGAATGGGAGAATCTACCCAATTAGAAACACCCAACAAAAGGAAAAGCAGTCAAAATATAAGAGATTTTGCAACCAACACCACACCCTTCATTTATTTTTGTCCGAGAAGAAAAGAAGCATTTGAACGCAAAAGGAAACGCTCAAGTACCAGTCGAAAAATTATTTCAGATGAGGAAGTCTCACAGGCTATTAAAATTATTTTGACTAAAGATACTATTCAATCAGAAAATGGAAAAAAGGAAATCACTGCGCTAAAACTTACATAGGAAAGAAAAGGGAGCTAAAACATAATAAAATGTGCTACCCCAGGTGCTGCAATCTACATGTAAACAATAAATACAAGAAATAGACATAAGAAAAAATTAAATCGCGCTACCACAAATCGAATAAAATATAAATATATAAATGACCACAAATTAATAAGTGAATAAACACAAATTAAAGAAGGGTGACCTATGATGGCCGCTGGACAATTAAACGATCACCTAATAGATATTGTTAATGACGAAAACATATGGTGATAAAAGTAAATGTCCCTCTGCTGAATTTCCAATTTAATATATAAAAAAGAAAAAAAGTCTGTGAAAAAGTAAACACCGGTGCTCCTGAGTCACAACAAGTTGATAGAAGTGGTCAAAAAACAAAACAAGTGTATCCTCCACCAAGCTTATAGAATAGTCTCTTACCAGGAACCAATGATCCATAATGACAAAGGATCAGATACAGCATATACAGAGTTTCACTCGCGTGATGTCAGACCGTCACTCCCGGTAAGGGCTGGTAGCCAGGAACATGCAGCAGTATGGATGCCCACCATGCAAAAACAATCAAATGCTCCACATAGTGTATTAAACTTAATAAAATTTATTTAAAAAAGGGAATAAAATGCACTTACAATTATGCAATGAAAAAACGCCTTAAGAATTAATGTGCCGGCCGGAACACAAGAAAAAACTTCAGGCACTCGTCCACTGGTGGAACATATAGGAAATGAGTGACAACAGCGCGTCGCTCGCCCTACGTCCGTTTCGATATAAACTATCATCTTCCAGGGGCACGGAAGACGATAGTTTAGAACATTCGTATTTGGGAATTGATGAACTTGTGGATAACCCACTATCACCTAGTATTCTAGAACAAGCAGATACAGGCTCGAATATTAATTTAATTCAAGATAATAGCATTCTAACTGAAATAACAGATAAAGAAGAAATAATTACAGCCATACAGAGTACTTCTTTTGAGCCTTTTTCGTCTACACCATCCAAAACGTATTCTAAGCCTGGCCCAAAGAAAATAAAATTTCAACAAGAACATAACTATTTTTCAAAGCCTAAAGAGCCTGAAATTTTATCAACTCTAGATTTTGATGTTTACCCGCAATCGACTTTAAGTGTGATACCCAAAATGCAAAAAATGGTAGGAGAACTTTCACCAATTCGTGCATGTGAGGATGAGGAAAATGACGTTGAAATAGAAGATGCTGAAACAACCATTTATGGTTTTATTGATATTGAGGACACATCATTTCATCCAACAGAATGTGAGGAAGAGGAAGATGCATCTTATGAGTCGAGTGGTGAGGATGAGGATGAAAAATTGAATGACCAAAATTTTGAAAACCTATTTGATGTAAACGAGGATGTTGTAAGAGATTTAAAATTTATCATATTTGAATCTTGTTTTAAAAAACTCATCAGCATGATCCCTTGCTCCGTTAAAAGAAAGTGTAAGGGACATTTGACGCATTACAAGAAATACTTTTTAGGGAGCATGTTTTCTTTAAGTGTGAGGTGTTCCGAAGGTCATGTGAGACAAATATGGAAGTCTCAACCTACAGTCAATAACAAACCTGCGGGAAATTTGTTGTTGTCCGCATCCACTGTACTGAGCGGCAATAGTTTCCGCAAAATTGAAAGTATGTTTAAAATTATGAACATAAAAATATCAAAATCCACTTTTTTCACTTACCAAAAGCAATATATTTTTGCAGGAATTCATCTAACCTGGAAAACTGAACAGGAAAATTTACTCCAAGATATACAGTGCGGAAAATAAGTATTTGAACACCCTGCTATTTTGCAAGTTCTCTCACTTGGAAATCATGGAGGGGTCTGAAATTGTCATCGTAGGTGCATGTCCACTGTGAGAGACATAATCAAAAAAAAAAATTCCAGAAATCACAATTTTTGAATTTTTAACTATTTGTATGATACAGCTGCAAAGAAGTATTTGGAACACCTGTCTATCAGCTAGAATTCTGACCCTCAAAGACCTGTTAGTCTGCCTTTAAAATGTCCACCTCCACTCCATTTATTATCCTAAATTAGATGCACCTGTTTGAGGTCATTAGCTGCATAAAGACACCTGTCCACCCCATACAATCAGTAAGAATCCAACTACTAACATGGCCAAGACAAAAGAGCTGTCTAAAGACACTAGAGACAAAATTGTACACCTCCACAAGGCTGGAAAGGGCTACGGGGAAATTGCCAAGCAGCTTGGTGAAAAAAGGTCCACTGTTGGAGCAATCATTAGAAAATGGAAGAAGCTAAACATGACTGTCAATCTCCCTCGGACTGGGGCTCCATGCAAAATCTCACCTCGTGGGGTCTCAATGATCCTAAGAAAGGTGAGAAATCAGCCCAGGACTACACGGGAGGAGCTGGTCAATGACCTGAAAAGAGCTGGGACCACCGTTTCCAAGGTTACTGTTGGTAATACACTAAGGCCGCGTACACACGAGGTGATATGTCCGCTGAAAACGGTCCGATGGACCGTTTCAGCAGACATCTCCGCTCGTGTGTATGGGCTAGCGGACAGATTTCTCCACCCGACAGATTTCAAAGCAAGCTTTGAAATCTATCCGGTGGGGATCTGTCCGCCCGACATGTCTGCTGGTTAGTACACTTACCAGCAGACATGTCGTCCCCCACCGCCGCCGCGCCGCTGCCGAATGGATTCGGCGCATGCGCGGAAGTGTTTTACTTCCTGGTGCGGTGACGTGGCGGTCAAGGCCGTCTTAAGTTTGCCAATGACCATTTGGATGATCCAGAGGAGTCATGGGAGAAAGTAATGTGGTCAGATGAGACCAAAATAGAACTTTTTGGTCATAATTCCACTAACCGTGTTTGGAGGAAGAAGAATAATGAGTACCATCCTAAGAACACCATCCCTACTGTGAAGCATGGGGGTGGTAGCATCATGCTTTGGGGGTGTTTTTCTGCACATGGGACAGGGCGACTGCACTGTATTAAGGAGAGGATGACCGGGGCCATGTATTGCGAGATTTTGGGCAACAACCTCCTTCCCTCAGTAAGAGCTTTGAAGATGGGTCGAGGCTGGGTCTTCCAACATGACAATGACCCGAAGCACACAGCCAGGATAACCAAGGAGTGTCTCTGTAAGGAGCATAACAAGGTTCTGGCGTGGCCTAGCCAGTCTCCAGACCTAAACCCAATAGAGAATCTTTGGAGGGAGCTCAAACTCTGTGTTTCTCAGCGACAGCCCAGAAACCTGACTGATCTAGAGAAGATCTGTGTGGAGGAGTGGGCCAAAATCCCTCCTCCAGTGTTTGCAAACCTGGTGAAAAACTACAAGAAACGTTTGACCTCTGTAATTGCAAACAAAGGCGACTGTACCAAATATTAACATTGATTTTCTCAGGTGTTCAAATACTTATTTGCAGCTGTATCATACAAATAAATAGTTAAAAAAATCATACATTGTGATTTCTGGATTTTTTTTTTTTATTATGTCTCTCACAGTGGACATGCACCTACGATGACAATTTCAGACCCCTCCATGATTTCCAAGTGGGAGAACTAGCAAAATAGCAGGGTGTTCAAATACTTATTTTCCGCACTGTAGGTAGGGCTCCATTATACCTAACAGGTGATGGACAAAATGACTCGCCGGGATTCAGTGCTAAGTATTGCACGTATACACTGATGGATGTTGATTCTAAAAAAAATATGCGCTTTTCATGTTCAACAGTTGGAACCCATTACCTCATCTGTGGCATTAGAAAAAATTGCCTTCAGGAAGACACTACAGCAGCTGATTGATAAAAACATGGAAATCTCGACAATTGCCACGGACCGCCACATATCTATCCAAAAAAATTTGCGTGAGGAATTCCCATATATAGACCACCAATTCGATGTGTGGCATTTGGCAAAATCCGTGGGAAATAAGTTGGCTGCTGGGGCAAAAACTAAAGATACAGGTGTTACTATCATGGATTCAGCCTGTAAAAAAACACCTATGGTGGTGTTCACGCACTTGTGAAAAAGACCCAGAGATCTTGGTGGAGAAATGGAAATCTGTTGTGCGCCATGTAGCAAATGAACATACGTGGGAGGAAAATTCTGTATACGCCCAATGTTACCATCCACAACTGACCGAGGAACAAAAGGAAATAAGAAAATGGCTTGTTCCAGGGTTGCCAGCACACAAACATTTGTCCAAAATATGTTTGAATCCTGCGATTTTGAGGGACATAAAGCAGTTGTCTATTTTTTTTTGCCATACTGGTGAATTGGAGATATACCACAGTGTATGTCTAAAATATCGGCCTAAACGGATACACTTTTTTGTAGACTCGATGATTGCCAGAACACAATTAGCTGCCTTGGACCATAACAGGAACGTTGGTCGAATACAAGCCACGGTCAAAAAAGCATCAGCAGTCAGTCAACCAGAGGGCTCTCAACGTCACGCCTTTGTTTATTCTAAAGCAAGGAGAGCATGGTTGGTTAAGGCAATCTATGTACCTACATCTCAAGATTTTATGGCTGAAGTTTTGGACAATGTGTTCAAAGTTCTTATTGACCCAACACTGTCAGATTGGGAGTCACAGAGAGGGACATTTTCAAGAAACATTGCCCCTGTGCCAAAACCGGACAATGCAACATTACTTGAAGAGTTCCAGTCTAGATTCCACTAATTAAACTTATTTAATCTTGTTATGGACTATCATTATAGATATTAAAGGGCATATGTCATTATCATCACTTGCACTCAACCTATTACTAAAGGCTGGTATTGTTGAAGATGCTGATTAAAACGAAACTATCCGTATGAAAAATGTTCCAGCATTTTTGAAAAAAACTAATTGCTTGTGGCTCAGTGGTACTCGGTGACTGTGAGGGCTTACCTTGAGTGGAGTCCATTTGCAGATTGTAAGCTCACCCTTGCAGGTACACACAGCCCACAGTAATAAGGTAGACACTACCTGTGCACGGGGGCTAGTCTTGTAGCTGAGCAGATGTGGTACAGTCCCAGTACACGGTTAAGAAGGGAGCAGACTGAGGGTAGCAGATCCGGGGCACAAGCCGTGGGTCAAGGGCTGGAGACGGCAGAGGAAGTCCAAAGGTACAGGCCAGGGTCAAAGGGCAGGAGACAGCAGCAATCCAAGGTACAAGCCGGGGTCAAGGGTTCAGGCAAGCAGCAGTCCAAAAACTAAGCCAAGGGTCAAAAGCCGGGGTCAGTCTTGCAGCAGAAGATCAAACACAGGAACTGTGGCACAGACAGGATGATCAGATCAGAATGAACTGACAAGGCTCTCAGATTGAGGTAGGACTTTATACCCTAATTGTGTAACCTGCCTCAGCTGGAGCAGGGTAGTCAGGTGCAGATTGCAGGGAGATCAGTCAATCAGCACATAGTTCAGCACCAGGCTTCAATGGACAGCAAACAGAATCTAAACTGAGAGATAGCTCAGAGGTAAGGTGTTGGAATAGCAACGGAGAGGTCCTGGGTTCAATTCCACCCTGAGGCGCGACCACGCCTCGCTGTCTGTTTGGCACGGTAATGACCCTGACAGTGACGTCAATAATTTATATTCTTTCCTGCCTCATGTCAGGTCTGCTGGGGGGAGAAGGTGGTTTCAAGGAGGACCACCAACGACACATGCGCAGCTCCCTTTAATGTAGTCACATGAGGCAAACATGACGTCATTGAGTCCCATAGAGCCCAAAGCATGATGAGTTATATAGAAATAAATAAAAGGATATCTCCCCAGATGCTTGAATGTTTTCCAGAACGTCAGTCGTGGTTGAATCAGCATCAACCGCACTACAAGCCTGTGTAACGGGTTTAGTATGGGTGATAATGATGACAGATATCCTAAAAATGTTCTAAATTGCTAACATTTCAACATTTTATACCTCATAATCAAACCCATATATTATATATAGTATTTTTTTTTTTTACTTATAAACTTTATGTTGTCACTTTATTAAAAAATCAATTTGTTTTTTTTTTGGTTATAATTTTTTTAATGATATTTTGAAAATAAACTAAAAATAAGAAAAGAAAATAAAAAAATATAAAAGGAAAACGTGTATTTTTAGATTAAATTCAAATCACACAGAAGTAACTTTTATAAATATATTTTATTAAATAACATATAAACAATAAATATAAATTTTAATTATTTAGACATAATTAAATATTAAATATAATATTTCTCCAACATTCCTTTTTAATAGTGCGATAACATTTGCTACAATAAAATTGTCAAGAATAACAGCTTATCTAACCGTTATTTATATTCAGGACCGGCAGGTTATACATATCGACATTTTGCTTGACTAACATGGATAAATCATTTAAAACTTTTAAGGAAAATCGTCCTATGTTGACCACCTCAATATCCTCAGGTAACCGCGGATGTTGTTGGGGACGGTGATTTAAATTAACCATATCCTTGCCTTTATCCATCTAGCCATTTGCCAACAATTTTACCTTTTCTGTACATGCAATTTAGACTATAACTGGCACAAGCGGGGTTTACTTCAGCCTAATGACACTGTGATATACCGAATAAATAGTCTTGTTGCAAAATGGCAGGTCGGATAAGGGCATGGTAGGGATCATAGAAACCAGCGTCCCTCGCACTAACTAATGGAACCTGTGGATAGTGTGGTGTTAAATATGTGATGGTTTTCCTATAATTAAACACTTATAAACAATAATCCACAATTTGTAATAAAATGTAAACAATGTATTTTTTAAGTCTTTTTTTTTTACTGCTGTCTTGTATTCAGAAATTCTGAGCAAAAGGTGGTCTATTAGCATTGTAATTACTGAACCACTGAAAACCAGTGTATTGGTTTTCAATATCAGGGAATCTGGTACGTACAGAGTTTATTACACACGATGGAATCGGAACCCAGTTGCCTTTTCCAAGAAAGCCATAAATCCTTGCAGTAAAAAAACGATAAGCAATTCATCTGTAGTTTCTGAAAAATAATAATTTAGCAGCGTTGATTGTATAAACATAAAATAAGTAATACCCAGATTTATCAACATTATGTAAACTACACCCCTCACACTAGGGTTGTCCCGATACCACTTTTTTAGGACCGAGTACAAGTACCGATACTTTTTTTCATGTACTCGCCGATACCGAATACCGATATTTTTTTTAAATGTCATGTGACAGTTTTCAAACCACAATACAGACTAAGGATATTTTCTTTAGAATTATGAAGAACTCTAACTCAAGACATTATAAAAGAATAAAAATGAGTAAAAATGAATAAAAACAATTATTTTCTTGTCACGCAGTAGTAAAAAACTCAAAGAATTTTCACAGAACATGTTGATAAATACAAAAAAAGTATTCTATTTAGGCATCGGGAGCATTTGCGCGAGTACAAGTACTCCCGCAAATACTCGGTATCGGGACCGATACCGATACTAGTATCGGTATCTGGACAACCCTACCTCACACAATGTAATATTGGGTATAGTGGGCAGTTAGACCCCACAGTTGTCCCACTGTGGTTTTGAAGAGGAGGAATTTAAAGTTAAAAATCATATTTCTCATTGTGAAAGACCACTGTTCCATAGAGCAGTCAAATGCCAGTGTGGTGTAGATTCGCAATTCAAATTTTGTTACAATCTGTGACTCGTGTAGTTTACTAAAAGGTGTCCCTTTTTTTAGCGGTGGGAAAAACTGTTCTGGCACACCCGCGTGCTTTGTTAGGCTGGCTTCACATATAGCAGTTTTCTGGCACAGTTTTCCTCCAGCGTGCACCAGAGGGAAAATGATGCTAGAACCGATGCAATTCATTTAAATTGGACAGTTCACAATAATCATGCGTCATAATGTTGACGCTGGATGGTTGGACATGCCGGAGGGCACCGGACAAGGGAACGTAGCTTGTTGCGTTCCTCTGCCCATTGCCCTGAAAGAATGGACGTCACATGCCATACAACTGATGCCAAGTTGTCATAAATTCTGGCATCAGTAGAGTAGAGATATAAGCTGAGTTAACCTATGTAGGATTCAAGACATATGTGAACCCAGCCTAAATGGATATTTGCAAATTGTATTTGTCAATTTTGAAAGAGACTCTTTCTATTCAGATTTTTTTTAGTGCCCCCTGCAGTGCACTAGCCGTCCACTTAGGGTGTACTTCAAAACTCCGAAGAGATGTGGTTTTAATAATGATTTTTTTTTTTTTTTTAAGGATAACTTTTTTTTTCAAATTGATCAATTATGATTAAACATTAATTTCATAGAACAATATATAATTTATTGGTAATTATGCAAAAGTCATGAAACAAATGTGGGCTATTAGGATTCTCTTTACTCGTTTATACGTTGCTCAAGGGGGGTATTTTAAAAATATTTTTTTTTTTGTTTGTTTTTATCTAGAACAGTGTTTCTCTAGTTCAGTTCTCAGTACCCCCTTAACCACTTTGCAACCGCCCTATGCCGAAAGTACGGCTCTAGGGCGGTTGCTGTATTCTAACTGGCCGTTAATTAACGGCCTGTCAGAATCGCGCTCCCGCGCGCCTCCTGAGGCGCGCACACGGGAACATCCGTGACCGCCGGGTCCAGAGGACCCGGCGCATCACGGATCACGGTAAATCGCCGCTGATAGCGGCGGTTTACCACGTGATCGCGCCGTCCAATGACGGCGCGATCAGATGTAAACAGACCGGCGTCATTTGATGACGCCGGTTCCTCCCTCCTCTCTCTGTACCGATCGGTACAGTGTGAGAGGAGAGGGGAGGGAGCGGATGGCAGCGCCAGTGCTGCGGGCTGGATCTGTGACAAATGCAGTCACAGATCCATCCATCCCTCCCTCCCTGCTCAGCCATCCCTGCTGGGCATACTCTGCAATACTCACCTGGGCATACTCTGCGCAATACTCACCTGGGCATACTCTGCAATACTCACCTGGGCATACTCTGCGCAATACTCACCTGGGCATACTCTGCGCAATACTCACCTGGGCATACTCTGCGCAATACTCACCTGGGCATACTCTGCGCAATACTCACCTGGGCATACTCTGCGCAGTACTCACCTGGGCATACTCTGCGCAATACTCACCTGGGCATACTCTGCGCAATACTCACCTGGGCATACTCTGCGCAATACTCACCTGGGCATACTCTGCGCAATACTCACCTGGGCATACTCTGCGCAGTACTCACCTGGGCATACTCTGCGCAATACTCACCTGGGCATACTCTGCGCAATACTCACCTGGGCATACTCTGCGCAATACTCACCTGGGCATACTCTGCGCAATACTCACCTGGGCATACTCTGCGCAATACTCACCTGGGCATACTCTGCGCAATACTCACCTGGGCATACTCTGCGCAATACTCACCTGGGCATACTCACCTGGGCAATACTCACCTGGGCAATACTCACCTGGGCAATACTCACCTGGGCAATACTCACCTGGGCAATACTCACCTGGGCAATACTCACCTGGGCAATACTCTGGGCAATACTCTGGGCATACAGCAGCCCCTGTCCCCGCGAGCTCGCATGCAGAAGCGAACGCATACGCAAGTCCCGCCCACATATAAAAACGGTGTTAAAACCACACGTGAGGTATCTTTATATAATGTTTTGGGGTTCTATGTATTTTTCTAGCAAATAAATGATGATTTTTACATGTAGGAGAGAAATGTCAGAATTGGCCTGGGTGCTCCCTGCATGTTGGGCCTCTGTATGTGGCCGCACTGTGTAAAAGTCTCACACATGGGGTATCGCCATACTCGGGAGGAATAGCAGAATGTGTTTTGGGGTGTAATTTGTGGTATGCATATGCTGTGTGTGAAAAATAACCTAATAATATGAAAATTTGATGAAAAAAAAATAAATCTTGATTTTGCAAAGAATTGTGGGAAAAAATTACAACTTTAAAAAACTCACCAGGCCTCTTTCTAAATACCTTGGAATGTCTTCTTTCCAAAAAGGGGTCATTTGGGGGGTATTTGTACTTTTCTGGCATGTTAGGGTCTCAAGAAATGAGAGAGGCTGTCAGTACTTCAGGTGTGATGAAATTGATCAATTTTCAGGATTTGGTACCATAGCTTGTAGACCCCATAACTTTCACCCAGACTAAATAATATCCAACATTTTTTATTTTTTTTACCAAAGATATGTAGCAGTATACATTTTAGGCCAAATTTATGAAGAAAAATTACTTTTTTGCAAAATTTTATAATAGAAATGAAGAAAAATTATTATTTTTTGCAAAATTTTGTTCTTTTTTCATTTATAGCAAAAAAAATAAAAACCGCAGAGGTGATGAAACACCACCAAAAGAAAGCTCTATTTGTGGGAAAAAAAGGACAAAAATTTCATTTGGTTATAGTGTTGTATGACTGAGTTATTGTCATTCAAACTGTGAGAGCACCGAAAGCTGAAAATTGGTCTGGTTATTAAGGGTGTTTAAGTGCCCAGTGGTCAAGTGGTTAAAGGTCATGTTTTCAAGATTTTTTTAGTCTTTGACAAGTGATAGAATTATGATCTGTGAATCATTAAACCCCCCCCAATTCTATCACCTGTGAAAGACTAAGGAAATCCTGGAAACAACACCTGTTAGGGGGTCATGAGTACCGCGCTTGAGAAAAACTGTTTTAAAAATATAGTGGCTTCCTAAATAAAACATGTCAGTAAAAATTCATTTTAGAAAATGGTTCTCAAAATTTACGCTGCCTCCCTTTTTATCTCCCAATTTTTTTATTAGTGAAATTATAAAGAGACAATAAAATACAAAAATTTTCATTTTTGATAAAAAAATATTTAAAAAATGTACCTATTTAGTTCACGATTAAATTCTCTCTGTGACATCTGGTCAACAAGGACAGTGTAGGCCTCGAGTGCAGCTGTAGAAAGTATTTGAATTTCAAAATGAGGGTGTAAAGTGACACATTTGTATTCTCCTCTGTAGTTATTAAATTTGTGAAAATTCCCTACAACAAATACTTTCTACAACTGCACTCATGGGTTGACAGCATGTACATTGGCACCAATGAGTGCTTCCACATCTGCCCTCAGGGTCAGGGATCGGTGCAGGCCGCTCTTCACCCGGACCCCATTGAGGGTCGTTTTGAAAACAATACGGATGCAGTCGATTCTCTTCATCAATGGGAGACTGCAGGCGATGTAATAGGTTTTGAAGGAACTAGAAAATAGATAAAAAGTATATAATCAACATACAGTATTAAACTTTATATAAAAAAAAAAAAATTACATATGGATAATAATTTATTTTTAAATTATTGGAAGGGTTAACGCTGCATAATACGTTCATCTGTCTGTTATAGTCTGTTTAATCCAATTATCTTGCGTCTAAACAGAGAGGCTTGAAAATTGACAACGCTAAATATACCTTTAAATAATAAGTACGTGTTTTAAAATGTATCACCTCCACTAAGTTTATTTTATGGTAGTAAGAGTTTTGATGTCCCACCCCTGAGGACTGGATACATCAAACCTACAGGGCAGTGGCTCTCTGTATAGAGTGCTCATCTCGACCACTGCACTAAGTTGTGTGTGACAGTCCCCATACATACACTGCTACGGAATAGCAATTGGTTTTCAAGGCCAGTGCTTCTGTTGGACCGTAGTAGTGCATGTAGGTGCCGTGTCATCCAAAAGTTCATGCAGCGTAATACCTGAGCTCTATGCAGATAGCCAAGGGCTCATAAGGGAAATCAATTTGTACCCCTATGTGTTTAGAATTCAAGAATATTACTTATATAATCTACTATAAGCATAGGGGATATATTTAAAAAAAGAAATGGGTTTTATTAAAAAGTTTAAATTTACCTCCTGTGCATAAATTAACGTGATGGAGATAAAACAAAATTTAACTTGGACAATGAAGTGATGGACAATGGGAATACAATGAACTAGTGACATAATTCACATTCATTTCAAGAATAAATTTTGATTCTTATGGGGGTATTCCTTGTTATAATTTTGTCTATACTATTTTTTATCAAATATCATTTACTGAATAGAGTGTAAAAGATGAAACCTCTTAGGGGTCCTACTCCTGTGTACACACGAGATCTCGGTGCAGCCCTGCCACCGTAATTTTGTAATAGGAGTGGGGTCAGTGACAAAGACTGACAATGACATTACGTATGGTTCACTCCATTATATTATATGCAAGATGTAGTGACACAAGTCTGGAAATTAGAACTTTTAATTCATGCCCCTGTCCATTTCAGATTCCAAGAGGGGTCCTTCTGTGACATGACTATGCTGCCACCTAAGCAGTGGCTGGCACACTATGACGGGGCCTGCACCGAGATCACCGATGCCCCCGGAGCAGATCAATCATTTTGTTCCTTAGACTCTCGATAGGGGATAACCTAAAAATACTATCGAAAACAACAAAGAATAATAGTTTAATACAAATTAAAATTAATTACCGTATTTTCAGTCACTATTCTAGGACGTGGTACAGGAGTAGCTCCTACTTCCCCATTATCCTCTTCATTGGATTCTGATACCTACTGGAAATAAATAGGAAAAAATTTAGAAGTATCTATACATACAAACACAACTACATATTTTTGGGTTTTTGATACGAAATATACCAACATCATTTGAATTCCACTCCGAGCTTGTAGTGACTGTTTCAGTAGCCATAGACTCCTCGTCGAGTAGTATTTCCTCCTCTGACTTTTTAAAATAATTATTAATAAATTGAAATGAAAAAAATTAATTTATAGATCCTATATACTTAATTACATTTTAGATATAAAGGCCCAGATTCACAGAGCGATTACGCCTGCGCAACAGGAGATGCGCGTGCGTAAGTCGAAATGTGCGCGTGCATTTCGATGCACGGCATCCCCAGAACGAGATACGCAAAAAAATCTACTTTTTTTTTGTTCCGCGTAATTTCGTTAGACTGGCGCATCCGTCCGCGCAAAAGTGCGCTAGGCAGACCATTGATTTGCTAGTCAAATATGCTAATGAGGGACTTACGGGGATCCACATGTGTTGAACGGCTGGTTTTGTCTGTGTTGCAACCCGCCCTTTCACGCAGGCAAAAACTTGCATTGAAACCTGATGTATGAGCATAAAAACAAATGCCGGCCGGCACAACAGGAGCCCTTCCTCCTCCGTAGAACGCGGTGACGTCATCTCCTGCCACCAGATGCAGCGTGTCACCCGCCCTCGTCAACTGATGCAACGTGTTACTTGCCAACTGCCACTAGATGTGGATTTTCACTTGCTATGTCATCTACCAACTGATGCGGATTGTCACCTTCCACCATTTGCAGATTGTCACTTGCCACCAGATGTGGATTGTCACTTGCCATGCCAGCCATTGTCGCTGTATTGGTGGCAGGCTGTCAGTGCTGGTCCATTTAGTGAGGACAGGAGAGCGGAGATGTGAGGCGGACAGTGGGAGATGCTCCATGCCGCACCTCCAACAATTCAGAGGCCCATGTTCTGACAAAATGAGCACCCACGCTGTAAGGGCGGAGGAGCGCTGATGTGTGGTGGGCAGTGAGATTATGTCATCTCTCTGCTCCCTGACGCACATCCCTCCCGCATTGAATCGGGCTTTGAGGGTAGAAGAGAAGTGATGTGGAGTGGGAGGAGAAAGATGTCATCTTTGCTCGTCCACCCGCTCGCCTCTCTCATCCTCTTCTAATGCAGCCCGCCCATCACCGCTGTGAACCGCTGGTTAGCCAGGGACCCTGAGGACAGAGACTCGGGGCTATGGGCCCCAGTAGCCACCACCCTAGCGACGCCTCTGGCTGACGCTATCTTCTCCCAGGATGTATGTTTTATAATCCTGTCTTTATAATCTGGGTGAGATTTATCCCAGAGGTCGGCATGTCCTTGCACAGCTGCAATCAACTAATGTTGTGTGACCTCCCTCCCGGTCATGTCTGAACGCGTGACTCTCTTAAAGAAAGATGGAGACGATGGGCGAGGTCAACAGATACTTCCTGTAAAGCCAGGAAATTATGTAAAGTGACGACACACCTTATTTATTTTGTATTTTTTTGTTTACTTGACATTCAGAAGAGATAAGAGGAGTTTAGGAGCGACTGACGTTTTTCCAGCTCCTAAACTCCTAAGCAGAAAATGCGATAGGGAAGGATTTATTTTCCTGCCGCTGAACATCCCTGTCAAATAAACGCCTGTAGTACTGCATTTGCCGGCGTATAAAAATACCCCCTATTTTTCCAGGAAAAAATGTTGGTTTTGGGATATACTCGCCATGTAAGATGACCCCCTTCCTACGAGTCTGTCTGGAAGCTGAGGGGTAGCCA